>OY757912.1:2027893-2627893 GCA_963585895.1 Sepioteuthis lessoniana
CATGTATCTTTATTAACATGTATGTATTTTCATATATATATATTGGCATGTGTGTGTACATATATATCAGTGTATAAACGTGTGTCTGTATGTGTGTGTGTATATATATATATATACACATGTGTCTTTTTTGGTTAATATATTTTTATTAACAAATTGTTATAGGAAGAAGGATTTCTTGAAAAGCATCTCTTGCTTAAAATAACGCAAAGATTTGACATGCTGGAAGTCACTTCCAACCAACTAAAAATAGTAATGTTTTCTTTTACTTGTCACACAATAACGACGACAAAAATAGTGTTCACACTTTTAGCATTAGTAGTTGCCTTCAGAGAACCAGAAATTTTCGTCTTTCAGCAATGTTTATTAATTTGAGAAATAAATAAGAGGATTGTCTGTATCACTTTTTTTTTTTTTTTTTTTTTTTTTTTTTTTTTTTTTTTATCTCAATTACACTTACATCAGATTTTACGATTTCAAATTCAGAAAGTACCTTGCTGAAATATGTGATACATTATAGGGGCTTAAAGGATTCTTTTAAACTTGCTCGAACTAACATGAAATCTTACTTAAAGGAATTTGCCTGATACTTTTTCTTAAAAATGCAAAAATTTCATATTTTTTTGTTAATTTTATATACATTGCATTATTTTATTTGTATACTGGTATACTAAGAAAATTTTATATTTCTGATAGAGGCATTGCAAATTTGTAATTCAAAAAGTTTTTAATATTGAAAATGCTGTAAATTTTCTACTGCAAAATACTTTTTGTTGATGTAGGTTGCATTATAAACATGGCGTAATTGCGATCAGTTGTTAGTTAACTTGTATATGTAGTAGGATGTGAAAATTTAAACAATGAAATTTGTGAACTATCAGTCAAAAGCTTGTTTATGATATCCAGGCTTTAAATGTACATAAATATTTATTATTTACAAAAGTTTGAGACCTTTTTCATGGATATGGAATTGTGATCCTGTCATCGAATTGGTGGCTGAGAAATTTGTTTGTGTTCATTGAGAAAAAAATATGCATAAACGGAACAATATTGTTTTATAGTATTAAAAAGTGAACTTTGAAATTCTAAATCAAATCACTACTGGATAATTAAATTTTGAAATAATGCGTTTACATTTTTTGAAAGATGAATTACCAAAACAAGCCATGATATAAATTGATATTAACTTCTTTTTTTAACAATAAAATTACTTTTTCTTAGCAAAAATATAGTGTTTCACTATATATCTGCTAATAAAAAGTAATTTTGTTTGATATCTATATTTAGAATGTATTGAATGGAAACTATTATGGAGACCTAATATTTTATTTCAAGTGGTAAAATTGGTTTCAAATTTTAGGGATCGGTCCATATCTTAATTTCAGAAGTACTGCAGATAAAAACTAATGAGAAAATAATGACTTATCTTTTTTGCAGTATGAAATCAACTCTAAAAGGAAAAGTCAGAGGTCTGAGGAAGCATCTGGTTATAAAAAACATAAAACTAAAAAATCTCCAGTTACCAGGTTAGTAATTTTACTTGATATATTTGTGTGTGTATGTGCGTGAGAGAGAGAGAGAGAGAGAGATATGTATTCCTTGAAAGTTTTTTTATTGAAGTCTTGAGAGATAGCAAGTCTTCACAAATCTTCAGGACTCTTCTAAGTATTCTGGCCAATCTTTGTAATGCTGTAGTTTAGATGGTCTTGGCTCATCCTCTGATTTCCAGCTCTTTCAGTTCCCTTACAAAGTCTTTGGGGACCGTTCCAAGTGTACTAATTATAATTGGTATCACTTTCATGTCTCATGACTGTTTACTTCATCGGCAAGGTCCAAGTATTCATCTCTGTTTTTATTTTGATTTTGTCTCTGTGGTCCACTTGGACTGCAAAGTGCACTATTCATGCAAGTTCTTTTATTATTATTTTTGTGAACAGAATTTATTCTAGGTGCTAATAATTGGATATTAACATTCATTATCAAAATTAACATTAGTTTTTTTGATGGAATCTATTTGATTCAATAGAGAAAAACAAACTAAGCTATAAAATCCTTGCTTAATCCCATTGAAATATTTTGATTTTTAGTTTTATGATTGTAAATCTTATAAGAAAGTATTCAAATTATACTTAACAATATTAGAGATGGTAAAGTTCATGCTTGGTCAATAAAGTACTAATTGTATTTTCCTTTTTTCTTTATTTATGATTTCATATTTCCCAACACTTGGTGATTCTACAATTTTTTTTCTGTTTAATCTGAAAGGTGCAATAAAATCCCATGAGTTAAAATGGTTGTATTTGTTTGAAGTATGTTTGTGAAATCATGTTTAGGGTTTCAACTAAAACTACTTTGTCATATCTGAGGTTTATTTTCTATGAAGTTAAAAAAAAAAAAAATTCGGCTAAACACCATAGAGGTATGCTTATTATATCATTTTTCGTCATGCATTGTAGCTGGGATTATACAAATTTGGAATGCATAACTTTGTTATTCTTTTTCATTCAAATCTTTGTTCTTTAGGAATTTTGAAGAACTATAGATAAGTAAAAAAATCATCCCCCCCCTCCAATAATCCTATTATATACACTAACATTTTATGCATATTCATTTTGTATTTTGGAATGCTTTTATAAGTTCTAATTCTTATTTTAAATCTGATTTATGCTTCTCATGAATTTGAGATCTTGTCTGGATATATAGGGAATGAATAAATAAAGCTCAAATAAATTCAAAGTAACTTGATTTTGTTCATCTCATGTAGTCTGAATAGACTAAATCATTTTTTTATTGAACTTTTTTCTTAATTTTCTTTGACATCAAATTTGTTTACTAGAAAAAAAAAATCAACAACTGTAGCTAGTTAGATAATCATATCTAGAAATTTAGTTTCAGGACATTGTTTAAAAACAATGTATTTATTCACTCTTTTTTTGTAATTTAGTAAAGATAAGTTGCCTGAAATCAATGATTAAATTTTTCTTTACAGCAACCTTTGGTCTATGCATACCCGGAGATGTAAACGAAACCAATCAGCGTATGTCTGAATTTTTACACTTAAGCATTTGTAATCCTTATCTTTTATTCAAGTGTAGGAAAAGGAGGATTTTTTCCTTATTTGCTAGAATTGTAATATGTTGGATGCTTAAGTAATATAATGGTTATTGTCATTGGAAATGAATTTGACAAGCATAGTTCAAATGATGGATTAAGCTGTTTACATTTAATTTTTTGGCTAATGCCCTTGGGAAAGGCATGAAACCATCTGTTTTCCCTCTAGTTGTGGATAGATAGTTGGGTAGATAGGACCCTCTAGCTTGGCAGGTAAAAAAAAACTGTCTAGAAGGAAAAATTCTAAATTCAAAACCTTTGGATATGGAGCTTATAACTCCACCCATAAAACCTACTTATGCTTATCTAGAGTAAACTTCTCCAACAAAAAATCTTAACCTCATATTGTGGGGTAGTTGGTACATAGTTGCTAATGTTGTAATAAGAACTTGCTTGTTTTCACTTGTGCAGGAGCCTAGCCTAATAGTAATAAGCTGGATTTCAAACCCAAATGGAAGACTTGATCTTTTGAATGAACTGACCAGAATTGATGATGACTAAGAGAGCAACTTGCTAGTTCCTGATTTGCCAGATAATTACACAAGACTGATAGAGGCAGAAAAATCTTGCTCATTTATACAGTCTTAGAGGAATGAGTCCATTTATAGAGAAGTGAGGTAGCCTTTTAATTTAGAAGGCTCCATATTACAATTTTAACAAGAATGATGATAAAAATTCTTTGTTTGGTTTGGATTTTCATTATGAATTATAACTTGGTCTTGTTTTAAATGTGAACAAGAATACAAACCTGTCTTATTTACAAAAATTCTAAAAATTCATGATTTTTTTTCTTTACTGAAGGGACAATTGTTAATTTTAGAAACTTAAGGTTTATGCGTGTATTTTTTTATTTTTATTTATTTTTTTTTTAAATTTCTCTTTGGATTCTTCTATTTAATTAATACCAACAGTGAACTCCATTTTTTTCCCCATAGAAAACAAAAAGAGATAGCTGCAGATAGTTCAGAGGAAGAGGAAGAAGGTAATATATTTTTGACTTGTAAATTTTCATAACTCCTTTATTAAATAAAGTAAAAAAAAATTGTTTGCTTTATTTGAAATGTTATTTAAATTTTAAACTTTTTTTTTTAACTGATTAGTTTGAGTTTTATCACATTGAAAATTCCTTTGTAATGTAATAAATTAAGAACAATAGATTATTCTTTTTTTTTAAATTTGTTAAGTAAAGGAATTCACAATAGATTATTCATTTTGTTTTTAGAATTGGAGACTTCCAAAGAAAGTCCTAAAGGTCGTCATAAAGATGAAGCACAATCTACAAAGAAAAAAACTGATAAAGCTAATCAGAAACCACTTTTGCCAACTCGACGTTCTACTCGTAAGCGGTCTTTGGTCTTCATCTCATCAGAGTTAGCAGATCATCAAGACAAAAATGATAGTCGCAAGCGCAAAAGAAAAGGTGCTGAAGAAATGGAAGAAACATTGGTATGTAAGGTATAAATATAAATGAAGTTTTATAAGAAATTCTCAGTTATCAAAAATTTTCAGTATAATATTTATCAAATGTTTATCAAGGGATTCTAAATGAAAACAAAAAAAATTTCTTTTAGGAGTTTACTGACATGTACAGCAGAGTGAAACGAGATCGCCGTGGCCAACATAAACTGAATAATGTTTTGGGTGGGATGCATAATACAAGACGAAGCATAGATGGTAAGATGTAATTTTTTTTATTGATGATTATTGTTGTTATTGAAATTTATCTTTTTATAACAATGTTATGGTACTAATTCATTTTTTTTTTTTTTTTTTTTTTTTTTTTTTTTAAGTATAGTTCTCAAAATATTTTGTAAAAGCCACAGAAGTTTTGAAATAAGATAAGAGTGAAATAATTTTAACTTCTATTTTATGTAGGTTTGTGAATTCAGGATATGATGTAACACATTTTATTTCAGCCATTATATTTTTCTCAGGATTGCTCTTTTGAACTGCTCATATTCAGATTTAAGTTATAAATTAGTTGGCCCAGTCAACTGGGGCTGTAGAATACACCGACTGCACCTCTGCAAAGAGGTAAGACTCCTCCAACAAGTGTCCTGGATATGACACTAAATAATTTGATGGTGAGGCTCCAGTAATGCTGGAGCTTTGGGGAATGTGGAGTACCCCTTTATTGCCATCATTCCCAGGTCCACTCTGGCCCAGAGTGGTAGCACCCTGATAGTGTCCTATCTATGGGTCAAATAGCCCTAAACTGTGTACTTAGGCTTAACTGAATTGTTTGAATTAGAATTGTTTTTACATATAACTGTGTGTAAACGACTGATGTTTAATTGAATTGTTAATGATACATAGCAATACTTGGAACCATTTAACTTTGTTGACCCAAATTGAGTTGTTTAAAATAGAACTATATGTATAAAAATGGATTTGGCATTAAATAACCTACAATGGTTGATATGCTATTAAACCAAACTAAAAGTTTTTATTAAAATGACTTGATTCTGCATTAAATGACCTGAAAAGTATTGATATGCTGTAAAACAACCAACCAACCAAATATAGATTAGTATATTTGCCTTAATGTTTGAAAAAAACATCTTTTTCCTATTTGGTACAATAGAAGTAAAAGAGAATATGACAATTTCTTATATGAAAAACTTGTTTTGTAGATCTAGATGATTCCCAAGATAATCATGCAGATGGTGGTGAAGATGGTGATGACGATGATGATGATGAAGAAGAGGAGGAGGACAACAGTGAAGCACAGGAACCACCACGAAGATCCTACTTCTTAAGAGAACATAAACCTCGAACTAAGCTATTTGAAGCACCACCAATTGGTAAATAAAAAGTTTGCTATGAGTTTCATCACTCCCCTTTGTGTATGCTGTATAGATAAAAATTGGGTTCATTGATTAACCTTTTGATAGTAAGCCAAATTATTTAAGTTGTGAGTAGAAACGTGCATAGTTAATTTGGCCTCTGATAAGAATTACTTAGCAGATATACTGAGATGAATAGAGAATGGTCAAAAGGTAGACAGAATAATTGACCAATTTTAAGATGTAAAGCATGGTTAAATTTATGTAGTCTTAAGATTAATTGGAATCGTATCATTTCAAGATCTGGCACGAAAGGGTTAGTTTATTCTGTATGAATTCTTCTAAAGGTCTATTAAAATTTGAAGCAGAATTGTCCAGTTAGCAACCAAAAAAATACTATTTTGTTAAACTATGACCTATTGCCATCAACTTGATATTTACTATGATCGTTGCCCAGTTGGCTGGGGCTGTAGAATACATCGACTGCATCTCTGCAGAGAGGTAAGCCCCTTCCCCTCCTCAATGAGTGTTCTAGACATGACTCTAAACAATCTGATAGTGAGGTTCCAGTAATACTGAAGCTTTGAGGAATACGGAGTACCCCTTCATTGCCATCACTCCCAGGTCCACTCTGGGCTTGAGTGGTAGCATCTGACGGTCCTATCTATCGGTCGAATAGAACTAAACTGTATTATTTGAAATAGAACTGTTTTTGACATTGAGACTGTACTTACGCTAAACTGAATTGATTGAAATAGAACAGTTTTTACATTTAACTGTGTGTAAACAAAAACTATACTAAACTAAATTGTTTGAATTATTTCTATTTGACTAAACTGGATAGCATGAAATAGAAATATTTTTGACAAACTGTACTTATACTAAACTAAGTTGTTTGAAATAAAACTGTTTATTTGTATAAAAATGGATTTGGCATTAAATAACGTACAAAGGTTGATATACCATAAAACCCCAAAAAACAAACTGTTTGAAATAAAACTTTTTACATTTTACTGAATGTAAACAAAAACTGTACTGTTTGAAATAGTACTGTTTATATGTATAAAAATGGATTTGGCATTTAATAACCTAAAATGGTTGATATGCTATAAAATTAAACCAAACTATGATCATGTCTAGTAATGAGTATACAAAACTTATTCACTATTGGCTGTTTAACTAGGGAAACCAGTTAAAATTTCCAGCTGTAAATTTGAGATTAAAACAAAGGAGTACACTTAAAAAGATAACTAATCATGCAAAGCGATCCATTAATATATATATAAAATCATATACATAAAAATTTAAAATAAAAGGAATAAAATTCAAGTGATAATACTTGAAACAAAATTTTTAAACAGTTTATTGGTTTACTTACTAAAGATACCAGTCAGGGAATAATCTGTAGCAATAGATTTTGTAGTTTAGGAATTCCTAATTTTTCAAATAATTATTAAATCAAATATTTATTTAATTGAGTTGTTAAAGATTTGTTTAGGAATTCTTAGATACGTTAATCAAATATCGGTTACAATATTAATCCATTATTTATTACATTTAACTAACAATATGCTAATTCTTCCCAATATAAATAACATGATAATTTTATGTTTCATAACAATAGTAGACTCTTTCATTATACTAATGTTAATATTAGTTAGTTTTAGACTACATGTATGATATTGCTTATAATCTTATTAATGTTTTATAGTATTCACTGTTTTTAAAATTCCATAATGTTTTAAATTATAGGTAACAGGTTTTTTAAAAAGAAGAATCCATAAACATATTTGTTCATATATAGTTATATTTCCACTGTAAAAGAAAAAAAGAGGAAGGGAAAATTTTTTTTTTTAATTCTCTTGCCAGAAGCAATGTAAGGGTTTCTACATTATATTCATATATATAACTATATTTCTTCAATCTGATGAAGTCATTTAATATAACAAATAAATTTATTATGGAAATACAAAATTGAATTCTTTTTCATTTAATTTTTAAAAAAAATGTTTTTGTTCTGCACATGATTTTCAGTATATTTTTAATTTGAAATTAATTATATATTTGATAGCTGTTGACATTGAGAACTCAATTGGATATTCCTCTTCTCCTTGGATTATTACCTTTTTAGTTTAATTCTTAGATACATCTACCCACACCTGCTCACGTGTCTACACTATGCACACACTTGTAGCTAACTCTATATACTACCACACCAAAGGTCCTTAGTGTCAAACCAGGCCGCTAGAATTTCAGCAGGAGAATCTTAACTTTTATATTGCCAATAAAATGTTTCAATTTTATATATAATTTTATTTTATTTTTTTTTTATATATATTTTAGATTTCTATAGAATGTTTTGAATTGTTATTTAACAGTATGTAAAGTGGTTAGATAACGGATTACATTTTCAGCTATTTTTCAAGCCAAAAGCTCAGGGTGTGAGGCATATGGTTGTGGGACGCTCAGGGTTCTAAGAGTTATGTATCTTCTTCTCATAAGAGTAAAAATTCTGATTTTGCTTATGGCTCATTTTTTCTCTTTTTATATGTTACTAGCTGCCCTTATGGTACCATAATTAGCATCTATGTATGTATGTATGAAGTGTGTGTGTGTGTGTGTGTGTGTGTATGTATGTATGAAATATGTGTGGGTCTTTGTGTTCGTGGATGGGTGGGCAAAGAGGGGAACTTATCTCCAGCATCTTTGAAGTGGCGCCAGAGTTTCCAGAAGACCTTCCTTTGTCTATTTTGGTTCAAAGACCGCACAAAGAGCTGGGCCTGCGAAAACCTGTGAAACCGGAAGAGAAGGACGTCAAGTCGGTCAGACTCCAGAGCATGGAGTCGAGACACAGAGCAAGAAGACAATGACCAGATAAGTCAGCATTTTGGGTAGCTGCGTAGGACTTTTGCTGAGTTCCCGTGATAGCCATGAACAGACATGAAATGCTAAAGTGTGCCAACTTCACCTTCCTACATTTGCACTTCTAAATCTGTGTTTGTCTGTTTCTTCCTTCCACCCACTGTTTGTTGTTTGTTATTTTTTAAAGATTTTTTTGTACAACCTGTGAAATGCCTACACAACCAGGTGTGAGAATTAACAACAGGGTCCACACCACTAAACAAACGGCCAGGCCAACAAAACCCAGCATTTCACACCTAGTGCTCATAAAAATGACTTATTTTCTAATGTACTTAATTTCTTAGATTTTTGAAGTAACATTTAAAATTCAAAAAAATTAAAATTGGGGCTACTTATCTTGAAAAGTCAAGTTCTATACAGAATTTTGATTGCAGAATTATTTTAAGAAAATCTGTTTGTTCGCTAAGAAACTTAATTTTAAAAAATTAAGATTTAATCAACATGTTACTGAAATGACTAAACTAAATATTTAGAAATATAAAAGAAAAATTTTTATTCTTAATAGATTCCCTCTCTGGTCACTTTGAAGTTAAGAGAGACACACAACATTAAAATTTTTATTTTTATTTTTTATAAATCTTCATTAAAAAATTTCCATTTCAACCCCCCCTTCTAAGTCTAGAAAATATTCTTTTTTTTATTACTACTATTCTTGAATAGAATTTTAGATTACAAAATAATTAAATTGAAAAGATGGTGTGACTTATTCAGATATTTATGTGAGCATTTAATTAAAGTTCTTAAGCTTGTCAAAGAAATAAGTTTTATTTAGTATGTATCGTATAAATGCGTTTGTGACAGTGTGGTTATGTTGATAGTTTCAAATTGTGCCAGTTCTAAGTTTTATCTTTTATAATTTTATTCATTTTGGTGTAGGACATTCATGCAAACTACAAATTTAGTGACAAATGGCTTTCCAGTGTTGGTTGTCACTATCTCACTTAGTAGGTTTGTGACAGACCAAATGCAATATAATTTGGAGAGTGCTCAATATCTATAGAGCTATTATATAATAAGTAAATATTTATTATATATTAGTTTTTATATATATTTATAGCATGGAAGCTTATCTGCAACCGCAAGTTTCATGACATTTTATAAACAACAATCTTATATATGTATATGAGAGAGAGAATTAGTCTCTATGTATAACTTTTTTTGCTATTTCTATTGGGCTTTTTTGATAATTTTACCATTTAAATTCATAATATAATAAAAGTAACAGTAAATTAAGAAAGTACGAAGAATGGAACTTGTACCTTGCTCAAGCTAGAAAAAGCCAAATATAACATTTAAGTGTAAATCAAAAGCTGATGTAATTCCTTTATGTAACATTTTGTTGATTTAAGGCTCAAGTTGTATATATTTTGTTCAATGAAATTTTATTATATATCATTGTCCCCTGTATTATTTGACTTTTCCACTTACCATGTTTTAAATGAAATTATCTACATGTTGAAACTCCAGCTTCTGCCTTAAAAATAATTTAGAAATTATTTTCTGACCCATTTCATAGAACTTTGAATAAAATTGTTTTGTTTTAATTATCAAAAATGGAAGTGTGCATAGTATAACAATTATCATTGTAGGAAATAAACTTGTGACCCAAGTTTGCATCCTGGATGCTTATACCCTTGATAAAGTCATGAATTTATATGTTCTCTCTTCAGCTATAGGTAAATAGTTTGGTAGACTGGGCTCTCTAGCCTTGTAGGTTGGCAAACCAGTCTAGGTGAAGGAAACTCCTGAACTCAAAGCCCTCTACCAACATATAAGGATGGCAGAATTACTTGCTAAATTGAAGATTGCAGATTAAATTAAATTACTTTCTACTGGTACCATGTAACTCAGTTTAGCTGTCATATTATTGGAGATGAGATTGGTGCTACCAAGTAACTCTTTCATTGATCTAAGAGATGCCATGAAAAAGAGTTGTTAGGCATTGGCAACCTAACAACCTGAAAAAAGTTTATTAGACTCTAAAAAAAAAAATCAAAAACAGTTTGCATTTAGATTTTTATATTATTACAAGGTGGAAGAAATTGTGTTTTTATCATTTTTCTTAGCTTCGTAATTTTTTTTCTTTTTGAAAGGACTCTTAAAATGTTTTTGTAGGTTTTAAAATTATGCTGTAATTGTTTTTATTTTCTTTGACTAATTTCATGCTGAAAGAAAAAAGAAATATTGACTTACAAAGAATTTAGTTGTATAGGGATGACAATTTAGGGTTGAACAAAAGTATGAAAGTGATTTATTGATAAGCACTTTTTTTTTTTTTTGTTTCAGATCCTCTCAAGAAAAGAAACAAGAATTTACCATACTGTGACACTCCAAGATCATCTCATGGAAACCATGCGTCTTATAGATCACCTGCTCATCGAAATGGGAAAATGCGGTGAGTAAACTTTTTTAAAAGTTAAAGGAATATTTTCATTTATCAGAAATTAATTTTGGGATTAAATGAATTTCTTCTTACCTTTCTAAAAAATGTAAATATTTGTTAAAAAAACTTACCAGTGTTTTTTAAGCCATTTGTGCCTAATATATTGCAAAGCATAGAATTGATTTATGACTAATGCTGTTTATCCACTTTTTCACCTTTGCAAGTAATCTTATATAATTTATTTATTTTAAAAAAAATAATCTGTGAATATTTAATATTTTGGTAGTCATTAAATGTATAATTGAAAGGAAGTGATTTATTTCCATGATAAATGGCTGCTGGATTGATATTAAAGTATTTGTAGTTTTATTTATCATCTCTTATTCCCCCCCATCTCTCTTTTTATTTTTTATTTTAATGTATGTAAAAACTGTTAATTCTTAACCATTTTTGTCTAAAGTTTTGACAATATTTTGTATTTTAGAGTATGGGTGAAGAATGTAAAAAATCTTTTCTCATTTATTACTTTAATTATATATGAGAAATACCTAAAATGTTTTTATTTTTTCCATTTTGGGTAGACGGACAGCGTTCCATGGCAGCTCATCTACCTCATCCAGTAGTGATTCAAGTGATGATGAGCGCAGGTTTGAGAGGAGGAAGGCAAAGAGTATGACAAGAGCTCGGAACAGGTGATAATTTCTTTGTTATTTTTGCCAACTGAACATTTCAGAAATCAGGAAAAATTATTCACACTTGAAATTTACATGGAATTTTTACAAGCAAATTACTTCTTGATTCAGGTTGGTACATCAAACTTAAGATGTGAGTGTGTAGAAAAAATCATGTGCACACTGAAAAATACAAATATACATAATGTTTTCATTTCTTTATATGCGCTTATATAGTTATTTCTCGGATCAATCTACACTGTGTATATTTCATTTGAAACAATCTATAATAATGAAACTTTGAGTTCTGAGAATTTTAAAGGTGTTTGGTGATGACACTTCCCTGACATTTTCCTAAATTAAGTGAACAAATAGTTTCTGACTTAGATTGATATACATTTCTCAGGCAATAGCAAAAGAGAAACTGAAAACAGTTTAAACAGTCCTATAGAAAAACTCCATTCACTGAGAGGTGAGACTGGTCTTAAGATCACAACACAATTTAAACACATAATATGGTTGTCTATTTTATCAGGTTTTCCCATGATTGATAACCTGTTAATAGAATTCCATGCCTTTGCTATAGGCATATATTGACATCACTTACTTTTGCAGCAATATCTCATCAACTATATGTGAATAAGTCTGCTAATTTTAGAGGCTCCTCCTCACAGAGTGGAGATGTCTCTTTTTTGTTTAAAACACATGTACTCTGTTTTATTTGCATTCATTTAGTCCAATGCCTCCTGCTGCTTGCTCTAGGCTATGTAGTAGGAATTCTGTAAGTTGTAGCTGTGTCCACACTACTATATGGATGCACCTCATGAATGCTAACAGAACATGGAGAAAAAGCTAGATGGAAACTACACAAGAATGCTGTGTGCCATCTTTAACAAATCCTGGAAGCAACACCTCACAAAGAAGCAGCTATATAGCATAATAAAGACCTGGTCAAAATAAAACTAATTCTTAAACTTTTTGAAATTATAAAGATATTTAGACATAATTATTTTATTTGCAACTTTAAATTTCTAGTTTTAGGGCACAAATTTGATCCAAGCAAGTTTTTTTTTTTTTTTTTTTCAATTATCATTTAGATTTTTTGTGTTTGTGAAAATTAAACTAATTATAATTCTCTCAGGAGTCCTCTTTTTAAAAATTTAAAACTTATTTGTAATTATGTGGCTTTTTCCTGCAATTTCATAAGTAAAAGGATATCTTAATATTCAGTGATTGATATAAAAACTTAGTTTTAAGTATTAGTAATTAATAAAAATGCATGTGTTTCAGGTATTCAAATTCTATTTTGATTGATTTCTCATGGTAAATCTTTAGCACTAGAAAATGTTCTCATTCCTCTATTGTATGAAAATAATTTTTACATATATTATTCTCCAGCTATTCTTTCCAATGTTATAAAGTTTATGAAAATTGAATTCACTTTTATATATGATTTAGATTAATATTTGATCATTCATGTGTGTCAATTTTGCAAAGTCCATTTTCCTCCAAATTTTCACATCCAAAGAAATTGGGTAAATTTTTGTGTTTTATAGTAAAAATATTGATATTTTCTATTTTACTTTTTTTTTTCTTATTGATATAACAAAAAATTTCTTTAAGTGTGGCTTGATTTAAAAAAAAAATAGTGCATGTGATGGTTGGCAGTCTCATTTCTTTGTGTTAATTGTCAATGAGGGGTCCACTACAATTGCCTTGTACAATAGTAAGCTTAGTTTAGAAAATAACTTCAAAAGAAATTCTTTGCTAATGATACTATTGAAACTGTTGGCAGAGCTAATGAAACAAAATAATTTATAATAATGTATTTTTCATTTTTAAATCATAAATTTTGTCTTAATGTAAGATTTTTTAAAAATGTCTTTTTATTCTTGCAGATGTTTACCAATGAATTTTGGTTCTGAAGATATTGCAAATACTCTTGTAAGAGACCGAATGAGAATTGGATCAAGTTTGGCAGATGTTGATCCAATGTCTGTGGATAAATCAGTGAGTTTTCAGATTGATACAAATATTTTTGAAATTGTGCTAATTTACTAATTTTTTCTTTTTTCAATATTTAAGTGGTTTTAATAGTTACAAATGTTTAACTATGATAAATCCTTGGACTCTTAACCCTTTTGCCAGCAGAGCAACTTGTTTGTTGCTAATGGTATACAAGCAGAGGAATATTTTGTCCTATTGTTATAGCTCAATGTAAGGCATTTTCCTATTGCTGTATGGAAACATTGCTAGGAAGCCCCAGTGTGGTATAGGATTGTGTAAAGGTTGTGGAAAATATCATTATTAAAATTGAATGCTTTGTTTTCATGTTATTGTGCTATCACACACAATTGCTGATCAATTTTTTTTTCATATGATGAATTGACTTGTTTGAACCTACCCTCTATTTTGAAAATTTTCTGAAAATGATTTGCTTCCTCTACAAGGATTAGAAAAATTATCTGCCTGTGAAAGGGTTAAGTTTTTATTTTAATGAACAAAATTCTTTGAGCTATGTTAACTTCTCTTAAAACAATTCGTATTCATTGCTGTATGATTTCTTTAGGTATTTCTTTAATCACAACTAATGAAGTGGGGGTAGGGATATTCTCCCTACTTCCATTTACTGATTAAAATTAAAGCAAACGCTTTTAATAAATTTCAGGTTAATTTTAATAGTGTTGGAGGCTTAGGGAAGCATATCAGTGCCTTGAAAGAAATGATTATCTTCCCTCTCCTTTATCCTGAAGTATTTGAAAGATTCAAGATTTCTCCACCTCGTGGGGTTTTGTTCTATGGGGCACCAGGTTAGTACCATTATTATTACTATTATTATTAATAATTTTGTTTTAAATAATAAAATGTAGATATTTTCAAAATAATTGATTTTTTTATTTTTATTTTTATTTAAAAAAATTTTTTTTCACATCTGTTTTATAATTTATATTTTAAGCAGTTACTAAATACTGAATGGTTTCTGAAAATGCTTTAAAATATTCCTGTCATTGATTTTCATTGATGAAATTTAACCACATCATATTTGTTTGTGATAAGATTTCAAAGTTAACATTTGAAAAATCTGATGTCCTCTTTATACAAATAGAATTTTTGAAAGAGCCTTGTTGATTACAGATTAACTTGGCATATGAAAATTCTACTATAAATATTTCTTAGTATATAACAGTTCTGAAATGAATGATGACTTCCCTTTTGATTGTACCTCTGGTCAAGTAAAAGTTAAGTTTTGTCAATTTAATATCTTAATTTTAAGTGTTTTAAACAATTTAAAAAAATAAATAATTTTCATTAAGTTCAGGGTCAGAGTTGGAAATAAATTTAATGTAAATTCCATTAGATTAAAAGTATTATGTACATAATTTTTTGAAATTGCATTAACTGTTATTTCCCGGTTAAAAACGTGGTAAGTATTACCTAAAGCCAAACTGTTTTACACCTAATTTTTCTGATGCTGGTTATCATTGGAGAATGAGAAAAGTTTTGGTAATAGACTGATTGAAACAGTTTGACTTAGGGTTACTCTTACTGCACTTTAACCTGGACTAATTTAAATTAAGAAAATTTCAAGTATATTTAGGATTATACAGCTGATTTCAGATTCTTGGGGTATACAGTCGGTTTTCTAGTTTCCGCTATGAGTATAAAACATCTAAGTATTTATTATCTCATCCAGAACTCACCTGTTAATCAAATTTTGATTATATACAAACATGTTATTTTGACTTATTCTATATTTATTCATTTTTATAGGCACAGGAAAAACACTGGTTGCGAGAGCATTAGCCAATGAATGTAGCACTAATGAACGCAGGGTAGCATTTTATATGCGGAAGGGTGCAGATTGCCTCAGTAAATGGGTTGGTGAGTCAGAGCGTCAGCTGCGACTTCTTTTTGACCAGGTAACATTTGCCAATTTAAAAAAAAAAAATTTTTTTAAAGGAATTAATGTATTTATTTGTTTTTGTTGTACTTGGCTTTAAAATTAGGTTTTATTTTTTAAATTGTTGACAATTTTTAAATTAGGTCTTTTAATTTTTATCTTTTAATTGTTATCTTAAAATCTATTATTAATGTCTCCTTTAAGTTAATGATTGGGATTAAAAATTAATTCTGTATTTATGACTTATATATTTCAAAATTTGTAAAAATAATGCATTATAAATATTATGTTCAGAAAGTGGATCTTAACAATTCTGCTGAGTATTTATTATTTAGTTAAGTTTTTAAATACTGTGCTGTGAATATGAATTTTTTGATATAAAACTATTTGAAAAGATTGATTCCAATAGAGTTGGAAATATTGAAAGTTCACTTGTGTAACAACAGAAATAAAACAACTTTTATAAATGTTAAAAATAAAACAGTATCAGATGTTGTGAACACTGCAAAAATTTTTTACTACTATTTCTCTAGTGTATAATTTCTGTTTGGTTGTCATAATTTAAATAGATCAGCCCAAACTTATATGGCAATGAGTTCAATTTAACATCTTTTCTATATTTCTAGGCATACCAAACTCGCCCTTCTATCATCTTTTTTGATGAAATTGATGGCCTTGCTCCAGTGCGTTCTAGTCGTCAGGACCAAATCCACAGCTCCATTGTATCTACTCTTCTTGCTTTAATGGATGGATTAGATAGCCGTGATGAAATTGTTGTTATTGGTGCCACTAACCGTATTGATGCAATTGACCCAGCACTGAGAAGACCTGGAAGATTTGACAGAGAGTTCCATTTTCCTCTGCCATCTTTTAATGTAAGGAAAATCCTGTTATTATTACTTTTGCTTTAGGACTGTTGTATTATTTTTTTTCTTAACAAGGCTAATTAAATAGCTTATATGCTTTTGTGTGTGTGTACACACACACACCTATAATCACACACACACACACACCTATAATCTTTTGCTCATAGGGGAAAAATATACAGTTGATTGTTATGCCATTTAGATTTGTTAAAATATCATGATATAAAAATTCAGCTGACACAGAAAGGTAGAATTATGAATTCTGTCTCTGTAACTTCATTTTTCTCAGTGTATTTTAATAATTTTACAAGGGTTTATATTGTTTTGTAGTATTTTTATAAAAAGAATTATATAAATAAACTTAATCATACAAAATACATCTATTCAATGTAGCCGCCTTCAGCCTCAATCACTGCCTCGATATGGATCCAGAACTGGGAGCATGCCTTTTCCACAAGCGCCGTCGGGAGCTCGGTGAATACTCGGTGGATGGCGGCGATCAGGCTGGCTTTGGTGTTGTGGGAGGTCATGTTGGTGATGTTCTCGACGTATGGCCAAACGAAGTAGTTGAGTGGGTTCAAGTCAGGGGAGGAGGGGGGTAGTGAGAGAAGGGTACAAAGTCGTAGCACTCCTTCTGAAGCCAAGCCTGGGTCTCTTTGGACTTGTGGGCCAGCGCCAAGTCCTGTTGCTGCACCCAGGGTCTGCCACTGGCCACCAGATTTCACCAGGGGATCACTACACTCTTCAGCACATCCAGGTACACTTTGGTGTTGACTTTCAAGCCGACTTCAAAGATGTGAGGTGGCATTATGTGGCCCTCACATGAAACCACACCAAAGACCATAACTGTAGCCGGAAACTTTGTTTTCATCACCCTGGGCACGTCCCTGTTATTTGTGGCAATCCAGATTTGCATTTTGAGGGTGCTGGTAATGGTCCTGTTGTCATAACTTGGATCAGTAGAGATCATGAGTTGTACAGTGGCACATCTCCGATCTCGCTCGTTGAACATTGTGTCACTTTCAGACATGATAGAAGGCTCCTATCACTCTTGGGATTTGTACATAACTGGCCAACTAGTAGATGGTCTGCAACAAAAAAAGAAAAACGGTTTTCATTAAACGGAAATTGAATCATGTCGTTTTTTTCTAGAGCGACAATTTTATCGTTCCACCCTGTATAAAAAATATTTTAAAAAATTTACTTACTTAGAATTTACTCTTATGAATTTTTGCTGACAAAATTTTCATACATAAAATAAAATTTCTGTTATGTCCATTATCCATCACTCAAACTAATGATTATATATAATCTGTTGTTTTATAAACTTCTTGGATTTTTGAAAAATAAATCCAATTGTTTGATATTCTGTGCTTTCAATGTACCACCCTGTACCACTTGTAATTCTTCAAAATGTAATATTGTTTAATGATCCTGAAAATGTAAAAACTATTAGTTGCAATATGGGGTTTACATTTCTGTATTATACTGCCATTATATACTCTATCCTAGATATTGATCACTCTCTCTGTAGATACTGCAACCTTTAAACACAATGAGATATACAATGAGTGAGTATCCTAAAATATTTACAACTTGAAACTCTGGTTTCTTAAAAGTACTCTACATTTCATTCAATGTACTTTTTTCAACATTCCTTTTCGCTGTTGAAAAAATTTCGTGAATTATTCAATTAGATTTTGTCTAAGGTCTCCAGAGTTTTTTAATTTATTTTTTGGTTTCATATCAATATTATAGAATGCATTTAATTTTCAACATTTCTATTAACATTTGCTTTCATAAACCCAGACAAATCAGTCACTTTAGATATCTTTCATCAATGATTTGATGACTCTTCCCATTGATTATGTAATAAACTTGTTCAAATTATTTGTCATTTTGTTATGTTGAAGGTCGGTCTTAAAATGATATTTTGCCTAGTCAGTTGCCGCTGTAGAATACAGCGACTCCTCCTCTGCCAAAGGGTACCCCCCCAGTGTCCTGGATATGACACTAAACAATCTAATGGTGAAGTTCCAGTAATGCTGAAGCTTTGGAGAATGTGGAGTACCCCTTCATTGCCATTGCTCCCAGGTTCACTCTGGCCCAGAATGGTAGCACCTGATAGGACCCTATCTATGGGTTAAATAGAACTAACTGCATACTTATGCTAAACTGAATTGTTTGAATTAGAACTGTTTGACTAAACTGAATAGCTTGAAATAGAAATGTTTTTGACATTGAAACTGTACTTACACTAAACTGAATTGTTTAATATAGAAATGTTTTAATATTTAACTGTGTGTAAACCAAATCTGTACTTATACTAAACTGAATTAGCTGAATTAGAACTGTTTTGACAATTAAACTATGTACTCATGCTAAACTGAATTGTTTGAAATAGAGCTGATTATTTGCATAAAAATGGATTGGCATTAAATAACCTAGAAAGGTTGATATACCATAAAACCCAACCAACCAACAACTAAAATGATATTTTACTGTTTTTGAATATCACTCATATACTTGTTTCAACATTATCTTTTATCTTTATTTTTTTAAAAGCTTCTTTGAAGTATTGCTATAGTTTTAGCAACAATTTACCCTCAAAAGAAAAAAACTTAATTGATAAACATAGAACTAATGATTTATTTGAAAAAAATCTGTGTGAGAAAGATATTACTCAAGTTTATATTCAATAATATTTTGTTTAAGTGCTTATTCAGTAGGAAAGACAAAAAAAAAATATAATGTATTCTAGGAGGAAGAAAATCTCAAATAGCAGGAGAAAATATTAAAAGCCAAGTTCATATAGTCAAATCGGTATTAACTGAATCATGTCCTCTGTAGACAATCCTAGTTTCCTTGAATGTCGAATCATTATGGTGCATAGCTAAACACCTTCCGCAGTAAAGACTCAAAGACATATTGCTAGTGTAAACAGGTTTATTCAATGTAGAAAAGTGTAAAAACTGAAATGAAGAAATACATTTGCAAATGAGTTTGAAAGGAAAAAATACAGCAAATAAATGGGTGTTATGGGCTTAATTTGAGTATTAACAACTAAGACAATGTCGGGGAGCTGACAGAGTTACACAGTAATAATGCTAATGCGAACCATCTGTCTGAAGGCCCTAAATACAAAGATGTAACTAAGGAGGAAATAAAGTGGTAGTTACTGAATTTACAATAATAGAGAATAGAATTTAGGAGAAATATTAATGACATGAGACACTCAGTATTTAAAGGACCAAGTGAATTACAGGGAATTATCAACACATGGTTATAGAGAACATGGTACTTGTCTAAATATCTGTAAAAGGAAGGCGTTGTTGTAAATTGTGAGGTAAAATTTTAGTGGTACTAATGTAAAATAATTGAATAGAAACTCTTACCGTTTTGGTCTGTATTCTAAAGTTAACTCGGAGAAGGTGG
Organism: Sepioteuthis lessoniana; assembly: GCA_963585895.1. NCBI lineage: Eukaryota > Metazoa > Mollusca > Cephalopoda > Myopsida > Loliginidae > Sepioteuthis > Sepioteuthis lessoniana. The sequence continues at coordinate 2,047,969 of OY757912.1, forward strand.
AATCTATGTCTTGACTCTTTGAAATCTGGCAGGAAAAGGGCTAAACAAGAAGTCCCTGGACAGGTGATAATTTAAGGCTTAGTCCTACTGCTAAAAAGAACTGCTAGGAGGAGTTAACTCTTAAGGTATCATAAGCTATTATGTGTCACACAACACTGAACTTACATTAAGGAAAAAGAAAGCTTATCAACTAAGTTAGGCAAAGAGCATCATTGGAAAATAGGTGATTAAATAGACATGCATGCTGAGTGATTTAAAAAATTTTTTTTTGTTTTTTAAGGCAGAAGCAAAAGACAACGATATGCACCAAAAAGAAATAAATTTTACCACTCAACATTGGTTCATAGATATGATAGACACTTAAAAAAATGCCTAAAGGTTACCTGATAAAAATGAAACTAAAGAAATTATGATGAGTGTCTAAAAGAAGCACCTTGTCTCAGAAAATTTTCTTTTTTTTTTTTTTTTTTTTTTTTTGTATATTGTGGCACGATAATGAGTGTGTGTGTGTGTATACGTGCCTGTGTAGGTCTCTGTGTGTTCATGGATGGGTGGCCAAGGAGAGGATCTTATCTCCAGCATCTTTTGAAGCAGTGTCCGAGTGTCCAGAAGACCTTTCTTTGTTTATTTTGGTGCAAGGATCGCAAAAAGAGCTGTGCTTGCGAAAACCTGTAAAACTGGAAGAGAGGGTGAAGGATGTTAGTCAGTCCGGAGCAGAGGGTTTGTCAGTTAGGGGTGAGACCCTAGGCTAACAAAACCTGCTGTTTGTAGGTGATTTCATAATATGCTAGATTCTTCAAATGAAAACCAAATTACATTACAAAAAAGAGTATACACACAAACAATTAATTACTCTCTCTTAATTCATTTTCAGGATGTTGAAAATTTTATACTCTTAAAATTTTGTAGTCTCGTAAAGTTATAGTCATAATTAATTTGTTAGATTGATTTAAAAATGTATCCCTTGAGGAACAATTGAATAAAACATTTTATAACTGATATAATTTTTATTTAATTTCTTATTTAAAAATGAAATTTTTTTCACATAGGATTTTTAATGTATTAAAAATTCAAAATTTTTTTTTTTTTTTTATTCTAAGGCACGAATACAAATTTTGTCTATAATTACCAAAGATTGGAATCCAAAATTATCTGAATCATTTGTTGAAGAAGTTGCCAAAAAATGTGTTGGTAAGTATCTATTAATATTGTTTCTGTAAGTAATTTCCATTTATTATTTCTAAGAAAAATTATAACTTCCTTTTATTTTTGGTTTCTGATATCTGATTTTTTATTTGTTTTTGTGTTTGTTTGTAATTATTTTTATTCATTTTTATTATTTTTACTCCAAACAAAGCAATACAAATAGACATTTTACAGTCTTGGGATGATTTCAATGTTTATTGCTCTGCTGTTTCAATAGAAAGTAATTGATCAATAACTAGCAATTATAACTGCCCATAAATTTATTCTTTCAAAATATTAAATAACAAATATTTCTGTGTGGACATTATTTTTCAAGGAAAAAAGTAAATAAACTAACTTAAACAAAAGACAAGATATATGTTTACTCTTATTGGTCAGTGCAAGTATGTTATGTGTTAATAGTAATGAATCATGAGTCAATTTTAAATTGAATTATTGATAAACCAGTCTTAAAGATTATTTTTGTAATGGCAACTATTTAAGTCTTTACATTTTTTTTTAAAAACCTTTCTGAATATAGGTTATTGTGGTGCCGATATCAAGGCATTATGCACAGAAGCAGCTTTCATGGCTCTGCGTAGACGTTATCCACAAATCTACAATTCATCAGAAAAACTTCAATTAGACGTGACAAGTATTAGAATCAAAGCTGCTGATTTTCATCGAGCCATGCAAGTTATTGTTCCCACTGCCCAGCGTTCTAATACATCTCCCCGGCACTCACTTTCTCATATAGTGAAACCTCTCTTAGTTGAGACTTTCAATAAGGCAATATCAATTCTCCAAGTGATATTTCCTATGGAATTGGCTTCAAACCACTCTAGTAAAAAAGGTAAGTGAACACTGCATTATATCTTTTTGATAGATTATCATAGGGGTCGTTCGAACCAATTTCACTATGGGTCATCCTGAAGGTCTTCAAATTTAAAAAAAATTTTCACCATTTGTTTGTATCAATGTAAGAATTAAATCCCAAAAATTGTAGCTTAATAGTATTAATCATAATGCCCATTTAAAGTTTTAGAGAATTTCTGAAAATTCTGCTTTTTGAGTTTTTTGAATTATGAATGCTTACATTTTGAAATTGGGTTTGTTACAAGCCTTAATAAGGTTGTTTTTATCTCCTATGTAAAATGTTTTAAAATTAGTCAGAACCAATTGTTTGAACTTAGATATTTTTGAAAAATTAACAGTAAAAAAATCTTTTAAAATAAAAACTGCTCTAGGGATCAATTTAAAAAGTTTCAAAGTTTAAGCAGCTCTCATTCCTTGACCATATACCAAAAACACTCAATCTGCTAGACTCTAATAATAGCCTTGAAGTTATCAATCAAACACCCAAAACCCATTTGATTAAAAGTGTCTTTCATACTTTGGGGCTGGGAATAAGAAAATAAATCTGGAAATACTGAATATTTTTCTATCTTAATAACTTTACACAGAAACATCATTATTTACATTAAAATGTGTCCATTCTACAATAATAGTCATTGACAAACAGGCCCTTGTATTTCCAGAATAGCTTACTTAAAAACATTATTGGTGCATATATGTCACCTGTATGAGTCAAATCCAAAGTTTATATCACTATGTACAAGGTTTCTCAAAATAGATGCAACCCATTAATATGATAATGATTTATTACTGAGACAAGAAACTCCATATTAGCTGGTGTGAGTTTATGCTTGATCTAGATTCTGTCTGGGTACAGCTGAAGATCCTTCTTTAAGATTCTTTGCAATGGTGCATGTGAAAGACCAAGTTCTTGGGAACATCTTTGGAGGAACTTTTTTTGTATTCCTTCTGACATAATCTCTCACCACATCCACATTGTCAGGATATTTTGCAATCAACTACCTGCCAGATCTGGGATTTTCTGCCTTTGAGGTTGTTTGCTGACCTTGTGGCTTGAAATTTGTGTACCCAACGATAAATTAGGCCTTTTAATGCTGTTCTGAAAATATAAGGTCCTGTTTGCCTATGATAATTGTTATTGTAGAGTTGACATGTCAACATTTTAAAGCAAGTAAGTTTAAAAATCTTTGAAATTGTCACACAAGCAAATCTGGACCCTTACAGATGAGTGATTTTTGCAATTTCTGAGTTAAGTCTATTTTTTAGTGGGCTCAAATCAAAGATTAGAATAGATATCTCTTTCAGATTTACTCTAAGAATATAGTTTTTTTTAACCATTAATTTTTCAAAGACATCTAAGTTAATGGGTTTTAACTGATTTTAAAACACTTTAGGATGAGATAAGAAAAATAATCTTACCAAAGCTTTTTTTTAAAAAAAAGAATACAAAATTGGAAAAAAGTCAAAGTAAAAATTTTCAGAAATTCTCTAAAACTTTAAATGTCCATCAAATAAGAATGATTTATGCTAGCAGGTTTAACTTTACTTTTCAAATGGTGAAAATTTGAGGACCTTCTGATCAAACTTGGTAAAATTGACTGAATAAAGAAAAAAAACTTTAGTGATAAATGAGCTTTACATAACAAATTTAGTTATTTTAAATATTTAAACTCTATTATTCTCAATTGTTTATTTGTTTGTCTTGTATTTTAAACGTCCATACAATGTCCTGTTATAAACTTCTTTTTTTTTTTTTTTTTTTTTTTTTTTTAGAAAAAATGTATTTAAAATATAACAAGGTGGAATAAAAAAAAATATTGAGATTAAAGATATTTTAATTCAAAAATTTAGATAAAGATGTGTTCACAGCTGAGTGACTTAAATAAAGTAATGAGGTCTAGATAAGTAATTTAAAAAAAAAAAAATTATCTCACTACTTTTTGAATTGAATGTTTTTAACAAAAAACAGGATTATATAAGTACAGCACTCCCCATACTCAACAGATTGAACTACATTCAACTTTTCTTGTTTCCTTAACTGAAAATTAATCTTGAGATTAAAATTTAAAGATGTTAGACATTGAAAGAAATATAATGCTCTAGTTTCACACCATAAAAGAATTGTAGAAAACTCATTAGAGAATAAATAGGTTGAATGCCTAGAGGACTTTTTTGAAGGAAATTAATGTTTCATTGTTTTTTTGACTGGGTAAATACAGGTTCACTCTTGGTACTTTTTGAACATGCTTCAAAAACATACTGGATAGATTCTTTTGTGTTCTTGCCTACATACTATATATATATTGAGGGGAAAAAAAATTCTAAATACAGTTAAAACAAAAAAAGTAAGTGTGGGAGATTACTTTCAATTTAAAAAGAATACCTTTTTACTGCTGTTTTCTTTTGTCTCAATCATTTACAGCAGAAATATAAAATTTGATTTACTATTGGTTAATTGTTATTGTAATTGTTATTGTAAATGTTAAAATGAAATAAAAAGCTCGATTATATAGTATATCTCTTGTAAATTAAGCTCACTTTTTGATCACCTGTTTAAATTTTAATATTCTCCATTGATTGATTTTTCTTTAAAAAGTAGTTGTAGATGGTTGCTGAAATTTGTATTTAAGAATATAATGAATGATTGTTATTTGAAAAATTGTCCAGTAATAAAAAATCTTAGTCCTTATTTAAAATAAGTTTGGTTTAGTTTGTTTTGTTTTCGTTTCACAGCATATCAACCTCCCTGGTCATTTAATGCCAAATCAAGTTTAAAAAGGGGGTGGAGATCTGTTATGTTGGAATTTATTGGTAGGGAAACGGTTTATAGAAAGAATCTGGTTTTGCTGAAATTAAAATAAGTATCACTTTAGTATTTTTTATATTGTAAATTGGTCAGCACTGAATTTTTAATTGTTGATTCAGTGTTTTTTTGTTTGTAATGAAAGTTTTAGTTTAACTTTGTAATGAAATATATTTTTATAATTTCTTTTTAGGAAAATTGATCACTTTCTGTAGTATAGATAGAAAAGATAATCCTCTGAAGTAGATGATTTGAAAAATGCTAAATGAAAACTCGCTTTATCAATATTTTTAAATTGTATTTTTTTAAAATTTAGGACTCGGTAACAAACAAAAAAATGATGCTGAATTTGAAAATTCATTGATAGATGAGGACAATGATGATGATGACGAGTATGACAGCCCTTGCATATTTGAGCCTATTCCCAAAGTTGGTAGGAAGCCAAAGAATCCTGTTCAGGAAAAACCTGGACCGTTTTTTCTTTTCACTAGGTAAGAAATTATAGATACTTGGTACTTTATCCTCTAAGTAAATTTATTCGAAGTAATAAAAGTACCAATTAAACTGAATTTTAATGTTTTTTTTCTTCAAGTTTTCTAATTAGTAATTGTTTTTGTTGCAGCTGTGCCTCTCAGCAGCCTTCAACATACCGTCCACGCCTTCTGCTGGCTGGTAGAATAGGCCAAGGACAATCTGTGCATCTTGCCCCTGCAATCATGCAACAGCTGGAACAACTCCCAGTTTACGTATTGGATCTGGCATCATTATTTGCTGTCAGTATAAAGACACCTGAGGAATCCTGTGCTCAGGTAACATATATCTTTATAATTTACTTTGAACTTTTAATATGACTTCTAAAAAAAATCTCATTTTAATAATGGAGAAATTTTCTGTTTTAAAATACAGGAATGTGATGTAATGATCTAATCATGATTATCATCATGACAAGAAATGCCACACCAGAGTATGGTTGATTGCCAAACCATAAAGGAGAGCATGTCAAATTAGTTGTTAATTGTGCCAAGATACAGTAGCAGTTTGTCAGGAAGTACATAAGTGATTGGTTTTTAAATTTGATACATCAAGAATGGTTTACATTAGTGATGGCATAGAATTTTTTTTTTTCTAATAGTAACAAGAAACAGGTCCAAATAATTATCCTGCAAATATTTGGAAATATAAGTTTTCATTATTTAAAAAAGATTTTTTATAAAATCAACTAATGAATTGTTTTTTCTTTCTTTCTCAATCAGTATATATTTACGACTGTAATCATATATTTGTAATAATCCATGTTTAGTTAAATTAATTTAATAGTAAAGTTACCAGTTCATATTTTATTTTCAGTAAAGATTAAGTCATCAAAAGTGTACTTGATTTATTTTAAAATTTAACTTTTGAAATATTTTTAACAAATTTAATAAGGTTATTATTGCATATATTATATTGTCTTTTGTATAGGAAACATTTTTTTCTTTTATGTCTGTATGTTTTATAACATATCGGGCAACTGGTCTAGTGGGTAGAGTGTTCTCCAGTGGTCTGGGAGACCAGGGTTCAATCCCAGGTCTAGTCATACCAAAGACTTGAAAAATGTTACTTGATGCCACCTTGCTTAACACTTACCATCATAAGGTACAGATCAAAAGTAAAGCTTAGCAATCTAGACAATGGAGTAACACCCTCCCTTACACTTCAGTCTATTAGCTATTGAAAAAAAAAGGCATTTGGATTGCTCTTGACAAGTCGCCAACTTTACTTTTACTTATGTTTTATAATCAGATTTTCCGAGAAGCTAAGCGAACCAGCCCAAGCATTTTGTATCTTCCACATGTTAATCATCTATGGAGCGTTGCTGGTGAAACTTTAAAAGCAACTTTCCTCACCATGGTTGATGACTTGGATCCATGTTCTCCAATTCTCATTCTTGCAACAAGTGAAATTCCTTATGATTTTCTTGAAGATGATGTAAGTTTTCCTTTTCTATTTTAAGTTTTGAAATTGCATATTATACTTCCTTCTAATTTTCATAGAATTCTTTAATGTTAATTTTTTATTTATTTTTATTTAGTTACGAGAACTTTTTGATAACTTGGCTTCAGAGGTGTTGCACATGAGTAACCCGAATGAAAAGGAGCGTAGAGAATTTTTCTGTGATTTGTTACTTAACCAAGCCACTAAACCACCAGTACATAGAAAAAAGAAAGGTAAAAAAAATTTTTATATTTAAATTTTTTTAAAAGAAATACTTCACAAAATACAATTTTGATAAACTTTATGAGAATATCATTGTGTAGATTAATATCAAATATAAGTTATGATTCAGTCATTAGCATTTACAAGGGATGTCTGAAAAGTAAGGTGCACATGTACCTAAATCAACTAGAATTAAAATATTGTGAAAGCTGTAAACAAAGCAATAGGGAGTATGCAATATTTGTAACAGCCAGAATAACCTTAATATTAAGCACTTGCATATGTGATGGCACAAGTAAGATGACTATTGCCATAAAACAGTGGACAAACAGAAGTATGAGGTGTAAAGTCTCTGCATGCCAAGGGTAAAAATCTAGCACAAGTTGATGGTCTATGAAATCGTCCACTAGAAGTTGAGATATCAAAAAATGTTATCTTGTTGGGTTTTAAAGCAATCGACTATCACTTTGTCATTTTCTTGGAGGAGAGTATTTATGTGAATGTGTATGACATTTACACAAAAAAATAGCATAGTAATGCTGGTAACATACAAACAATGTTTTATTTTTATAATAAAAACTGGATTAGTAAATAGCTTACTTTTTAGACATCCCTTGTAAGATTTATTTTGTTATTGTTTTAATGATCTGGTTATTCCATATCAACTCAACCAAATTTTTGAAAGGACCAATAGTCACTATTTTTCTGATGTCGAAGAAATTTCTCTAAGTGATAGCCATCCTAGAGATACGGAAAACCTGAAAATAGAAACCTCGTTTGATTTGAGGAGTTATGACCCCTTGAAATTTGCTTGGATTTTTGTGTTTTGAGTCAGTGGCTTGATTTGTAAAGTTTAGTACTTAGAACTTTGCATCCTTAGAAGAAATCAAGTTGAAATTAGGAGTCCTTCAAGACTGATACACAATTAAGACATTTCTCATTTCAGTTTATCCCTATTAAATGTACTTTCATAATTATAGGCCCTTCAAAATGGAGAAAATGGCTATTTTGCATTTTTTTGTTGGCATTTTGTCACCCATACAAACTAAACTGAGAGCAGTACAATAAAAAGTATCATAGTTAAATTGATTATTCAAATTTTACTGAATTATATTTTCATCTATCATATTTCTGTCATAAAATTTGAACTTACCCATATATCTAACTTGGTGAAACTACATTTTGATTAAAAATTCTAAGTACAGCATTTTAATTTATGTTACTGTGAATTTAATAAGTTTTTACTATTAAATGCTTCCTCTCAATACATTGGCATAAGCACTCATTTAATATTATTAAAATTAGGTAGAAAATAGCTGAAATAGTTTATGTTCAAATTGAATAAAATATCGATAAAACCTTTAAATTACTTAAAAAAGATAATTAAAAAAAAAAAACTCTTGAAATATCTGCCACATTTGGGTGAGGGGACTTGATGGTTTAAAGTTACTTTTGATGTCTGAAATATTTTAATAAAAATGGTAAGTTGTTTCACTGATAAATGATTTTATTAGTGGGTGATAAAAAAAAGAATACACTTTTAAGATGCTTGTTAAGAATAAATTGTTTTGTTTTAAATTTGTTTTGAAGACTTTTTTTTTTTTTTAGTTTAAGTGATGAAAATAAATCATTTATTCATAAATAATTTATTAGTAGTCACCAGCTTCTTTGTTGCTAGATGCTTATTCACTGGCTTATCCAACAGTTGGAATCAGAATTGTGTTAACTACTGAAGTTTAAACTTGGAAATTTGTTCTCTTAAGTTTTGTTCATAGTTGGATTTTTTACCACTTATTCAAGATAGATATGGATATGGCTGGAAATTCTAGATGCTGCTTAGGAATATTTCTGGACAAACAATGTGATAGAACTACTCATTGCAGAAATATTGGACGTTATCTTGTAAGTTATTTTACTCCTCATGATATTGATTTGTTGACAAAAAGAAATATATTAAAATATGATGACTATATATTATCATGGAAAAAAATCTTTCACAGTTTGAGTATTTACAAAGATAATGTTTTGATCCATTCAGGTTTCATAAATGTTCTTTTTGATAGGCTAACCATGTAATCCAGACAAATTATCCATTCATTGTTTTTAAAGATTTCAAAGGAATATAAGACTAATGCAGATGAAAAATATTATAGTACTGATATAGCATAGGACAGCTTTAAGTAATATTAGTGCAAGTTTGGTTGGTGTATCTCCACTCAGACATGTTGGAAAAAGATATAGCTTCATATGAGGAGTAGAAGGCTAAGTTGTTAAGAAAGAAAAAAAAAGGACTGTTTTTGTAACTTCTACTTGTAATTTGAATGAATAAGACTTATTATCAGATGAAAAAAAGGATGAATGTACAAAGTATCTAGATAGATTTATTACTGCAATGAAAGAAAAAATTGGGGAAAAGTCAACAGTATGAAAAAAGGTTAAGTTACTGACATTAACGCCCGAAAGTTGAACTATTGCAAAAAACATCCAGACTCAGTAGCAGTGGACTGCACACTGTGTGTATGTGTACATATGCTGTTATCATCAAAATACAAAGTTGATGTATGCAGCTATTCCTACTAATTATGAAATTAAAATATGAAAAATTAACTGAGATGTGTGTGTATGTGATCTCAACACTTAAAGCTGTATGATTCAGCTGTGCCTAAATTGTCCCACAAAATCTCACCTTTCAGAAACTTTATAGAAGAAAATGACTGATGTTGAAGGTCTAACATGAATAATTGGTTGCTGCTGATTGTACAACATCAGTTACTGTTCAATCTGCAGGTTTTATTGATATCTTATTCAATTTGAACATAAACTATTTCAGCTATTTTTCATCTAATTTTTATATTAAATGAGTGCTTATGCCAATAATATATTGAGATTAAATATTTAAGAATAAAAACTTATTAAATTCACAGTAACATGGTTTCAAGGGTTAAAATGCTGTACTTAGAATTTTTAATCAAAATGATTTTATGAGGTAAAGTAGTTTCACCAAGTTAGATATGAGTAAGTTTAAATTTTATGATAGATGAAAATATAATTCAGTAAAATTTGAATAATCAATTTAACTATGATACTTTTTATGCTGTCAAAAAATGCTTAAAACTAAGGTGTTTTAACATAGTGGATCTAGATTTTGATCAACCAAGAATTATTTGATTCTTTTTAAACAATATTTTAATGTTTTACACTAGTCAATATATCAAATGAATATAATTAATTGGAATTTTTATTGTGCCGCTCTCAGCTTAGTTTGTATGGGTGACAAAATGCCAACAAAAAAATGCAAATTAACCATTTTCTCCATTTTGAAGGACCTATAATTATGAAAGTACATTTAATAGAGATAAACTGAAATGAGAAATGTCTTGTGTATCCGTCTAGAGGAACACCTAATTTCATACAGATATCTTTGGCACTTTGTAACTTTGCATCCTAAATTAACAAATTGGGGTACTGTGATATACTATTAGCTCTTCTGCCTCTTGGTGCACATATGGAAGTGTAAGCATGTCTATATAAGATTTTACACATATAGGTGTAGTGAATATATATACATGTATATGGGGACATAGATTGTGTATGATAGTATCAAATGGATAGGTTAAGTTGGGGATATTGACAGATGTTCATAGATAACAAAATAGAAAGAAGGATTTCTCAATGGGGATAAAAAAATTTTTTTGTTTTTATTTATTCATATATATATATATATATATATATATATATATAAAATGTCTGTATGTTCAAGAGAGCAGTGGCTGCTGGGTTGGTTATCTCTTTAGGCCAGGGTACTTCTCCTGCCCATGATCTACTACTGTGCAATAGGAAAATTGTCATGTAAATTATGCAAAAATGAAATTAACGCTAACATCGGATATATTTACCAAAATGAAATACTATAGATTAGATTTATTCAAAGAAATCACCATTGGCTTCAACCACAACCTCCAGATGATTTTGGAATCTTCTGCAAGCCTTTCTGACATTTTTCTTGTTTAAATTGCTAAATGCTGCTATCTTTGCCTTCTGTTCACTAGTTTTGTACAGAGTTTAGTTGGTTTCATACTCAACCATGCCCTATACATAATAAAGGGATTTGCAATCTTAGGAGTTAAGTAATCAGATGTTTGGGGTGATGAAGTCATAGAAATTTTCTCACAACTATAACTGGTTTTCTGCTTGAGTGGCATGACTCAGAATCCTTCAAGCAGCCACTCTCGGTCCAGGGCAGCACTAACTCCTCCAGATATTTGATGTAGGTCTCCATGTTGAGTTTGAAGCCATGTGGAAAGATGAATAGAGGCATAGCACCACTATTGCTCCTGACCACCCCAAACACCATGATCTGAACTGTGTGTTTGGTTTTCGTTAGTATTGGTACATCTTGTGGGGTATGCGAGTTCACCATCTGATCCTAGCAGAAATTTTTCTTATCTGAGAAAAACCAAAGCATGTTTAATTGGAAGGGATGCTTGAGTTTGTTGAAAAGCTTTATAAGGCAGTCTTTTGTCTTGTCCTTCAGGACTTATGATTAATATTGGTCCTTTCTCATCTTTTATGAGAAATACTGAATGTCTTCCTGCACTACCTGGCTAATAAGAAAATCAGACACTCCCATGTTCCTTGCTATGAATCTGATTGACTTTCTGAGATCAGTGTTAATCATGGCCTGGATATCACCAACAAAATCAGGAGTTCTTTTCTTATTGGAGCAATCAGAATGAGGCTGCTAAGCTGCTGTACCTTTGTAATTACCATTGGTCTCATCCAACTCTTTTCAAATTTTTTTCAGTATCCTTAGATTGACTCACAAATACTGTAAAATCTTCATATTGAAGCTTCTGGCATGAATGTCATGCAGTATACTGTTCCCAATTTTTTTTCTTTGTGGAGCTGACCTGTAGCTTATACAGTTTTGACAAAACCTGTGGCTGACTAACTTTTTTTTAAAAACCAATCCATAGAATTGAAGTTGTTTAGCAGGTAAGACTGCCACATACACACTTAAAAAAACAAAAACCCAAGCAAATTTCAAGAGGCCATAACTCTTGCTTGAACTGTGAAGTTTCTATTTTCAGGTTTTGTTTCTGTAGGGTGGATATCACATTGAAATATTAAAATCTCAGATGGTAGTAATAATGAGATAATTGGTTGAGTTTATATGGAATGATTCTCTTATATTTAATATCAATGTGGGTAAAATATCAAATACGGGAAAAACAAATAAAAATTTAAAAAAACCAAAAAAACTCTTCAATAAGGTAAATAATTTTTCATTTTATCTATTTTATTCATTACATATAGTTTACTGTGTAAAAAGAAAAAAATCTGCTATTCTGTTTTGATATATGACAAAAGTTGTCATCTTACATTCAAAACTTTTATCTGTGTATCCTCACTTTATAAATTAGAACCTATTTTAGCAAGTGCAAACTTTAAAGTTAACCAATGCTCTCTTTTGTGTAAATTGTCTCTTGTACTTCCCTTAAAAATTGATTGGTAAAAATAACCTTTAGTAATTTCTATTAATACTTAATTTTTTAAAAATCATTTCAAAATGCAAAATAACATTATATAAATTGAAAAAAAATCTTCTTACTTAAAATCAGATGACCAATACTCACTAGTTTCCTATAGTTTGGAGACTTTTTTGCATATATATAGCAATAATTTGTTTACTTGTTATTTTGTATTGCTTTGGATAGTTATCATCATCATCATATCGCGCTGGTAGCACGGATATCCCTGACCCTCTCTCGCCACTCCTCCCTATCGTTCATCGCCCTAGGTAGGTCTTCAGGACAACATCCTGTATCCTCACATAGCTGCTGAATGTACGTTCGAGCTGGTCGTCCTGCTTTTGCGCGGCCATGTGTGGGGATCCATAAGAGTACATCTCTTATGAGTTCATCTCTGCTTCTCCGGCAGTGTCCTGCATGTCTGGTTCGTCTAACTTGGATAGTTTTCGTGATAGGGGGTAGGTGGCCGTACAGTTGGTGTCTTGTGGGGTGTTGCTGCCAGGACTTGTTCAGGATTGCACACAGCATTCTTGTGTAATTGCCATCTAGCTTCTTCTCCAGTCGTTTTGTAAGCGTCCATGTAGTGCATCCATATAGCAGTATCGATGTGACTGCTGCCTGGAAGAAACTGCGTTTCATTTTATCGGTTAGGTCTGATTTCCATATAATTGATAGCTGTCCATGCTTTCGTTAACCTCGTTTTGATGTCCTTTTCGGTTGATTCGACGCTGCTTCCTAGGTACATGAATTTGTCTACTAGTTTAAGTGGGGTTCCTTCTAGAGTGGAGATGTCCCCCGTTTGGTTATAGCACATATATTCCGTTTTGTGTGTATTAACATAGAGGCCTATGCTTGCTGCTGCTCGTTCCAAACTATGCAGAAGTGTTTCGGCTTGGTCAGGTGTATTTGCCAGTATCGCTATTTCATCGGCGTAGTCGGCATCGGTAATTGTTGTTGCAGGGTATCTTCTGCTTCTTTTCTTCGTCAGTTCGAAGCCATTCTCTTTGATTTTGTCGATCGATGTTCTAAGTACGTAGTCTAGACAAATGATAAAGAGGTACGGGGCCAGCGTGTCCCCTTGTAGTACTCCTGCTACAATGTCAAAGTATTCTGTGTCTCCATCCGGTGATCGTACTTTTACTTTAGTGTTTCTATAGAGAATCGTTATTGCCGCTACGGTTTCTTTAGGTATGCCGTACGCTAGTAGGAATTGTTCCATCTTTCCTCTGTGAATGGAGTCGAAAGCCTTGGTAAAGTCGACAAATATTAATGTCGCTTGTAGGTTCTTTGCCCGTACACCTTCGAGGATTCTGCGGATGGTTAATATTTGTGAGGTCGTGGATCTATTTCTTCGGAAGCCATTTTGGTTTTTTCTAAGTATGTTGTCGATTTTGGGTTCTATTCAGTTTCGTATTAGGGCGTTGTAGATTTTGGCAGCTATGGATGTAAGTGTTATGCCTTGGTAGTTTTTGGCTAATCCGAGGTCCCCCTTTTTAGGGAAGGGGAGTATGCATCCCTTCATCCATCTATCTATCGGATAGGAAAAAATGAAATTTTGGAATTGACAAAATTTTCTTTGCTAAAACCATTTCTATTTGTCAGGTTTCGGAGGTAAACTTTTCGTACTCGTCAATATCAATATTTTAATTAATCCACAAGGAAACTCTAAATACCTTTATTCACATCACCCTTATTTTTGTTAGTCATTATTTTATTTTGGTTATAAAATTTTAATACTTTAAGAATCTTAGGGTCACTTTTTGATTAACTACTTGTTTAAATTAAACTTATCCTAAAAATCTTTCCTAAAATAAATTCTATGTCCTTTCAATAATGGGTTAGTAACCTCAAACTGTTGGTTATACTGTGCTAATAGTTGAAATGATAATTAAGTATAAAGTGATCTAATGATTGATTCCTTTCTAAATTTTTTAAAAATTTTTTTTTTAATTTTTTTTTTTTTAAAGAAATTATTGATTTAATTTCTTTGAAGAAAAAAATATATACATGAATAAAAGATAATTTTCCTTTTTATTTTATCATAACTAATTTATCTGTACAACATATTTTCTGGTTTCAAGTGAAGTAAACATATTTAAAAAAAACTTAAGATTAAAAGTGTGAAAATTGGTATCAAGCAGAAGAGGGATTGCAGGTTTTATTTTAATTCAGAATTTCTTCTGAATACGAGGTTTTAGGTTTGTTTAAATTTATAAAAATTGTTTATGTAATTGTGAAACATTTGGTATGGCACAAAGATTTTAAAGAAATTTTTGTGCTTTCAAATTTGAAAAGTTTCTATGTTCATTTATGTTTTAAAATCTATTTTAAAGCTAGAGTTTTAGAAAAACTTCCGCCAGCTCCCCCTGCGCCTCCACGTAAGTTGACAGATGCTGAATTAATGAAACTCAAAGTTCATGAAGAATCAACATTAAGAGAATTAAGGTTATTCCTTAGAGATATTTGGAACAAACTGGCAAAATGTCGCAAATTTGGAATATTCATGCGACCTGTAGATATTGAAGATGTGAGTAAAAAAAATTTTTGGATTAGAAATTTGCTTTTTTTTTTTTTTTTTTTTTGTATTTGGTAACCAAAAATGTTTGTTTGGTTTATTAGGTAAAAAAAGATGATGATATTATACTTATTTTATTTCTTTCACTATTTTCTGTCATCTTTCAAGCAACTTTTATAATTCTATTCTAGAATTTAAAAAAAAAAATCTTTCTTCATAAAGAATGTCTGAGTTACTGAAAATCTTTTATTAAAAGTAACTTGCTATTACTTTAGTACCAGATATAACATTCTATCATCACTAATCCACCAAGTTATGATATACCTTCCTCTGAGTCCTCCAGGCTACTTTCTTCATGGTCACTTGATAGAACTTGGTCAGGTGTTCAATACAATTCCACAGCCACATTTGTGTATTGTAGATCCTAAAAGACTGTTGAGCAAGTTGAAGTGGCGAGTGCTGTCAATAAACAAATATTTACTTTGGAAAGTTTCTTTTCCCCACCATACTAGCAAGTCAGGTGTCTACTATAAAAAGGCTAAATTTATTTCAGCTGGTTATAAAATGTGACAGTTGATTATAAAAGATTAGCCAATCAACCCTCTGGGTGAGCCTACTTGGTTCTTTGCAACTACTAGATAGTGATTTTCTATTTTTTTCTAGAAATAGAGGATAATTATTTCTATCAGTGGTTGACCTACAATTTCTCAAAGACTAGTGCTTTCTTCAAGGGTTCTATTTGCTACTAACTTAGGGGCCTGGATTATCTTCTTTTTCTCAGAAATATTTGAAGGCCAGGACTAAGTTTGCATATTAATTACTTTCTCTATAAAGCCGTTCCTTTTGTTGCTATTCCATAACCCATTGGTTAAAAGGTTGTTAATACTGTTTCATTTAGAAATATTGATAAGCAACAAAAAAAAAAAAATGAAAATGTTTATTTTCATTGTTAGAATCAACTAAAACTTTGACAAGTTATTTATTTAAAAAAAAACACATTCTTGATAGCTTTTAAAATATGAAAATAGAACTTTTTGAATGAATTAAATGCTCTTAATGACAGCTAAGGTTTATTCAGTTATTATTGAACAAACCTTTTTAGGCTACTCAGATTTGTTTTGATTTTTTTTTTTTTTTTTTTCTTTTAACTGGTAAAAATTTAAGACACATTAGTAATGATGACTGCTGTTTTTTTTTCTCTCTTATCTTGTAATATTTAGGATGCTATTCAGAAAATGAAATATAACAAAACCAAATACTTTTTTTAATCAAAATATTAGGTTTATACTTACTTTCAGATGATATCAAATACAAAAAGGTAAATTTTAATTGCTTTTTTTTTCTTTGTTCAAATAAATAAACCTATTTGCTACAGAAACTGAAGTCAAGTATTGGTAAATTTAAGCTTTTTTAGTATTTATATAACCAGCTTAATTCTAACATTAGTAATTTGATTATACTGAAGATTTTATGTATATTGATGGTGGTTGTTAAAGTTTTAAAAGAATTGTACCCTTCCTCTCAGAAATGTAAAAGTTGATCCAGAGACTTATCAGAATCTTAGACATGATTTCTTCCTTTTGATATCTCTGCAGGTTCCAGATTATTATGAAATTGTAAAACAGCCAATGGACCTTAATTCAATGTTGAATAAGATTGATAATGAAATGTATCAGACGGCAAGAGAATTTCTTGATGATGTTGACTTAATCTGGCGTAATGCTTTGGAATACAATCCCGACAGTGATACCACCGGTAAGATTTAAAAAAAATAAATAAATATATAAAATCTTGTGACCATACTATTTTGGCTGTATGGAAAAATATAATCTGAATTGACTTTTGAATATTAATGTAGATTTTAATTGGGAACAACGTCTACTTATTCCCACCCGACCAACAAATATCAATTTGATTCATAGCTGTTAAAGATTTAAACCACTAATACAATATTGTGTAGCTTTAACCCATTTTAAAATTAATTCAAAACAGATTTGTATCATCATGCAAATAACTTGAAAAGTAAATAACTTTCAAGTCCATTTTCATAAATTTCATCTGATGATATTGCCTAATTTATTTATTTCAGGGAAAGCTATCCGTCATAGAGTGTGTGCTTTAAGAGATATGGCCTATGCTATGGTTAATTCTGAACTTAATCCAGAATTTGCTCAAATGTGTCAAGATATTGTTGATTCTAGAAAGAGAAGAGGTAAGTGACTTCAATTCAAAATTGCTGTACTATTTTGTATTAAAAAAAAAAAGATCTCTCATTGTGATTTTTTTTGTTTGTAACACAAGGTAGACGATAAACAATGAGTGGAATATCTGTTCTTTGTCTAGGATAAGTGATTCTGTGGCACTTCTGCCTTGGAAATCTAGATGTAGTATCTGTATATGAAGAAATCTATTTAAGTATATTTTTTTTTATAAAAAAGAAAATTGAAATTGATCATCTATTGTCTTTTTAAAAATTTATTTTGTATTTTTGAGGAAGTATGAAATTTTATACTCTTTGAAACAATAATTGAATTTCCATAGATAAAAATAATAGCGTTTATTCTAAATTATAATTCTGTAGCATAATGATTAAAAAAATTTTTTATTTTTATTTTATTTAAAGGTGAGATAAACAAAGCCAAAAACATCTTCTCTATGCAGCAGCCATCACGTTCGGATAGTCCTCTAAATTCTTCAACTGTAACCTCTTCTACAACCAATCAGGTGATTAACCTCCCTTCTGATTACCCAACGAGATTCAGCCGAAGAGTAAGAGGAATGGAAGCAGAGTCTCAGGCTCCTCTTGAAGTTGTGGCAAAGATATTCTGTCAATCAAAATCCCCCACAAAATCTAAATATCAGTCAAAATCAATTTCTAAATCTCAGGTAACCTCTACAGGTGCAGAAGTTGAATTAGAGTGGGAAAATTCTGCACAGCCCACTGTAAATAGAATGCCGAGATTACGCTTACTGCGTAAGCGTTTATCAGCTAGCAACCAACATGCAAAATATGAACATGATGGAGATGATGAAGTTTCAGGTTCTGAAGAAGAATCATGTACAAAAACGAGAAACCAGACAAATCAAATGTCTACTCAAGAAGCTTCATCAACCTCCTCCCAAAGTAATGCAAATATAGAGACCATTGTTGATCTGTCAGAAGCGACAGTTGCATCAGCTCAGAGTTATCCCTACAGAACCAGAGGCCATGATCATCCTTCACCAACAAGTATAGATCAACAAACAGCACTGAATGCCACTTCTTCCACCTCTACAACCACAACATCATCATCCGCATCATCATTGCCATCAGCCACTACAACAGTAATTACATCACTGCCTTCTGTGCTGTTATCATCCAATGTGTCATCCACTACTGTGCCTACCTCGATTTCCACTGCCAATACTTTAAGAAATGGTCTCGATAGTGGAATAGGAAGTGCGATAGAGAGCAATGGAGAATCCTTAGACAGCTTGGATCAGGCAAAAACAGCTGACAATGTAAGTGGGGAAAGTTTATAATTAAAGTAATTTTAACTTGCTTGTTGGACTTTTTGACTCTTACCATGATATAGTATTTGGAGTAAGTTATATTAATGATAGGTTCCTCAAAATATTTAGCTTATAAGACATTTTATTGAACTTTGTCACAATGGATTCAAATATGAAATAGTGTATACATTTAAATTTGATGGGATAATTTTTTTTTTTTTTTTTAAAAACCTTATTAGAATTTTAAGACTACATACTCTGTATATTTCAGGTGACAACAGTAGCATCTCCAGCTGCTTGTGAAGAAGCAAAAGATGATGAATCAGAGTTAAATGAAAGCACTCTGCCAGTTGAAAGTCAAGAAACTGAGTGTAAGTAGTATTTCCCCCACTTCTGGTTAATAATAAAATTTAAAAAAAAATGAATACATGAATGTTTTTGTAAGTTAATTTTTATCTTTGTTTCCTTGTAGGTGATGCAACTACATTCCAGATCTCAATAACTGGAGATGATGCTTTGGCAAATTCCAGTGAAGTGGATGAAGCAAGTGCCACCTATAACAAAGGATTGATGTCTAAATTGCTTGACCAAGTGGTGGTACAGACAAAAGGTTATACTGTAGAACGTCTTGAAAAGCTTTACAGTATACTAAGTCAATGCATTTATCATCATAGACTTGATCTGGACAAGTCTGGTCTATGTCTAGTAAGTATGTTGGTACATGTTTCACTAGGGTGTGTCAAATGTTTTGTTATGTGCTAGTTTGTGCCATGTATATCATGTGACCAAAGCCGTTTCAAGCTTCCTGCTGTGGTTGGTAGTATGCTGACACCTTGTGTATTGCTTCCTTCAGTATGTGATTAGGAATGTGACACATTTCTGTGCAACCTTCAAATTTGGAAATTTAGACTTTACAAGTAGGCATAAAACTGTATTTCCAACCCATAGAGACAAATCCAGAGTATTAGGCAAGCTTGGCATTTCACAATCCAATGTGGTTTGTCACCTTCTCAACCTCAGCAAAAGTGTCTGAAACTGCTAAATTGTGCTTCATGTTACCAGACTATTGCAAAACCTTTGACTCACCCTAGTAGTTATTTCATGAAAATCTAATCAATTTAATGCAAAATCTTGTAGACATCCTGAATCTTATGTTACTTTTTCTTTTTTTTACAGGAGATGGAAAGAAAATTGTTGCAATACACTTCTCAGCACAATGCCCACATGCGGCGACATGTAAATATGACTTGAGTTGTATGAGTTAAAAACTAATTAAATTGAGGAAAGCTCGTCTGGTTGGGAGAATATTTGAAAATATTAAAAGATGAAAATTCAATCATCCCTTTTTTTACCATAGGGGAAGAGAGAATAGTAGAACAGTTTAAGGTCCTCCAACTCATTAAATAGTCATAAATTTGTTACTACTATTCTTCTTACAGAAAAAGAATAATCAATCATTCCCATCCTCATTTTGATTTTTATACAACTGTTAGCACTGAAGAGCTCCTATCTAATTTTTAAGTTGAAAAATTATATTCCATTTGATCTCAGCACTATTTATTTGAGAAAATGGTGACAAATAAGTTACTCATACACTGACATTTAATTTGATTTAAAACATCTCCACTAAAATGGGTCATTTTACAAACTTTAGTCCCTTTTGTTTCTTAATCCCACCCCTCAAAACAAAAACAACAAACAAACAAAAAAACTATACAAAAGTACTCTTATTTCCAAAACTATTTTGGAAGCGGAAACTTTACATTTTTATTGCAATTTGAAAGAAGTGACAACTTACTTTGCATTCAATATATTACTACCCAATCCTTAATTATTTTAATATCTACAGTTTTTTTTTTCATTTTATAGGTTTTATTTAATAGAATGTTTTATTTTTTAAACTTCTGCTGATATTCTAGTGATAAATAAAAGGGAATACAATTTAATTTT
Source organism: Sepioteuthis lessoniana (assembly GCA_963585895.1). Taxonomy (NCBI): domain Eukaryota; kingdom Metazoa; phylum Mollusca; class Cephalopoda; order Myopsida; family Loliginidae; genus Sepioteuthis; species Sepioteuthis lessoniana. The sequence continues at coordinate 2,068,517 of OY757912.1, forward strand.
GTTTTTAAATTAAAATTATGGGTTGGTAGTAATCCCCATCCATTTCCTAAAACTATTAAAATTCTTTTAAGTCTTTGATAATATAAGTATCTCCGAAAGTTCTTTTGTTCTTCCTAATGGCTGATATATCAGTAAAGAGTGGAAAGGGGAATTCTTAAAATGGCTGGACCAACTAATATAATACACTTAAATTAACTGCTGTGATAAAGAAAATAGGTCTTCCCACTATTTGGAGAGAGAGAGAGAGAGAGAGAAAAACAAAATGACTCAAAACATAAAATTTTAAATAGATTTAATTCTTATGAAGTTAATTATATCTGGTAACCATAGGTGGATTTTTTTCTATTAGTTGGGGTAGGCTTCCACAATCATGCCATGGCCCTGAAAGAAAGAAAAAAAAAGTGGAGTAAAGAAAATACACTTCCAAATTATATCAGTATTGAAATGAGAGGAAAATAATTTTAATACTTACAATGCCACCAGCAGCACAGGCTGCCACTAAACCATACTGTCCTCCTTCTTTATGTAACCGGTTGGCTGCAGTTGTCACAAGACGAACTCCTGTTGCTCCAAATGGATGACCCAATGACAAAGAGCCACCCCATAAATTGAATTTAGAAATATCAGGAGCTCCAACCTGTTAATAAAAAAAAAAGAAAGTAATTTATATTGGTTTTGAGTTATGGATGGAGTTTTGGGGATAAATAAAACTTAGTTTTTAAACTTACTTTACTAGTACGGTTCATGTAAGTTGAAGCAAACCAGTCAGAGTCCATAGCTTTCAAGTTGGCAAGAATTTGTCCCTAAACGAATAAAAGATAAGTTATTCACTTTATTTATTTATTTTTAATGTATTATGAATGGATTAAAAAGCGGGAGGGGAAAAATTATACTACTTACAGCAAAAGCTTCATGGTATTCAAAAACACTGATGTCAGACATTTTTAGCCCAGATTTCTCCAAAACTTTAGGTGTAGCATAGGTTGGGCTTTACAAAAACAAAAAAACAAAACTTTTTTAATATATTTTCAACCAAACCAAAAAAAAAAAAAAAACCCAAAAAAAACTATGGGCTTGCCTTTCCAGTTTTTTGTCTTTTTTAATTTTGAAATGAGGCTCCCATGGTTTATATAAGCAAAAAGTGTTAAAGAGAATCACTGCCAAACAATGATCCATTCCATCTGGGCTGGGAGGTGTGGGGGTGAACAGAGTAGTTAATGCAGTAAAAATTTCATTATCACAAATAGCTGAGTGTTTCAGTATTGGCAAAACAACTACCTCAGCAATTTTTAGGGTCTACAAATTCTACTATGCAATAATCATTTAAATTTTTGTAAAATCCCCACACCAAAACAGAACGATGAATAAACTATTTTTTTTTCTTCTTAAATTGTTTGTCATATTTAGTTACTTGGATGTATGAAATAATGCTATTTATTAAAAAAAAAAAAAACTCACCCCAAGAGCAGCTGGTCTTTTGGATCCTGTGACACATAGACAAAATCACGTAAATATGCCTTGGGTTTAAAACCCATCTCTAGAGCTTTTGTTTCAGACATGACCAGACATGCAGAAGCTCCATCTGTCTTTAAAAAAAAATATATATATATATATATGTATATATATGACGTCAAATCATATGATAGTTATATATAGATGGGTATGAACATAAATTATACAAGTTTGTTGAATTTTTTTTTTTTGTAAAAATTTGTTCCAATGTTATTTCATCTCAAATTGTTATTGAGCAGCGAGATTAGAGTGCAAAGAAGACCTTTTACTTATCAGGTAAGTCAAATGTCTATACCCAGCTCATCCAGTCATTGTTTTTCAAACTGAACCACAAAACAAAAATAGTTTCAAATATTGAACTTAGAAGGAAATAACCAGCATTTTCCTGATGTGCATTTTTATACACAAATTTTTTTTTTTTTTCCGAATCTATGAAGCTGATCAAAAGTGTTTTATGAAGTTTCTTGCTAGAGGATAGACCATACTCCAAATATTCAAATCAAGTGTTTATTATGAACGCCTCCTTTAGGAGGACCAAACATGTATCAATGAAAAGCATCTGGAAATAGTTAAAGAAAGTTTTCACTTCTGTATTGCATCTTCATTGTTTCTTTTACAGAATTCTCAATTACAGGCTGGGAAAGTGAAGTTCTTTGAAGGTAAAAAAATGCTAAATAAATTTTTACCTTCAAACAAGTTAATCTCACAATGACATCAATCATCATAGCAAAAGCAAGAATTGTTTAACATGTCTGAAGTAATTGTGCTAGGAGTCTACATAAACATGCCATTTTAAATTTCAGTTATTTACAACTTCAAAGAAATACCCAAGTTTCAACACATGCTTTCAAATTAGGATAACTAAATTGACTTAAATTGCAGTTATTTTATTTTTTTCGCAAGGATGGGATTGTGGGAAAAATGTGACACTTACTAAGAATGAAGAATTGGCAGCAGTAATGGTGCCATGAGGCTTGATGAAAGCTGGCTTCAGCTTAGCCATTTTTTCAGCTGAAGAAGGCCTCACTCCATTATCTTTCACTACTATATCAGTTTTGCCTGGAAGAAAAATATGAGTTTTATATATATCATGAATATAAAATGTGTTATTTAAAAATACAACCTGGAACATTCTAATTAGAAAGTAAACTTATTTTTATTTGTTCTTTTAAGTGAAAACAAAATTATGATTTAGTTTTAAAATATTGGCTTTTCAAGTCATGTTACTGAAATTGTTTATTGTACAAACATATCTCTAACCATTGTATCATCAAGTCACACCATCAGCACAGATATCCTTGACCCTTTCTCGCCACCCTTCTCTATTGTCCATTGCTCCCGGCAAGTCTTCAGGGCTACATTCCATATTGGCACAGAGCTGCTGTATGTAGTTTCTAGCTGGTCGTCCTGCCTTTGCTCGTCCATGTGAAGAGGGCCATAGGATTATGTCTCTTATGAGTTTGCCAAAGCTTTTTACTTTAATATTTTTAATGACTGATATACTGAAAATGAGAATGCATAATCTGTATCATAAAAAAAAAAAAAAATTTCCATACCTGGCACTTTATAAGACACAATGTCAGTGAGAAGACCATTTTCAGAGGCTTCAAATGCCAATTTATGTGACCGGGCTGCATACTCATCCTGAAAATAAAAGAAAATTCACTTAAACATCTTTTAATGATTATTAAAACAGAATGCTGAATGAATAAGCTTTTCAATTTGCAACAAAATTTGCACTCAAATGAAATTGCAATTTACAAATTACTGGTGTAAAAGTAACCATTAAATAAAACCAGCATAAATTTATGTTCCTTTAGTTTAGATTAACATTGCATCTTTCCATGTTTAAAGTGTTAGACAACTTCATATGACCTAGATCAAAGTGGTAAGAATGAAAACTTAACTCACCTGTTCCTTTCTGCTGACAGAAAAGGCAGATGCCAATCTGTCAGCTGAGTGTCCCATGGTTTCACCTGTTGAGAATTCAGCAACGGCTGGGAGCTGAAAATAAATATATTAAACTAATTTAAATGATAAAAAAAGTATTTCCTTTTACTATACAGAGACTAGAAGTATTTATTTCAGCCTACATAAGACGTATAGAGAAAAAAGTCTTTATGGTCAATAGGGAGTAGAGATACTTAAGAATTTGAATGAAGTTAGTGATTTATTTTTCTGATTTTAAATGCACAACCTTCAATATTGAGTGCTGAGATTTTAGGTAAAAATCAAACCATCACTGAGAAAATGTTAAAAAGTGCAAGAGGGAAGTAGCAATAAAGTCTGTGGTAATAAATTTTCTATATGACACATGGGTTCAAATAAAAAATCCAAATGATTATTTTCATTTCCCTATTTTTCGGACTTATTGTTATATAAACAGTAATAAAATATTTTACATGTGAAAGCCTCTAAAAAATATTTGCTGCCTTGTGATAATAGCCTACAGATATTCAATTTTTCTTCATGCTCTGAAAATGGATTCTTTTTACAAGAGTAAAACTTAAATAAGTCAATACTGCAGGAAAAATCAAAGTACCTACAAGTTAAAACAAGCTTTCTATAAGTTGAAAGTCATACCAGATAAGTATCTATTTTTAAGATAAACAAAAAAAAAACCTAAATGACAATATAATTAGGCTATTGCATTGAAATGCTACAAATCCCACATTTAGTATTCATGGCATCACATTTCAAATTGAAAAATAAAATGTACCTTAATCTTAGTGAGTGTGTAGAGTAATATTTGAAACTAGAATAACCTTAGAAGCAGTATAATTTTTTTCTTACTAGTTAGATGAGACCAAAACCATTCCTAACATACACTATTTAAAAAAATAAAAATTTTCATTAAGTAGCCATAAATTTTGAAGTTCTTTTTTTAAATACTGAAAAAACTATCAGTAGCAGGGGTGAAATTTGCATGAGTTGCTTCTAGCATATCATTGTTAGAATTCTAATGAAGATGTTAGTGCTGATAATTATGTATATATTTTATGAATTCTCTAATATCAAAACGAAAAAAATAGTTTACATTATAAGACAAGTTTTCATTCAGACAAAGATAATAGGAAGAAAAATACTAATATTAGTAATATCTTTTTCTATAAAAAAAGAGGGAGGGGATTTTATTTTTATTTTTTACCTCTGGGGTGAGAGCTGAAGGGCTTAACATCTGGCTGATAAGAGAAAGCTTTTGAGGTAATTTCTTGGCCTTGTTTAATGATAACATCAATTTCCTCATTTTTCTGCTCACTCTGATTGGGACATCAGACATAAACTCAACTCCACCAGCTATGACAGCATTACAGTTTCCAGAAGCAATCATTCCAATTGCTAGGCAGAAAAACAAATATATAGACATTTAAAATACATAGTTACTTTATTAGAAATAAAAAATAAAATACATGTGGTATGAACAGCAAAAGCATTTTCAAAATCACTTTGAACCAGGAAATCTGATTTCGTGTATATAAGAAAAGGGACCTGTGCAATAAGTTGCAAAAAATAATTTTTATAGTAATGTTTGAATTTATACAGAGAAAATTTACAATATCTTAATTCTAAATTTAAAAAAACAAAATTCCATTATGCCAACTGAAAGGAATAGTGATCTCCAATATTTGTTTAACGATGATTTAATGTGTATGAATAATACTTTTTATGATATCACAAATCTTACACTTTTTCAACATATAGAGAAAAAAAAAATACCCGTGATTAATTCCAGTTTTGTTGACTGACTTTAAATTTTACTTTTAGCTACTGGTTTTGTTTCAAGTGTTTCCCTTTTGAAAATATCTATAGAAATTCTTTTCACTGTATGTTTGGGTATTGTGCTTGAAATATGGCAGGAGTCTTGTTTTCTAGACTTTTTTTTTTCTTCATGTATTTTAATATTGCTAAATTTAGACTGAAAAGATCTGTTATACCATCAATGTAATATGTAAGTATCACCTGTAGTAATGGCTTGGTTGGACGAAATGCAAGCCTGGGTGACTGTGTGCGCAGGAATCTTGTCTGAAAACCCTGCTCCTAGGGCAGCCTGAAAGTGTAAACAATTACAATTATGTCTACTAAATTTTTTTTTTTTAAAAAGCAGTATACAAATGATCCTGGTGAGACAGAATCATTTGATAACTACAACTTATTTTAAAACTTTTTTTAAAAAAATTTCCAAATGAATAAGAATTAAAAGATGAAAAATATGATTTAAGAAAAAATAGTCATGGATTTATGCTGATGTTGGATTTCAACAATTTTCATGTATTAGAATTTAGTTTTTTACTGGATTTAATATAAAATGACAAAATATAACAATTTCTAAGCACAAAAATTTTTTTTTAGCTTAAAAGATATTTTATTTGAATGATTTTTATCTCTAAAGAAAGATAGTTTCTTATTCATTTAAATTTAGAAGCATAAAAATATTTGAAAATTTCAATACACTGCAAATAAGTATAGAAAAAGAATAGGTAGATCTATGTGTATACTTACTTCTCTTGCCACATTACTAGTTTTTACTTCTTGTATGACTGTGCCCAGAGTTATATAATCTACAGAATCTAGGAAAACAAAAACAATGGTGATTGATATTTTGCATATTTTAATTCAAATTTAATTTTATTTGTTGAATCACGATACTCAGATCCTATTATCTAACATCTAGTCTTGTTGAATGGATAATTAATTGGACTTGTCTTTAGAGATATAACTGTTAGTGTGCAAGTAATTTTGGTTGTGATAGTAAAAATATACAATGTGTGTTTAAGTTGGACACATAATATTAATGAGTCAAAAGTTTTGCAATATTTTAGTACGTGTTAGTTTGTAGTTTATATATCACATGACCAAAGCAGTTGAAGCTGTAGTTAGTGTGCAGACATATGCACTGCTTTGCTATGTGCGTGTGATTTGAAAATTGCTCAGATAAATATGCAATATGGTCTAATTTGAGAATTTATTTGTGTGAAAGGTGAAGGTGTAGTTGATAACAATACAGTAGCCAGATGGTTCAAGAAATTTTGCCAAGGCTGCAAAATCAGGTTGGCCTAAAACTGGATTTCAAGGTCATCCTCCATGTCAGGCAAATAACACTAGCTTGGCATCTGACAGTCCAGTGTAGTTAGTCCCCTTTACATCATGGCAAAACCATCTGAAGCTGCCTAAATGTGCTTCATATTACCAAAATATTGCAAAACTTTTGGACTTGTTCTAATAAATGAAATCAAATTAGATAAATTTATAAGTTTTCTTTTACTCTGAGCACAAAAAGGGTAGTTATTTAGGTGTTAATAAAACCTAATTACCTCTTTCAATTCCAGTTCTTTTAATGAGACCTCTGAGGGGAAAAAAAAAAAAAAAGTATACATATTATGCAATCACACACAAAAGTTTATATTTTATCAACGCACATAGAAATTTAAGACAATGAAAAACAAAATGAAGGCTGAAACATTTCAGGACTTAAAAAACTTACTATATTTACATTACAAAGAGTAAATTTGAAAACTGGTTCAAATTTTGTAATTATTTTCTTCAGGATACTTTTTTGCTGCAATTTCTTTAAATGCACAAAGCTAACAATATTTGGATTATAGTAAAATACAAAAATGGAAAGAAAAGGCCAAATTCATTATTTTAAGTTATCAAAACAAAAAAAGAATTATACATAAGTGCTCATAAGCCAATAACTGTATGTCTGGACCCTATATGAATCACACCAACTAGTACTTAGTAAATATTCAGTTCAAAATAGAGAAGTTTGGTTTGATTTTGCTTATAGGCTTTTAGATTAGAATAAAGGATATTAATTACCAAATAGTATAATAGATAAGAGAAAAAAAACAGAAAACATACAGTATTGTTAAACAAGACCAGTAATTCAGTGAGAAAAGATTACTTACAATAAAGCATTTCTAGCCAAGTCATGAGGCATGAGGTTAGCGTAAGTGGTTCCTGACATAAGGAATGGAATTCGAACACCTTCCACCAACACAACATTAGGAATACCAGGTTTTGAAAGAGTCTTACCTATAAGCAAGAAAATAATTGGTACTCTCGAGTATGGTGCACACACACAAATAAATAATCACATCTATCTATATACATATATTGTATTCTTAGGCAGCAAGTCATTATTTAAGCATGTTTTGTTGAAGACTGAGTATTTTCTTTTTAAGATCTTTAAGTGAAGACATTCAAGTCTTATTTCCCTTATGTCTGGGTTCAAGGTAGTGAAGAAAGTGCCCCACATTATCCCAGGCGCTTTCAACCATTTTGCAGGTTGTCCTTAGAGGTTGTTAGATTGTTGCTGTATATATCTTAATACACACATTTTTTAAATATATATATATATAAAGATGTGTGTATTAGGTGTGAGAAACATAATGCTTTGGTATACATCTTCAATGGTGTATTGCTAAAGATCCTCAGGTGTTTGTCTTTCAACATCAGATCCCTTCAATTTGCTGACCTTGCCTGGGTAGATTGGACCCTGACGTGCACACCATGAACCTGCTATGCCTACTGCTGTTTGGAACTATTAAAAAAAGAAAAAAGTGTGGCAAAGCCCGAACTATTCAATGGCAATTGCCTATCACAGCAACCAATCAGAAATAGATGTTGATATATCTGTATGTAAGTAGAGTAGTAATCATTCCTAGTTTCTCCTAGAAGGATCCAACATGAGACCAGCTCATGGTAATACTGATGGTGCGAGCTTCAGAAGAATACTGCAAAAGAGGAGGTAAATTTAGTCTTCCCATGTGTGTATGATATATATATATATATATATATATATATATATATATATATACACACACACACACACATTTGATTGAACATTATAGACATTTTTTGTCTACATATTTTATGTTAATCCTTTTGAGTTGCCGTATCAATTTTATGATATTCAGCAGGAATTGGTTAATAAACCTTCCATAATTAGTTATTTCCCCAACTAATTATGGAGGGTTTATAAACCAATTCCCACCAAATATCATAAGATCAGTACAGCAACTCTAAAGGATTAACTAAAAAAAATATGTCAAAAAATGTCTATAATGTTCAATCAAATATGTATCAATGAAGAAATGTTGCCAAAATAAACATTTTCAACTACATAATCCTGCAACTCATAAATAGAACAGCGCTTAGAAATACAGACATGATCTAGTGGAGAGACAAATTACACTCTGTAAGAATAACATCAATACACAATATCTTCAAACACTCATTCTCTACAATGTATATTACTTTGTAAGAATGAGTGTTTCAAGATCTAATGTAAATCTGTGTGTATACATATACAGTGAGACGCATAAGTATTGGATACATGTTATTTTCTGTTATAACTCTTGTTTATGGTCGCCATTTTGCTTGATATTTGGTCAGTAATATCTCATAAAGTTGTTTTAGTTGTATGTGGAAGGAAAATTAAAAACTCCTGGTTGAATCCTTTTTTTTTTTTTAATCAAAGTTCAAAATTACCCTATGTAAAAGTATTGGATGCATGGCACTTTTTTCAAATTTCCAATCGAAATTTTGTATTTTAAAAGACTTCAAATTTTCAATAGTATTGGAATGTTATCTTTGACCAATCAGAGAAGCACACAATTTTTTACAAGATAGTGCAACTAATCAAAGAAATGGATCTAGCACTAAGTACAGTAGGAAATATCAGAAAGTATAAGTATAGTGATGGTACAGCAAACCTTTCAATAAATGGAAGACCAAGAAAAATAAATGAGCTTACTTCAAGGTGGATCAGCAGAAATGTGCAAATAAACCCCTTCATTACTCATTCTGAAATCAAAACTAATCTTAAGGGTGCTGGAATTAATATAAGTAAGGATACCATTAGCAGAGCTCAGTATCGTACAGACTTTCATTCAAGATCACCAAGAAAAGTGCTTTTACTGAAAACCAAACATGTCAAAAGACCGATTTAAGTTTGTCAAAACATATGAAAAGAAAGGTAGGTATGCAGTTTTGGGAAAGGGTAATCTGGTTGGATGAAACAAAAGTTGAACTATTTCGAAGGAACACGGCGACAAGTGTTTGGCAAAAAAAATGGCACTGCCTTCAAGCACAATACCATCCCTACAGTTAAGTTTGCGGGTGGTTCTATTATGATATGGGGATGCTTTTCATCCAAGGGCACTGGTGAGTTACCAGTTATCCATAGTAGAATGAATGGTAGCATGTATAGGGAGATTCTAAAGAACTGTCAGAAGTCTGCAAATTCTTTAGGACATGGTCGGAATTTCGTGCTTCCACACGACAATGATCCCAAGCATATCACAAAACTTACAAAGAAATGGTTTGAAAATAATGGTATTAGTATTCCCAATTGGCCAAATCAGTCTCCTGACTTGAATTCAATTGAGAATTTGTGGAATACTTTGAAGGTTAAAGTTCATAAGCAGAATCCACAAAATATCAAGCAATTAGAGGAATTATGCAAGGAAGAATGAGGTAAAAGTAACGCTGGATCAGTGTGGAAAACTTGTGGCCAACTATAGAAAGCGACTGGAAGCAGTGAAACAAAACAGAGGCTACACAACAAAATATTAAATTGGTGTATCCAATACTTTTGCATAGGGTATTTTTGAACCTTGATAAAAAAAACGGATTCAACCAGGAGTTTTTAATTTTCCTTCCACATACAACTAAAACAACTATATGAGATATTACTTACCAAATATCAGGCAAAATGGCAAACATAAACTAGACTTATAACAGAAAATAACATGTATCCAACACTTATGCATGTCATATATATATATATATCCCATACACAAATCAATGAAATATTCTTACTTCCAAATTCTTAACATTAATCTTACCACTGCAGGTGTGTATTATCTACTCTGTAATGTGAAAACATAGCAACAATTTAATGCTTAATCAGATAATCTTATCACTTGCATTAGTACTTGTTCATATTGATGCTTTGAGGGATTGATTTTAATGGCATGTCAACCTGAGAAGAATCATTTTATGCCTTGGGGTTAGTATGGTTTAATGGCATATCAACCATTGTAGGTTATTTAATGCCAAATCCTGTTAATACGTTGTGCATTCAATAATTTCCAGACTTTTTTTGTACAGGTGTGAAAGGAGTAAGGAAATCAATACACCAGAGTTGATTGGCCAAAGGGTTAGGGTTAAGGTTACTATGTTGAGGTTTTAAGGGAGTTCAGGAAGAGATTCCGTCAGAAGAGGCCAGCACTCTTCAAATCGGGTCAGTGGTATTTCCAGCAGGACAATGCACCAGTCTACAACTCCATCCTTGTCACAGACTATTTGACCAAGATGGGCATCAAGACAGTTCCTCAGCCTCCCTACAGTCCAGACCTTGGTCCCTGTGACTTTTGCTTATTCCCTAAGCTCAGAGGCTGTCGATATGAGACAATTGAGGAGATTAAAGAGACTGTGATGAAGGTCATTGACACGCTTACACAAGAGGACTTCCATGGGGCCTTCCAGAAGTTGTTGGAATGGTACAAGTGCATTGCAGCTGGAGGAGATTACTTCGAAGGGAACTAGAGTTTCATGTGTGTACTATCAATAAAAGTGCCCATATGAAAAAAAGTCTAGAAACTTATTTAATGATCCTCATGCATATATATTAAATATATGATTTGTAAACCCATTTTGGAGATAACATTTGTAAATGAGCCTGAGCTCTTTTTTTTTGCATACAGTTAAATGGTTTCAAGTATAGCTATATAATACTCACAATTTAACATCAATTTTTTTTGTACACAGTTTGTTTTATTTGACCTATAGATGGGACCCTATCAGGTGGAACCACTCCGAATCAGAACAGACCTGGAAGCAATAGCGATGAAGAGGTACTCTGCATTCCCCAAATCTCCAAGGCTGGAGCCTCACCATCAGATAGTTTAATGTCATATCCAGGACATGCCTTGAGGTTAGGGAATTGCATTCATTGTATGTTTATATTGACATTTTTTGGCTAATCTCTTTAAAGGTTTTTTTTTGTACACAGTTCTGGTTGGTTGGTTGGTCATTTGGGTTTTATGGCATATCAACCTTTGTAGGTTATTTCATGCCAAATCCATTTTTATGCAAATAGTTCTATTTCAAACACTTCAGTTTAGCATGAGTGCACAGTTTAATTGTGAAAAACATTTCTATTTCAAGCTATTCAGTTTATTCAAACAGTTCTAATTCAGCTAATTCAATTTAGTATAAGTGTAGATTTTGTTTACACACAGTTATATGTCAAAACAGTTCTATATTAAAGAATTCAGTTTAGCGTAAGTAGAGTTTCAATGTCAAAAACAGTTTGATTTCAAATAATTCAGTTTAGCATAAGCATGCAGTTTAAATGTAAGTACAGTTTAATTGTCGAAAACATTTCTATTTCAAGCCATTCGGTTTAGTCAAACAGTTCTAATTCAAACAATTCAGTTAAGCATAAGTATGCAGTTCTATTTAACCCATAGATAGGGCCCTATCAGGTGCTATCATGCCGGGCCAGAGTGGACCTAGGAGCAATGGCAATGAAGGGGTGCTCTACATTCCCCAAAGCCCCAGCATTACTGGAACCTCATCATCAGATTGTTTAGTGTCATATCCAGGACACTAATTGGGGGGGAGTGTCTTATCCCTCTGTAGAGGTGCAGTCGGTGTATTCTACAGCCCCAGCCGACTGGGCAATACACAGAGTTAATGTCAAAACAGTTTCATTTCAGATAATTCAGATGTCAAAACAGTTCTATTTCAAGCAATTCAGTTAAGAATAAGTATGCAGTTTAAATGTCAGAATTTTATTTTAAACAATTCAGTTTAGCATATATACGCAATTTAAATGCAAAAAAAACCCCAAAAAACCCCCCAGTAAAGTAAAGTAACCACCGTTTAGTTCTATTTAACCCATAGATTGGACCCTTATCAGGTGCTACCACTCTGGGCCAGGTTGGTCCTCGGAGCGATAGCAATGAAGGGCTACTCTGTATTCCCCAAAGCTCCAGTATTACTGGAACCTCACCATCAGATTTTTTAATGCCATATCCAGGACACTCATTTGGGGGGGTCTTACTCCTCTGCAGAGAAGCAGTCAGTGTATTCTACAGCCCCAGCCGACTGGGCAAGTACACAGTCCTATTGAATCCAAATGATTTTCAAACAGATCTATTTGACTTAGAGATGAGACCCTAACAGGTATAATCACTCCAGGTCAGAGTGGGCCAGGGAGTAATGGCAATGAAGGGATACTCCAAATCTTTAGCCTCACTACCAGATACAATATAGTAGCATATTTAAGACACCTCTTTTTGAAGGGAACGGGCCAACACTTTGAGAATTGTCCATTCCCCGCTTAAAAGGTAAAGTAAGGAATAACGTGAATATTTAACAAATAAAATCATTAAAATGAATTTATTTTGTCCAGTTTTACCATTTTTGATATTGTGAACATAAGCAGGTATAGCCTATGATTGTTTGGTGATGATATGGTAATCAACAATACTGAGATTTATTTCAACTGTTCTCTGATTGACAAAAAAGGTAGATGGAACTAGTTTTCCTTCTTTACCATGAAGTTTAGTTCTTTCTAGGATTGTTGATTTTTTCAGTCTCTCTCACAAAGGTCAGCTCTGCAGAGTCAGCTGAAAAGTTCATAAGCTAACTAAAATACTCTCATGGAATATGACCAAATGAGATTTATTTTTCAACATAGCCCCCCCCCCCCCTTGAAGTTCACACACTTTTTCCACCAGTCAAAAAAGTTGATTAGCAGATATGGTCAGATTTGATTGATACAGAAAGAAATACTAATATATTTTTACACAATGCAAGAAATGAAAGATTATTTACACTGTTAAAACAAAAAAGCATTTGTTACTGGAAAAAACAAATGCACAAAATAAAGTTGGCTCTCTTCTTACAAAGGATACAAAGAATTTTTTGATAAAATTCATAAAAGTTTGTGGTTGTTTTTTCTAAGGCATCAAAGTAATTACAAATGTCTGTTTGTACAGTTTTTGTCAAGTTTTTAAAAAATTTAAATCCACATTAAGAATAAAAGTGGAAATTAAAACTAAAGTTAAAAATATTTTATTCATTAATTTTTTTTGAGAAATATTCATAAAAATTCATTTTAAACTTGATGAAAAGTGAAGCTTCTCACTTGAAAAGATGATGTAAAAATTACATTAATTAAAAATAAAAGAATTTTATGCAATTTTGATAACAAAAATTGCTAGAGCCCTTGATATAAAAGATTTCATACTACAAAGATTAGTAAAGTCTTCAATATAAGATATTTAAAATGTTAATTTTAAGTGTTAGGTCAGCTTGAAATATCTGTTAATGCAAAGTGGTGGATTTAGAATCTGTTTCCTTAAAATAGTTTGCAACATTTAGAACCAGGGATTGTTTTCAACCTTCCTTTTCTCTTTTGATGGCCTCAAGTAGCCACTTCATATAGCTGATATTTTGCAAGTCTTCAGGTCAAAAATTATGTTGTCAATAGGTTGGTTGGTTGGTTGTTTGGGTTTTATGGCATATCAACCTTTGTAGGTTATTTAACTTAAAATCCATTTTTATGAAAATAGTTCTATTTCAAACAATTCAGTTTAGCATAAGTACACAGTTTAAATGTAAGTACAGTTTAATTGTGAAAAACATTTCTATTTCAAGCTATTCAGTTTAGTCAAGAAGTTCTAATTCAGTTTAGTATAAGTACAGATTTTGTTTACATATAGTTAAATGTTAAAACAGTTCTATATTAAAGAATTCAGTTTAGTGTAAGTACAGTTTCAATGTCAAAAAACAGTTCCATTTCAAATAATTTAGTTTAGCATAAGCATGCAGTTTAAATGTAAGTACAGTTTATTTTTTTAGTCAAACAGTTCTATATTGAACAAATCAGTTTAGTGTAAGTACATTTTCAATGTCAAAAACAGTTCCATTTCAAACAATTTAGTTTAGCATAAGCACGCAGTTTAAATGTAATTATGGTTTAATTGTCAAAAACATTTCTATTTCAAGCTATTCAGTTTAGTCAAACAATTCAGTTTAGCATAAGGACACAGTTTAGTTCCATTTGACTCATAGATAGGACCCTATCAGGAGCTACCACGCCGGGCCAGAGCGATGGCAATAAAGAGGTGCTCCGCATTCCCCAAAGCCCAAGCATTACTGGAACCTCACCATCAGATTGTTTAGTGTTATATCCAGGACACTCATTGGGGAGGTCTTACCCCTCTGCAGAGAAGCGGTCGGTGTATTCTACAGCCCCAGCCAACTGGGCAAGTCAATAGGTCTTGTCATTTTAACATCATCCATAAGCACTAACAAAATTCTCTCTCTCTTTACGCGCGCGCGCGTGTGTGTGTGTGTGTGTGTGGGGGGTCAATCCCACTTTCTACCAGAAAATTTACTTTTCACTGATAAAAATGTTACTTGTTTCAATTGCATATTTAATTTGATTTGGGGGAATTTACGACATTTTCTGAGGGAAGAAAAAAAGATGATTAAAACATATATGTTAAAAAAATATCAGAAAGCTTAAAAGAGAAAAACAAAAATAGAATTTTAGATGAAAATATCTTACTTGAAGCAGGATAGTGTAAGGCACTGGTGGCACTTAAATAACGAAGACCTAAAGAAAAAGAAAAATATTAATAAAAGGAAGGAAGAAAGAAAATTGATTAAACTCTAATTTTGATATTAAATAACAGCTTAGTTCCAAGGGGTCTTCCTCACAGGCAGCACCTGTCCTCTTATCTAAAAGGGGTAAGGGCTGCATCTATTGTTTGGCACCTGAGGTATCCCTGAAGAATGCTGACAGGATTAAGCAATTTTTGTCTCCACCTTGTGAGAATTTCAGTTTTGGCAGATTATCCCCACACTAAACTGACCCAGTGTCACATTTTTATCTTGGGGAAGCCAAGTAGATACCCTAAATACCCTCAGCTAGACACCATCACTTTATTATATCAGTTACCCAGTTGTGAACAGGTTTTCATTTTCATTCTCCTCCCACTAGTGTGTTGAATTTTCTCATTGTTAAAAATACCGAACAAGAAGTTTTTGCAAAAAAAAAGAAGAGTTCTGAAACTTTTGAAATACAGACAGAAGCTCATGGACATAATATTGCAAGCATTGCTTCAAGAAAGGAAGAACATCAATTGAAAGTTATGAATATCCATGGAATTCAACAGAAATATAGAAACAGTTGAGGTGTGTAAATTTGGTAAATGGCACATAGAAGATTGACAATCAGTTTTTGTGATGAAGCCGGCTCTTATTAAACGATTATTATTGAAGATGAGATGTTGCATTCAAGCAGAACTTCTGGATGACCAGAGCTACTAATTTGCTTTAATGTGTAGAAAACCATCATAACAGGTGATGAATTGTGGTTAGATGGTTACAATCCTGAAACTAAGGTACTGTAATGCCAAAGGTCAAATATGCTTCTGAATTTCAAACTGTCATTAAACTATTTACTTGGAAGTCTTGCTGTGCATCATAAACAACCAGACATGTGGTTCATGAGACAACGTATTTGTGCACTGCTCAACTTCTGCAGCAGTTTTGGGGGAACTACAAGATTATACAAATGCAGCACCCACTCACTAGACTTTGCTGCGCATCTTTGTTTTGTTTCTTAAACTAAAATTCAATCTTAAGGGAAAAAGATTTTAGGATGTGGAGAACAGTAAAAGAAATACAATGAGGCAGATTCACACCATATCAAAAGAGACATTTCAGAGGTGCTTCAACCAATGAAAAATTCGGTGGAATGTGTTGAATGCCAAGAGGAATAATTTCTTTCATCCATTATTCATTTCTGTACAGCTTCACTCTTGGTACTTTTTGAATGCACCTCATCTAAAACTGTTTTTTTTAAATTTAAATATTTCATAAAGTTACAAAAGACAAATCAGAAGTAATTTTTAAATTCTCAAACTTAATTTGTTCTTACACTTTGCTATTAGTTTAATATTACGATATTTTTAAATGCTCATCTTTTATGAAAGTTTTGTGATGTTAAAGGTGAATATTTACAATGAAAATTGATTTTAAAAAATATAATAATAATGAAAAATACACACACACATACACATTATAACACTGTTGGTTGCCACTATTTCACTTCCTTGTTTTGTGGCTGACCATAGTATATTACAATATAATGTCTCATTACTATATTTATTGTATTCTGACCCACCATACTCCTTTGTCTATTATGCTTACAAATCAAAACTTGATTTTCTTTATAATGCAATGATGATATTTTGTTCCTTAGTTAAAATCATCACCACACACATGCGAATACAAAAAATTTTTTTACTTGGTCAAACTGTTACAACTTTGGCTACACATCGCGCCTCATATATCCAGGAGACAACCTCAAATTTGCATGTATCTTCACACACACACACACACACACACTAAATATCACTTATACAACCACACACAGTAATACACAAATATAATCCACACACACACACACACAAAGAGTTGTATTTTTTGATTTCTCCAATATCTTTCTTTCTCTACCTGATGATTGTTGTTCATAAGATGGCATGAAACCTGTGATCACAGACAAGCTTCCATGCTATTAAATATATATACAAACTAACACATATTTAAAAAAAAATTTTTTTATCATTATTATTATTATTATCATTATTATTATTATTATTATTATAATAATAATGTTAATTGATGTTGCGCCTTTTCTAGTTCTCGTGCATTTGTATTTGTTGGGTTCTGTTGATAGTTTTTGGAGGCAGTCTTCACAAGTGCACGTTTTTCTCTAGCCGCTAGCGTTTCCCAAGGGACTCTATATTTAGTTCTAGGTTTTGTTGGAATACACTTTTCTGCCGCCTCCAGGTGTGCTTCTACAAAATTTTCATATTCGTCATTTGGGGTGCCTATTTCTACCTTCTCTTGTAGTGCTTCGAATCTGTTTCTTAATTCTAATGCATATTTGTCTCTAATATCTCTGTTGTTGAGTAGGGCCCAGTCATAGTGCTTGGTCGTGGCTTTACGTGTGGCGTTTTTTCTTAGGCTTAGTCGTACTTTGGCCGTAACTATTCGATGATCGGAGGACACACCCTCGAAGGAGGAGTATGCCTCGCAATTCATCGCACTGTTTTTCCATTTCCTGTTTATAAGGACGTAGTCTATCTGTGCTTTACTCTTATTTGCGTATGTGTAGGTCCATAATTTCCCCTCCCTTTTTTTAAAGTTTGTATTGAGGCAGGTTAATCTATTTTCTATCATGAAATCTATTAAATGCTGTCCATTCCTGTTAGACGCGTAGTGTAGGCTGTATTTGTTGTGTCTGTTTTTCCCGATTTGTGCATTCATATCTCCGCCAATGACTAGCAGGTTGTGTTTCGGAATGCTACGTACTAGGGAGGATAGATCTTCGTAGAAGGTGGCTATTTCGTTTTCTTCGCTAACATTGGTAGGGCTGTAGCAGGAGATAATTGTTGCTTTGGGGTTGCCATTAAACGTTGCGGCCATCATCCTAGGTTGTATTCTCTCAATGCTGTTCAGTGTTTTTAACGCTCTCGGTCCTAGAAGTATTCCCACCCCTCCTACCGATGCATTGACAGAGTTTTTCCATGCCGATACAGTCACCAGCATCCATCCATTTCCAGTTTCGTGATACTTGATATCTTCGGTGTGCGTGTATCGGTGCTCTTGTATGCAAATTATATCTATCTTATGTTCTACGGCTGATGCAGTTAGCTCTGATAGTTGACCTATTCTATTTAGGGTTCTCACGTTAAATGTCGCTATCTGTATTGTTTGTTTGCATTTTAGTAGTTTTTGTTTGTGTTTGAGCTCTGTAGCTGATTTTTCGAACACCGAGGCCAGGGCTCCAACCTCAGCAGGACGCGCCCCTTTTTTACCCGCGCGAAGAGCGATGCGGTTTATGGATCTGGTTTGAGTACTAGTCATGGTTATCTTTCGATGGCTGTTTTTGTTCTCATCTATAGAAGCCACTCTTATAGATAAGCAGCAGTAGTTCCCCGATCGAACTGGCAATCTTGAGCGTTAAGCCGCAAGACTCACACGTACAGCATGCTGCTTCCCATGTGTACGCGGTAGTAATAATAATTAAAAAAAAAAAAAAAAAAAAAAAAAAAAAAAAATTCTTTTTTTTTATCTTAAGTTTTAACTTAGTTAAAGTCCAGGATAGCCTGGCAAACAATAAACGAAGTAAGTGGAAGAAAGAGCACAGCCAAAGCAAAATTGAAAGCTGCAAGCCAACAAGAAAGAATAAAACTGTGGGAACAGCATTTCAAAAATCTACTAGGAAACCCACCGGAAATAACGGATGAACCGATCACCAGAATTATTAGTAAGCAATTAGACGTAAAACTAGGTCCTTTCACCAAAGAAGAACTCGACACAGTTCTCAGAAGAATTAAAAATAGGAAAGCGGCGGGGCTAGACGAGATCCCCCCAGAAGTGTGGAAGACGAGACAATTCGACGATATACTGCTCCGGCAATGCAACGCAGTCTATAGTCAAAATAGGATAGAACGATGGACGAAGGGATGCATCCTTCCATTCCCTAAAAAAGGCGACCTCGGACTAGCCAAGAACTACCGAGGGATAACACTTACATCCATAGCAGCCAAAATCTACAATGCCCTACTACGAAACCGCATAGAACCCAAAATGGAAAACATCCTTAGGAAAAACCAAAATGGCTTCCGGAGAAATAGATCCACAACCTCACAAATACTGACCATCCGTAGAATCCTGGAAGGCGTTCGGGCAAAAAACTTACAGGCGACATTACTATTTGTCGACTTTACCAAGGCCTTCGATTCCATACACAGAGGGAAGATGGAGCAAATCCTACTAGCTTACGGCCTACCAAAAGAAACCGTAGCAGCGATAATGATTCTCTACAGAAACACCAAAGTGAAAGTACGTTCACCAGATGGAGACACGGAATACTTCGACATTGTTGCAGGAGTACTACAAGGAGACACACTAGCCCCGTACCTCTTTATCATCTGTCTAGACTATGTACTTAGGACTTCGATCGACAAAATCAGAGAAAATGGCTTTGAGCTGACTAAGAGAAGAAGCAAAAGGTACCCCGCAAAAACAATCACGGACGCCGACTACGCTGATGACTTGGCGTTACTAGCGAATACGCCTAATCAAGCAGAGACACTACTACATAGTCTTGAACGAGCTGCAGCTGGCATTGGCCTACATGTCAATGCAAACAAAACCGAATATATGTGTTACAACCAAACAGGCAACATTGCCACACTAGACGGAGCCTCTCTGAAACTAGTCGACAAATTCACCTACCTAGGAAGCAGCGTCTCATCAACCGAGAAGGACATCGACACACGACTGACGAAGGCATGGACAGCTATCGATAGGCTCTCGATCATATGGAAGTCGGACCTAACAGATAAAATGAAACGCAGTTTCTTCCAGGCAGCGGTTGTGTCGATACTGCTATATGGATGCACCACATGGACGCTTACGAAGCGGCTGGAGAGGAGGCTGGACGGAAATTACACAAGAATGTTGAGAGCAGTATTAAACAAGTCCTGGCGACAACACCCCACGAGACTCCAACTATACGGACACTTGCCCCCCATCACAAAAACTATACAAGTTCGACGAACCAGACACGCGGGACACTGCTGGAGAAGCAAGGACGAGCTCATAAGCGATGTACTCCTGTGGACCCCCACTCATGGATGTGCAAGTGTGGGACGACCAGCACGAACTTACATACAGCAGCTATGTGAGGACACGGGTTGTAATCCTGAAGACCTGCCGGAGGCGATGAGTGATAGGGAGAAATGGCGAGAGACGGTCAGGGATATCCGCGCAGGCGGCGCGACATGATGATGATGATGATAATAATAATAATAATAATAATTATTGTGGTGGTGGTGGATAGATAGATAGAGAGAAAGAATAGATAACAAGGTAATCCAAGTAGAAGGAAAGATTTATCGAGAAAATAAAGTCGACACTATAGCATTTTGGTTCTAATGAACCATCATCAGAACTGAGAGGGATGATATTAGTAATGTTAAATCAACGATGGATGTTTAAAAAAATTATACAAAAACCTACGAAAATATATATATCAGGAGAGAGTTGGCCATTTAATCAGTAAATCAGCATTCATTTTTAAAATTGCGCCATGTGATTTGTTGGGAATATTAAATAAACTTTATATGTTCCATTTGTTCAATGAGAAAAATTCTGAATCAAAAGGAGGAAGAAAAAGAGAAAGAAAAAGAAAGGAAGAAGGAAGGAAAAGAGAAGAGGAAAATGGAAGAAATGAGGTAAGAGGATAGAAGATGGGAGGAAGGATTGATTGATTGTTTGGTTTTATGGCATATCAACCATTGTAGGTTATTTAATGCCAAATCCATTTTTATACATATAAACAGTTCTATTTCAAACAATTCAGTTTAGCATACAAAAACAGTTCCATTTCAAGCAATTCAGATTAGCATAAGGACACAGTTTAGTTCTATTTGACCCATAGATAGGATCCTATCAGGTGCTACCATTCTGCGTCAGAGTGGACCTAGGAATGATGGCAATGAAGGCATACTCTGTATTCCCCAAAGCTCCAGCATTACTGGAATCTCACGCTCAGATTGTCATACTCATTGGCAGGAAGGATGGGGGGAATCTTACCCCTCTGCAGAGGTGCAGTCAGTGTATTCTACAGCCCCAGCTGAGAGAGGAAGGAGAAAGAAGCGTAGACGATAAAACAAGCAAAGCAAACATGAATAGCAGATTAACAAAGTAATGGAAGTGACAGAAATAAAATAAAGTGAATTGATATTTTATAAAAATAAAAAGTTAAAAAGGAGGATAAATGGTAGATGTGGGGGAAAAAAAGGGGAGGTGAAATATCAAATGAAAGAAGGATAAAATAAAGAGATAAAATAAAGAGATAAAATGTTTACAGGAGAGAGGGAGAAAGGGAAAAAAAGAATTGAAAACGTAAAGAGAAAATACATGATGATCATTCAATAAGTTTCCAGACTTTTTTTGTATGGACACTTATTGATAGTACACACATGAAACTCTAGTCCCCTTCGAAGTAATCTCCTCCGGCTGCAAGGCACTTGCTGTACCATTCCAACAACTTCTGGAAGGCCCCATGGAAGTCCTCTTGTGTGACCATGTCAATGACCTTTATCACATCCTATTTCATCTCCTCAATTGTCTCATGACGACAGCCTCTGAGCTTAGGGAATAACCAAAAGTCACAGGGAGCAAGGTCTGGACTATAGGGAGGCTGAGGAACTATCTTGATGCCCATCTTGGTCAAATAGTCTGTGACAAGGATGGAGTTGTGGACTGGTGCATTGTCCTGCTGGAAATACCACTGACCCAATTTGAAGAGTGCTGGCCTCTTCCGATGGAATCTCTACCTAAACTCCCTTAAAACCTCAACATAGTAACCCTAACCCTAACCCTTTGGAAGAACTGATGCTCAATTCATGCAACATGCTCCAAAAGCAGTCTGAAGCACTCCATATGTTTCTGTGGCATTTTTTCCAAGTTTAAAACAGAATTTTATTGCATATCGTTCTTCTAAAGTGTCCTCACGTCCAGATTGCATTTTTGAAATTCACCAGCGGTGACAATCAGGCTTTAGTAGGATGTATTCCAATTGCTGCTGTAGCTGTTAATTTGAACCTGAAATCATAAAAATTGGTCAGTCATCTCATAAGATGTATAGCAATAACATACTGAATTTTCAAGAGTCTACGACAATTTTAAATGCCTGTACAAAAAAGTCTGGAAACTTATTGAATACACCACGTATACCCATGTAAAGATGCAGGGAGAAAATAAATGAGGAAATTATGATGTGTGTGCAACTATGATTAATGTGTCATTCATTTAAATTTTTAACATTTTCTTAACTCAATTGACTTATTTTCAAATTCTATTTTTTTTTTCATAGATTCCAAAAATAAGTATTTCTTCAGCCAAAGTCCCCAGTGTGATGTCATCTCATTAAATCATTGCATCATTTGTTTTATCTAATTTCAATCAAAATTATCACATGACATGACTTCAACTTTGTTTAGTTTTTGTTTCCTGTGCCAAAACTTTATTTGACAAGGGCTGATTGTTGCGTCCTTTTGTGCATGCAGTTTGACTTCAATGATAAGTACACTTATTCTAAAAGATCTTTAACTAGTCCACAACCTCACCAAATTAAATGATAAAATAATCAATATAATTCATTACCAAATAAAATAATCAATATAATTAATTATCACCCTAATTATTTTTACACACATTCCTAAAACTACAGGACTGGAGTCTCACCATCAGAATGCAGTTTGGAGTCATACCTAGGACATGGTTTCAAGTATTGTCCTCTAACACTAATAATTTTACTTAATATGAATCATTTGTTTGTATACAGTTTAAATGGTTTCAAGTATTGTTATCACAGCACAATTGATCCTCAGCAACAACCTTCTAGCACCTTTAAAATAAAATAAGGTTTACTCTATATTCCCTAAACTCTGGAGCCTCACTATCAGATACAGTTTAGTGTTATATCCATTACACTTAATGTCTTGTTTCTCTCAATGTAATTGACCTTCATTCACCTTTAAGATAAAAAGGGTTAGATGTGTTTGCCCTAAGAACAATTTGAAGAATATGGTAGGGATGTGACCGGTCGATTGGATTGGGCCTCTCTTCTTATCTAGCCCAGTAAGTGCTAAAGTGTAATATTGCAGGTTATGTGATTTTTTGTTCAAGTTCTATGTTTTTTTTCTTTTATTTAGAGTAACACTCCTGCCTTTAATTTTGTTAAATGGACATAATGTTAAGACATTTGATTTTTCTAGAACAAATGCCTTTGTTGATAAAATTGAAGTATAACCTATTGGGATATTTTACAAGATAAATAATAAACAAGCTTATCTAAACGGGAATTTTACTTGGCAACACAACTTTGATCTTTGATTATCTATGTAGGTGTTTTAAGTACTTGCTAGTAAAAATCTAGTACAGTTCAAAGATATTTTCTTATCTAACATATTTGATTAAAGAAGTCAGTTACATATCTTTATAATGCAAATCTTATTATCATAGTCTAACAATAAAACCAGTTACTATATATTCAAATATATGATATTTAGATTGGTCAGTGGTGAAATGCACAACTATATGAGATGGTTTTCTCAAGCATGATCTAATTTCATATAAATAAAATTTTGTACATATTTTTCCTATCAATCAAAAGCTGCTGGAAAATTTTCCATCAAAATAAATTATAATGGAATTTGAGTATTGTATGTAAAAATTGTGGAATTAGTTCATATAAAAATGAATCATTCTGAAGTTCAATAACTTTGTGTGGGTGAGAAGAGTTTATAATAATTCATTTTAAAAAAATGTCAAAAAACAAAAAAACACACAAATAAATAAACAGAATGACTGATAATGTACCAAATTTTCTACCAGAAAAAGTTGGAAAAGAAAAGAAAGTACATCCAAGCTATAATAGGGAGTTTTTTTCAACATAAACAATGTTTGAACAATAAATTTATGATTTTTTCATACCTATTTTATCGTTTTCTAAATAAAGTATTAAAAAAACAAAAACAAAAAAACCCAAACCCCACACAGTATGTATTTACCCAACCCATTTACCACAAACAGGATGTAATATGAAGTCAATTTTTAAGTGGAATACAGTAGATTTGATTTCAGAGTTTTCTTCTAGGCTGGTTGCTATACCAAGGCAAAAGAACCCAGTCTGCCTGATTATTTATCCATAGCTGGTGGAAGAACAGATTCATGCCTTTTCTAAGGGCATTAGCAAATAGCTTTGTCCAGGATTCGCCAATGGCCTGGGAGACTGGGGTTCAATCCTAGGTTGAGTTATACCAAAGACTCAAAAAAAATGGTACTTGATCAGTCCTTGCTTAACACTCAGCATTATAAGGTATGGATCAAGGGTAAAGTGGAGCAATTAGGGAAAGGAGTAGCGCCTTTCCTCCACCTCGATGTAGTAGCTATTAAAAAGTGAGCCTTCAGGTGGCCCTCAACTATGGTCGCCAACTTTATATATCTTCACCAGAAACCCACAAAGTGATTTAGAGACAACCAACACTGTTATAATATATATATATATATATATATATATATATATATATATATATATATATATATATATATATAGCGAGCGAGCTACAAAAAACACCAATGCAAGCTGCAGTGCATTCTTTCTTTTTTGGTTCACTTCTTTGTCTTCATGATCATTGCCACAGCCACCCCACCAAAAACAACAACGGGCCAGCAAAGCTTCCTTTTCACTGCACATGGTCATTGGGAGTGACTCCGCATTCTGCTCATTGGCCTAGTGGGTAGAGTGTTTGCTAATGGCCTGGGAGACCAGGGTTCAATCCCAGGTTGAGTTATACCATAAACTAAAAAAAAAATGGTACTTGATACTTCCTTGCTTAACACTCAGCATGATAAGGTATGTATCAAGGGTAAAGTAGAGAAATCTGGGGGAAGGAGTAGCGCCCTCCCTTACACCTTGGTGTGGTAGCTGTTGAAAAGGGAGCCTTCGGCTGCCAAATTTATTTTATATATATATATAAGAGAGAGAGAGAGAGAGAGAGAGAGAGATCAAAGATCTTCTTTCACAAAGCTGTGCAACTTCTCAAAATTTCCTGTGTGACCAATCAACAGAAAAATATAAAAGCCATTTTGATGTCTTGCCAAGTGCAGTTCTTTTGTAATGCAAGAGTGAGACTGTTGGTGAAAAAAAGAATCAAGTTTGACGATGAAAGAAGAATTGGCAGAAAAAATGAGTTCAGCATCATAGAAAATAAGACTTCAGCAAAAAGTGAATTTTGCTGTGAAAGAAAAAAAAAACTCTGTTGTCTCCAGAATACTTTTTAACCACAATGTTATATGATATCCAAAGTTGGTTAAAAAGTTGACTATTCAAGACACATTTATCTTTTTTATTCATTTTGTTTTTACTAGTCACAAGCAACTGATGTTCTCATTGACTTAGATTTTCTCATCTTTCATATTGAAAAATGTGAAGTGATTCTTTTTATAGTTTAATGACAACTTTCAAAAATGGTAACAGCAGAATCTTGTTTGTTTTTAGGACAAAAGTTATAAAGTAAATGATTATATGCAGTCAATTGATATACACCAAATATCAACAAAATTAAAGGGAAATTTGAATTTAATTCATTTAGCATCACTTTAAAATCAATGATTATTCAATTTTTTCAAATAATGTAGCTCAAACATTCCCAGTAGATCAAAAATTAAATATATATGCTTGCACAGGTGTGTGAACATTTTAAGAATATATATATAATTTTTTAAAAATAAAACCCCAAAACTATCCCCCCCAGGTTCCTTAAAAAACAAAAATATTAGCTAACACAACCCCACCAACAAAACACAAAAACAAACTAGATTACAAATTGGGTGAATAAACATCTTCAAAACACTAAAGTATATATAATCATAAAATTTATATTCGGTTTGGTTTCTATGTTAAATGGTATATTAACCTTCACAGGTTATTCCACAACTGTCTTGAAGAACAGTTGTGGTGCTATTTAACCCATAACTGGAAGATGGGGATAAGGGGGGTTCATGCCTTTCCGAAGGGTATTACAAAGTGAATGCACAACTGCAGTTGGAATTCACTATGATCTTACAGTTCAGTACATTAGTCACTATATCACAGTGACCCCCCCCACCTAATATTTGTTATATTCATAAAGTAGAATATTCTCCAATTAACTTTAAATGAAAAAGTAAAGAGATTAAAAAATTAGATTGCTTCATACAAATATTACAACAAACATAATTTACTTTTATTTGATTTTAAGAGTTAAAAACAGGAAGATTTTACAAGAGCCATATGTTAATGCAATCAATATAACAATGCACATTTTCCATTATATTTTGTGGTTCTAAATGCTAAATTGCTGGAAATTGTTAAAGGAAAAAAAAGTTGTTCTGTGTGGTATGAAATACACTAATTGATTAAAATGTAGTTTTTGGAATACAAATCAAAATACCTTCCATTTAGAATAGAAAGTTGAAAATCCTAATATATCGAACTAATGCAAAGTTTCATTTCTGTATTATAGTAACGTTGTTTGAGATAATATAAAAAGGATTACTATATTTTGGTGAGGTTAGCAAGTTTTGAAGAGGAAATTATTCCTTGGTAATAAAAGTTAAGTGTCATCCATTTTTTGCTTTTTAGATAACAGTGAAGCCTCAGTATTACAGATAAAGTCTTTTGGACATCTTATACCAAAATTTCTGTTCAACATTATTTTTTAAAATTCTTCTGTATAAACTTGAATGTGCTTCGGATGTTGCCATGAATTTCTATTGATAAAAATGTGTTATTTGAATATAACTTATGCTGTGTCTTCAATGTGTGTTGGTTTTCATTCTACATTTTGTCATGTAATCATACATTTTTTTTCTAAATACAAATTTTCAAAGGACAAGTTGAATATCAGACAAAAGTCAGAATTCTAGTGATTAACTTTAAAGTAAGTAATTTGTTTTAGCATAAAACCTATGACATTTTCAAAATTTTAAGATTAATGTATCTTTTAAATTTAATTATTATTAAAAATTAATTCATTTGATTGTTACTTGTAAATTTACTAAAAACGCCTAGCTTCAACTCTGGGAAGTCATATTTCCTGCAAATTAAGAATTGTGTACCTGTCCCATCAGGTCTGATCCTAATAAAGACTTCTTGCATTTTATTTTCTTTTGGAGATCAATGTTCGATTTAAAAAAAAAAATCGTAAAACAATAAAATGTGTTATATTTTAATTTTACATTAGACAAAATTAATAATGGTCACTTTCAAAACGAACACTCCTTGTCAATAATTTCATCTCTAAATAAATCATTAATTACGGATGTAGAAAAAAATCCAAGTTGTTAATTTTTACTTTTCCTAAACTTTAAGCTACAAATTTGATTTCTGGCTAGGGAAAATTCAGAAGGGAAAAAAAAAAATTTCTTAATAGAATAAATAAAAATTAAATGTTGCTAAGAATTATTT
Organism: Sepioteuthis lessoniana; assembly: GCA_963585895.1. NCBI lineage: Eukaryota > Metazoa > Mollusca > Cephalopoda > Myopsida > Loliginidae > Sepioteuthis > Sepioteuthis lessoniana. Next base: position 2,096,157 of record OY757912.1, read on the forward strand.
GATCAATGATTTTTTTTCCTAGTCAAAAGTTGTGACTTTCTTTAGCCTAATTTATGACATACCCCTTTCACTATGAATTTTTTCAATTGTCTAATTCACAACCTGACAATCCCACATTATTTTCCACTTGCGTAAGAATGATAAAACTAAAATATTTTATTTTTTTTTAGTAAAGTGGAATAATGTTTTTTTTTGTCTTTTTTTTTTTTTTTTTTTTTACGAAAGTCCAATTTAGCTTTTAAGTTAAACAACAATTATAAATACGCAACTATTTTAAAACTTTATTTTCAATGTTCAAAATAAATTTTACATATTATGGGATTGCAATGTAATATTTAAAGTGTAAATTAGGCAAATCATATTTTCTAGAATACTGAACACAAAAACAAAATAATCATAAAATAAAAAGTCCTTGAATTAAATTTGAGTAGAGTGTTCGCCAATGGCCCGGAAGACCGGGGTTCAATCCCAGGTCGAGTAATACCAAAGATTCAAAAAAATGGGACTTGATGCCGCCTTGCTTAACAGCATTATAAAGTAAAGATCAAGGGTAAAGTGGAGAAATCCAAGAAATGGTGTAGTAGATATTGAAAAGGGAGCCTTCGGGTCACCCTCGACTGTGGTCGCCAAATTTACTTGAAAGAAATTAAACACAAAATACTGTTAATTGAAAAAAAGCGTAAAATTTGTAACTAATTTCTGAGTGTGAAAAATCACAAGCAGAAACCATAAAACAACAACAAACAAACGCTTTCACAACAACATCAGTGAATAAATCTAAAGAATTAAATTCTTTTCTTACCCAATACTTTAGAAACTGTAGAAGGAGTCATTATTCTCGCTATCGCAGCCATTGCTGTTGTCATACAAGACTAAAAACAATGTTTCTTAGATGAACTTTGAACTTTGACCACAGTTTCCGTCACTTTTATTTCGTGGTGATACACAGATTTTCAATTTAAAAAAATTCTCAAAAAATAAAATAGATAAAAAAAAAATCAAAGAGTTTGCAATATTGCTTTCGATTATCTAAATCGTACGAAAAAGCTGCTTTATTTAGTGTGAAACTGTGAAAGTTCGAAGTTCAAAAGTCAGGTGAGTAGGGAAACAGAAAGAGAACAGATACGCTCAAGTTGGTTTTTTAACCATGGCCGGTGTTGTTGGTGCGTTGAGACGAATCTCTTCGAAATTTCATCCTTTTTCTCTACAAAGTAAGTCTAACACGTTTGATTCTAAGCAATAGTTTTAATATTCATCATTTCTCTCATATGATTTGAGTTTTGTTTGTGTATCTCGTACATTTTGAAAACTAAAAATACTTTGCATCTGTCCCACTTTGTGACCCAATAACAAGTTGTCAGTGTGGTCTCTATTTCCGACAAAGCTATTGCTTTATTTTCGTACCCAATGTCTGTCGCAGCGAAATCCAAGCAGTTATTGATAATTTCTTTTCAAAACAATTTAAGGTGTTACAGAAAAAATTATTTACAAGCAGTAATTAATTCAAAGTTTGGTGTAAATGTAAATCAATACTTAGCTTACTAAGGGACCACACAATTCAGCTTGTACAGAAAAATCGTATCTCCCCGACCCTTTTTTTTAAAAGTCAATAATTAGTTTATTTTCAAATTTTACTACCCCCCCCAAAAAACCTTCTGCCTTTATAAGTATTTTCTTCTCATTTATATGAAATGAAATCTAGCCGCTAAAAAAGAAATTCCCTTTTTCTTAGTGCGTGTACAAGAATCTCATTGCAAGAATTCTCGAACCCGTTCATTGATTTGGGTGGGGTAAAAACATTTTATTTTGTCTCCTAAACAAAACATTTCATTTTCATGTTGTAAACAGTAAAATGGCATAAAACGAAAGTATAGCTCAAACAAATATTTTCATCGCTGTCGTGCTTATGATTTTTATATTTTAATCGCTTATCTTTTTTATTTTTTAAAATCAAGATTCATGTTTTCTTGAGCTAATGCACGAACAGTCTTCTTTTTCCGAAAACTTTTATATCTTTACACCAATAAGTTAACAGTTTCAGTACCAATAAAATTTTTCTCCTTTATCGACCAATTTTCTGATGTAAAGTCTTTCCCGAATAGGATTATTTATCTGATTCTTCTAATGTAGCTTTACCGTAAGGTCGCAATCACTTTGTCTCAGTTTTAATTTTTTTTTATCGATTGGATTGATTGGTAAATAAATAAGCATGCTTAACACACACACACACACACACACAATTCTGTCACCTTTTTAATGCAGTATTTCATCAGGTCGACAGTTAAATTTAAATTTCTGTCCAATTAATAAAATCAAATCCTCCTTTTTTACATTTGTTGTTAAATTTAATTTAGTGATTTTTTTTTTTTTTTTTTTTTAAATTATTATTTATTTTCTTTTGATTTTGACTTGAAATCTTCGGTGTTTGTTCACTACTCTTCCGACTTTGTCGAGTATCATCTGTTGCATTCGGTTTGCCTGGTGCTCGAGAATCTTTCTGTTGCACTTAGAATAACGTCCTGACGTCTGCGGCAATAGCCATAGAAATCTAGCAATTTGTGGGTGAGAATTCACCATACCATAAAATGAAAATATGATATGAGTTGTGTGTCTAGTGGGTACAATCTCCCACAATAACTATAAAAATTATTGCAAAGAAATGTTGAATATTTAGTTATGTTTATAATTTTCAAATGAATTAAATGATTCATATGGAGTTGATATGCCGTTAAATAAACAAAACAAAACCTATGAATCAATTTTGAAATCTCCCCAAAATAAAGTTTTCCTTATAGAAATATGTTCGGCAAAACGTTAATGGACTTTAAAAAAAATGCTTAAAGTTTTTTAAATTTAAAATCTTTATTTTATTTTATTTTTTTTTAAATAAAAAAATTACTTTATTGAGAAAAACATTTATTTACAGCGGGTGTCCTTAGAGCTGTTATCGATAAGTTGTGTGCAAAGGTCAAGTGGCTGTGTAAGTCTCATTTTCTTTACACACAGGTAATCAGGATTCTCCTAAAATCTGAAATATGATAGAAGCCTGTTTTCTATGAGACTAAGTTAAGGTATAATTAACACCATCACAAACTTATTGGGTATTATTATTGACTGGGGGGGGGGAATCAACAAAACATTAAATTTTGACAAACACCTGCGTATCCCTTAAAAAAAAATTTCTTTTTCTAAACAAATTTAGTATTTCATGAAAAACTTAATTTTAAAAGTTATGTTGATTTTTATTAATAGGGTTTTTGAAATGTGTATTTGGTCCTGAAAATATTCCTTTTGATTTTTTTTTTTTAAATATATAAATGAAAACACAAATATTAAACCTGAAAAATTTCGTCTAATTTTTATTTCACATATATTCCTTTAATGATGTAATTTTTATGGAAATCAACAAATCCAAATGATAATAATTCAGAAAAATACACTGGACTTCTGTTTAGGTGAATTCATATTTCTAGATTATTAAAACATTTCAGATGTATTTAAGACTTTAAAAAAAAATTGATAAATTTTTTTAATATCTTAAACCTTTATTTAGTTTAGTTTCACATGAATTCTTTTTCATTTTACCTAATCAGCCTTAAATTCATAATATATTTTTACAAATAAAAACTCCAAAATGGCTAAACACATTAGTACTTTAGTTTAATTACAGTTTTAAATCTTAAATTCTGGACATTAGCCTTCCCCGGAGTAATTATAGAAAAGCAAACTTTAAACCCTTCCGTGATTTATCTTTTTGAAATAAACATCTTTCAGTTTGGATTGATAGTATTGAAATGTTATAAAATTGAATAAGGGAGTTGTACTTGTGTAAAAAAAAAAAAAAAAGAAAAAAAAATTACAAAATAATGAACAAAGTTTTAGTAAATTTCATTGACTAGTTGAACTGCAGTAGATTTTTCAAAACAATAGTATTTGACACTGAAAATTTTTTCTGTTTTTTTTTTTAAATGTGTTTTGTTGTATTGTGGAGATTCTGAGATTGTCATAGAAAGGTTATCACTTGATCTCTGAAACAAAAGGGACGGATAAACCGTGGCCGTCGCAATAATATGGTATTATTGTAACGGCCACGTTACAAAAATCCACTCAAATTTTATTTTGGATGTTACATCTTCAAACCAGTAAGAAAGAATATGTGGGGTACTTTTCTTAATGGAGGAAAATTTTTTCTCTTTTATGAATTGCCACTAGAAAGAAAAGTTATTTGATCAACTTTGTGTGTCATGTAAGTATAGATGACACCAGTTCTATATAATAGAAGAGTCATAATTTTTTTTCTAATGTCAGTCTAAAGTTGTGGCATTTAAGTTTTTTTTAATGCAAAAAAGAAAAGTTGTTTTTCACTTATTCAGCTGAATTTCTCTCTTCTCTTTACGACCACTTTAAAAATATGAAAAATCAGTTGGTTTAATTTAAAAAAAATCCTGATTGAAGTGACAATATTTTAAATTAAAAAAAACCTCAAAAAACAAATATGTTCAAAGTCACCCTTAGCAAGGCTAGTTGGCAACTATAGGTAAAGGGTTACAAGATGACAAATGAAGAATAATTATGTGTCAAAAGAGTTTTACAAATGGACAACAAAGCAGAAATTCAAATAATGGTTGGATAAAACACCTTTAAAAAGTTCAAGATAGTAGCTGGGAGGAAAATATTCATTATTGAGTTCTTATCCACTGCAGATATGTTCTTAGAAAGAAGGTGTTGAAATGGGTTATGTCTGGTGTAGGGAAGATAAAGAAAGAGTGGATGCTACTTGTTAGAGGTGGCAAAATGAAGTCTTATGAGAAAATCTTGAATGGGTGGAGCCAATGAATTCAACTTCTCGTCCAAATAGCTTCCATAAAATAACAGAAAAGGAATAAATTGGCTACATTTTAGCAATGAAAAGTGGCCAAGATGATAAGTGACTCTCTTCTAAAAAGCCACATGACTGCTGATTTCCTTCACTCTATCTAAAGTCGATAGAATAAGCTAAGAAGTATCTGCCTTGATATCTGTCATCCAAGGGTGAATATAGCTTTTGTGTTGGTACAAAGCATCAGGTGTTATATACTTCCTAGATAAGTAGAATTACTCTGTTATTTTTACTGCATGTCCCACTTTTATTTGGGAGTAAAATAAATTCAATCAATAATGATTGAAAGATAAGTTGTTGAAGGACACATGAAAATGTATGAACATTTAAATAGATAAATCTGCCACATAATGAATCTTATGCACAAAGTATAAGTCAAGTTATTCACTTGATTAAATATTATAAAAATATTTTCTACTATTTATCTTTTTACAAAAGTATGACACTAAACTAGTTTCAGTGGTGAAGTTTCAATTCCAGACATGTGAGGAGTATGGAGTTGCCTTTTCATTGCCATTACTCCCAGGTTCACTCTGAACTGGAGTGCTTGTACCTGTTAGGATCCCATTTATATGGCTCAAATAAATCTGTTTAAAAATTATTAGTATTAGATATCAATATTTTTATTCTAATGACAATAAAATCAGCTGATAGACCAGAGGTTAGGTAAAGATGTTTAAAATTTCTTGAAAGTCACATGATGAAGCTTTGTGTCATTAGTAAAAAATGTTAACAAATGACCTGACTATGTAAATTATTAAAGAAATTTAATTTTTCATTGGTAGATAATTACAAATATTCATTAAGATAACTTGTTTTATTTGGCCACTCATTATTTATTCATTAGATCATTTGCAAACTTTTTTTGTTTTATGTACAGAAATACAAAAATGACTGATGGCAAAATTTGATTTATTTTGGCAATTGAGCTTTTGTTGGAAGAAGTTGGTTTGGTTTCTTTGTTTAATGTTCTGTCATTCTTCATGTTGTTGGAAGAGAGGGCTCCAAGAGGAATGTGCTATCATCACACAGGAATATTATATATATATATATATATATATATATATATATATATAAAACTCAGATCTTCATCATGTGTGTTTGTATATCTGTAATATCCTCCAAATCAGTTTCAAGGATAGATAACTTAGATATTGAATTACTTCCCTTGAACACACCATTTACAAAAGCATTTATCTAACCTCTGTGCCACAGGCAGGATATGCCAGTCAATTATTAAGCAGGTTACAGCTGGTTGAAATCTGGAGTTTTCCTTCTCCTTGGTTAGTTACGTTTAATAAGGCCAAAGAGCCTAGTCTGCCCTATTATTATCTCATAGCTAAGGGGACAGATGGATTAATACCTTTTTTGAAGTACATTAGTGTAAAATGAAATACAAACTGCCTCATCTAGGATTTGAACCACTGTTCACTGTCTATTTCCTATGAATAGCCATTATGCACCATTTACAAGAGTAAATACTGGTTAATTTGCTGTGGAGCTGTGGTTTGCAAGTTATCTGTCCATTAGTAATGTAATGAATTTGATTCTGACTGGGTGCCTGATATGCATAATAAATTTTGATTTATTATAAATTAGATTACATGGCATCATGCCTATCATTAGAAAAATATATTTAAAAAACTCATTAAAATCTTTTAATAGTGAGTACTTGAGAAAATATCGATTTCATATTGGTTGTTATTTTTTACTGTGATGGGTATGCTAGTAAATTCAAAATAGGTTTATAAATTTTATTTCAGTGAAGTGTTTGTAAATTTTATTATTAATTATATGTTCACACTGCTGAACTCAAAAATTAAGGCTGTTTGGTGAGATTTCCCGGTTACCCTCACATCTAGATAAATCTTGACATCAGACTGATGATAAACCTGTAACTATTTAATGTTCATAACATAATTTCTTTAAATAAGCATTATGAATTGAAAGAAGCCAGAGAATAGTTTACTCTCAAAATAACTTAGGATTATTTTTAAGTGTTGCTGAGGTCAAAATCTAGAACAGTTTCTTATCAATTTCAATGTGATGTCACATTTTGAAGAGGAAAAGTACGAGTTATTTAACATGAATTGACAAAGTCCATTTTATACTTAATCAAATCTTTTGATTGTCACCATATAAAATTATCTAAACAGTTTCAAGTCTTTTTACTCAGAAATCCTCTAAAAAGTTGAGCAAAGTAGATAATATTAAAAACACATGTATTTGTCAACTGCTAAAATTTGTTTCTCTCTTATAGAAATAAGATAGAAATTTGATAAATGACTGATTCAAGCTTTGAAATGCTACAATGAACTCTTGACTAAAATGAATGACTTGTTAAAGTTTATTTTAGCTATTTTTATCTGAAATTTGACTCCAAAATGAAATGACAAAGCAGATCGGGCAGCACCTAGAAAATTATGTAATTTGGCTAAAATGGATATTTATTGAAATACTAAAAGGCCTATTTAAACTTAAAAGAAAATTGCTTTATTAAAATGTTTGTGCTTATTGTTTGCTTCAGTTGGTCTTTTTATAAGACATTACTTGCATCCATTATCTATGCAACTTCACTAAATTTTCTCTTTGACACTAAAAATTGAATAATATAATAATTGTTACAATTGTTTATCACTTGCATTTCAGTAAATCTGCAGTTACAGGAATTCAAATTTACCAAGATGTTTAGACATCAATGCAACTAATTACATAACCTGGCTAAACTAGATCTGATGAACTTCCAGTTGTGAAGGTCTGGAAAGTGTAGAGTACCTTTTCCTTGCCATTACTCCCAAGTCTACTTGAGCATGGGATGGTAGTATCTGTTGGAGTTCTATCTATAGGTTGACTAGATCTGTTTAAAAATCATTTGGCTTTGATTGGACCATTTGCAAAAAAAAAAGCCTCTTGAACGACTACATAGAAAATGTAAACATGAATGTACAATGAATGTGATTCCTTAACCTTTAGGCATGAAATAAACCTTGATAGTTTGACATGCTGTTAAAATCTGTCAATCCATAATTTTACAGCAAATTCTGTTTCAACTAAAAAAAAATCTCAAAATATTTTAATTTGAGTAGTTTAGAAGTTGCTGACAAAAGTAACTTCACATGTATTTTTTATAGTTCTGATGCTCAAAAGACTTAGTCATAGCCTGTAATTTTATTTCTAGGTGGAAATTAGTTAATTGGAGAGACATTAGAAGAGACAGTTTCAGAGTTAAAGGACATGGCAGGTCATTTATAAATGTCTATAAAGTACTGGCAGCTAAATTGTTATTGAAATTACTATTTTATTTTGCTTCTATTAATTAAAAAAATTTAATCTCCATTATAAAATATCTGCATAAATACTTTTCATATCAACCTATCAATTTACATTTTATGAGCATAGATAATATATTATAAGTATTTACAAGGCATATCATATTGACAATCTAATTAAAACAGCTATTGAGTTGAAATTTGGTATTCTAGACATCATCATTATCAAGTTAACTTAGTTTAAATGACATTACAGCAAAGACAAAAGACAGGACAAAGTAGTTTATATTATACAAATGATACAAGTATTTCTGGTCTGTTTTATCTTAAAATGATTCCATTCTGCATTTTTTTTTTTGTAACAACTTTTATGTTTTAGTAGTTAAACATTATAAAATAAAAATGTTTTCTTTTTGTTGATAATTCTAAGTCATAAATATACCAAAAATAATTCAAACTAATGAATTCCTCTATATTCTTGATATTTTTTTTTCCAAAACGGGTTTCCCTTTTTTTTTCTTAGAAGTTTTATATGTAATAAGGACTGAAGAAAGAATCAGCTGTTAATAACATCAAGAAAAGTTTCAATTGTTTGAACAATTTTTGGTATTTCAAGGATTTTTTACAAAGTTTTTATTGTATATATATATGGTCCCCACTTTATTCTATATATGGTCCCCACTCTCACAAAAAAAAAAAAAAAAATATTGGGAATCTTTGAATATTTTTTTTTCCTGTTGGTACATTTTTTGTTTACTAGAAATTAAATCATTTTTTGTAATTTTGATAATATATTTACATTTTTGTCTTGAATATTTTTTTTATTTAGATGAAATAAATGTTAGTTTCAGTGGAGGCAAATGCGTATCATAGTTATTTTAATAGGGAATGAAATTGATGACTGAGTTTAAACCCTGGATGAGACTGTTTGCATTTTACTTTCCACTTAGGAAAGACATGAATCCATCTGTTTTCCCTCCAGCTATGAGTAACTAGTAGAGCACACTGGGTTCTTTAGTCTTTGTAAGGCAACTAGTCTAGGAGAAGGAAAACTTTGAATTCAAACTTGCTTTTTTTCCATTTAAGAATTGACTTATTGACTCTTGCTGGAAGATTTTGGGGTGTGCGTGTGTGTGTGTGTGTGTGTGTGATAGATATATATATATATATATATATATATATATATATATATATATATATATATATATATCTGTTAGTTTCACTAATATTTTATCATACTAATTTCTGATTATAAATGATTGATTGCTGATTTTTAGTTATGTGTTCACATGACCTGCTCATTAAAAGACAAAAATGTCCTATGGAGTATACAAGTAAAAAGTCTAATGAGGCTAATTCAGTGAAAGCTAAATTTTTTAAGAAAACATTAAAATCTATATTAAAAATAAGTTATTAGTGATATAAGAAATCAAAGGTTAGTTCAACTAATAAGGCTAGTTGTCGAATAATTATGTCTTTGTTAAAATATCATTAGTTTGTATGACTTTAATTTCATTAACAATATCAAATGTAGAAGATCTTTTATGATTGCAAAAAAAAAAAGATTTTTGCAGTAGTCATGGTCAGTCAGCCTGAAAATTTCAAATTTATTCAAGTAGAAATGCTCTGATCAGCAATACTATTAAGAAATTAATCGATTTATTAATAATCTCTAATTCTTTTCACAGAAAAGAAATCTATGAACATTTAATAAACTTTTATAGAATTTTCTCTCATTTTTTTTATTTTAGAACTAATATGGTAAAGTTATCTTTGAATATTTCTTTTTATTAATTATTAGAAACTTTTGTTTCCATTCTTTATGAAGTTTTATTTCATTCTCTTTTTGGTTTCTTTTTTCAGGAAATACTAAATATTTCTCAACCCTGGCTGGTGAGTTTTCATTTTTTTTTTTTTTTTTTTTTTTTTTTTTATATAAGAGAAGATATATTTTGAACTTATCTGTAAAGATGGTGCTTAAAATGTTTCATCTTAAGTAATATTTTTGTTCTTGTTCAGTCCTCTAACTGGTTGTAATGGATTCCAGTGATTGCTAACAAACAATAATGTCTTCACTATTTTCCTCTGCCAATAAAAATAATGTCTTCACTTGATTGCTTCTGCAACACTACTCCTTTTTTTCACATGTGGCATTTTATGCTTGGCTGATATACCTGCTTCAAAAAAAAAAATTTGCATACACCACTCTTGCAAATTCTCTTCTATACTCCTTCCTGATTATATAGATGACATGGAGATGGCAGTTGCCTTTGTCATGTGCTTCTTTGTAGAGATGGATGGGATTTGCCCATCTCTTGTCCAGTTGTGCCCACTTAGCCTCCCTCATTCTTGGCGTCATTATTGTCGTCTCCAGAATCTGTTTCATCTGGTTTTGCTGATGAATCGTCTGGCCCTGCACTGAAAAACAGCAGCATGTTTGACTCGCTCTCAGACAACTCATCACTGTCATCTTCTAATGAAGCAGACCGCTCTTGTTAGCGGAGGTCTCTAATATGGTGCAGGACTCTATTGACGAGAAAGGAATGAGGGCTATAGACCTCTGTTACTCTTCCTTTTCAAATTGTGTAGAGTAATGTCCATGTGGGATCTTCACCCACACCTCATCTCCTACTTTGTAAATTCTTGGATCTGTGTAATCACGAAGTGGTGCAACATCGATGCCTTTTATGTGGGCTTGGTGAGTGTGTATTGAGTTGGCTTGTGCTGTTGAAGCAGTTATGTCATCTTTCACAGTTATGTTGTACCAATATACCACCTATGTGATTGAGCACTGTGATCTTGCAGCAATGTACTTGATGGTATGGAGAGATCTCTCTACTATGCCATTACCCGAAGGTACGTAAGCGAGTTTTGTGAATATCTCTTCACAAAATACTATGCCATTATCGGTAAGCAGTTCAACAGGTGTTCTCCAACTGTTGGATGATGCTGGCAAGAGTCCTGGCATAGCAACGGCCTCCAAATAGCAAATTGACTGGGACTGCAGTCTATCTGTGTTAGGCTTCCAAAGTGGGTCATGTCCATCTCTACCCTGCTCCAATTCTTACCCATGTCCTGCCTATCTTCCAATGCATGGGAGCTGGATCTAGAGATTGACATTTGTCACAGTTTCTGACCACTTCTTGGATTACTGTTTTAGGGCCCCTGGGGCTGACCATCCTTACAAAGTATAGCGTATACTTTATGTCTGGATGTCCACTAGATTGATGGATGTCTTGTATATGAGCAGACTCCAGCCTGTTTGAAGTTGCTGCACATACCAGTTCTATGGGTTCTGTCATTTTCTGAATTTCATCCAGCCATCGTTAAGGCACTCTGGTGAGTTGATTGGCTCAGTTATCGTGTGATTTCACATGTGTTACATCAATTTCCAGTTCATACTCTGGGACCAGTTCCCGAATGGTTAGTAGCCAACACCTAATCAACATTTCTGATACTGCTTTGGTGCTCCCTCTGTCTTCCCTATTAAGATGTCAGAAATCCAGCAGTGCACACATGCAGAGTCTGTCCGCAGGGAGAATTGCACTTGCCTCCCATTGAAATGCCAGGTTGACATCCCTCAAAACCACTTCGAGCTCTGCCAGATTAATGTGCCTGTCTTCGTGCATCAGTTATGGACCTGCCATTCTTGGTGACAATACCAGTAGCAAGAGAGCTTGCATCCATCCACATGGTAATGTCTTGCCAATCCACATACCAATCACCTTCACATTAGCTGCAGTTCACACTCTCATTAACGAATATATGTGGGCTGTTGACAACTTTGTCCTGTCCGACCATGGCCTTGATGATGGAATGCATGATTTGAGGTGCCAAGTTCAGCCCAAATCCCAAGCAGATGAGGCAATATCTTTTCCCTTTATTTTCACTGTTTAGAATGGTCACAAAGATCCAGAATAGGATCTGGGTTGTCTCCTGGAAGTGGTCTGGTAACCAGCTACTGGCTTTATTAAGAAACAGTTGTCTTATCAGTATTGAAGTTTTGGTTGTGGATGCCTGCTTTCATTTCAAGTTGGACGAGTCCTACCCCAGAGCACTTAAAGTTCTTCTCACCTACAGTGAGCACGTCCACTTCCTTTCTCTTTCAAGAATGAGAAAGCAGTCTGCTTATGAGCGACTAAAAAGGCCAAACTCCTGATCCCATCGATCTGTATGGCAATTGTAAGCAGTGCCACTTTCTTATAGGGTTTGAGAGTCGGCTGGTGCTGAGGTTTATTCTCCTGGCTTGTTTCCCGGACAACTGCAGGATATATGGCTGTGTTGCACTTATAACATCTGGTCTGGGGTTTCCATCTTCTGGTGTGTGGTCCTTTACAGTCCTTTGCAAAATCATTGGGACTGTTGGAGTGATGATGTGATATTGGACCACATGGAAACTTCCTTGTTTCATTCTGTGTTGTTCATACTGCCATAACTGCCATACCCTCCTTCATCAACTTGTTTTTCATGATTGCTCACATGTAGGCCAACAGCTGATCAGTGGATAAGTTTTCTATCTGGGTTGAAGCATGAAAGAGACGTTTGACCTGGTCTGGCAAACCTCATACAAACGCACATGCCATGCCATGGCCACTCATTTCATCAAAAAGAAGTCTCCATGACTCTGCCAAGTAGACGTCATCTGATTCTTCAGGGTGGAGACATCATTCAACAAATTGTTTATAGGCTAGGAAACCATTTGTGACAAAAGTTGTATATAGCACAGATTTTATCAGGCTGAAATCTCTCTTGACGTCTTCCTGTCAGCTGTAAGGGGATTATGTGCTCCAGATATTTAATTTGGTACATCTTGCTGGCCAACTCGGTTTTCTCCATCCACTCGACCACTGATGGCCTAGACACATTGAATGTGGGGATGAGTTTGAGGTCAAATCTCCCCTCTGTCATTTTTGCTGAAATAGCTTGTTCAATCCTCAAACTGGATGCAGTAGATTCCAGTGTTTGCTAACAAAAAATAATGTCTTCACTTTTCGCCTCTGCCAATAAAAATAATGTCTTCACTTGATAGCTTCTGCAACACTACTCCTTTCTCCTGTGTGTCACATTTTATGCTTAGCTGATATATCTGCTTAAAAAAAAATTGCATACACCACTCTCGCAAATTCTCTTTGCTCGAGACAGTGTTTTATTCTAAATTGAGGTGTTAGAGTGGCCATGTTTCTCTTTCTCTCTCTCTCTCTTGTACATATCATTAATTCTGCACACCAGGCACAAACATGTATACTTTACCATATGGGGTAAGTTGTTTTCTCTTCTACACTTTTTCATGCACAATAAATGATGGTTATTGTCATAGAAAATGGAATCTCTGACCAGAGTTTAAACCCAGGATGAAGTTGGTTGTGTTTCATTTTGCACTAATACCTTTTGAGTAATCATTCTCATGATGTGGATTTGTTTATTTTCCTATTATAGAATAAAATTGTGCATCTACTTATAAACTTGTTTGTTGAGATAATGATTTGAAATTTCACTTTCATTCTCTATCTTTGATAACTTGTTGCATTTCTGTCAATTAATGACCATCAACATTTTGATAAATTTTTCTAAAATTAGCAAAATGCTATAACCTGTATAAATTAGTTATACTAGCAAAAATATGTACCCTCTGGGTACCAGTGTTTAAGTCTTTCTAATTCAATAAAACTTTCTATTAAATTAGAAAGACTAACAAAACTAAATAAGAATGCAGGTGAAAAGATAGCATTTTATATTTAAAATTAAATTATTACATTAAACTTTTTGAAACTAAATTAGACAGTAAATAATAAAACTGCAGTTGTTTCTTTTTGTTAATGGATTTCTTTTAAGGTTTATCAATTGAATTTTTGCTCACATTTATCAAAATAAAACCAAACAATTAGAAATCAATAACACCAAGCAAATATTCATTTAAATCAGATCTTTAAAATCAATATGCAAATTTACTTTTCTATTGTAATCTGTAATTCGGTTGGATATATAAATACAATTCCATGTTATTAGGATGTGGATGAGGCTGACAGTATTAATAATAGGAAACAATTTTGATACTTGAGATTTAAATAGCATCAAATCATAGCGAATGTGACTTAAATAGCTTAGGGAATTGTGGTGGTGGTACATTTTTCATTTACTGACTGATAGACACATAATCTCCATTTATAATAAGATATTAAGGTGTTAAATGTGTTTTACATGTATCGGAATTGTTTTTTATTGTGTATTGACCTAAAAGTAAAACTTTTAGATTTTATCATGTCACTCCCTAAATTTCAGCTTGTTAACAAAATTTGAAGATAAAGCTTGCTTTTAAGTGTGTGTTTTTGTTTTTTTCCTATTTATAAAAAACAGCAAAACTGTTTATGATGTTATTAATTCTGAATTGATGAATAATCCACCAGTTATAATGCCTTCTATTCATAGGCAAGAAAAAAATTTATATTAAATAGAAAAACAAATTTTTGATGTTATTTACTGAGAATTACAAATGAAGAACTGGACTAGATTATGAGAACTGGCTTAAAAAAAAAAACTTAATGATTTCTCCTCCCCCTATTTTTACTTAATGAAAAAAAAAATTTAGCAAAACGTATTTATTTTTATAGCTATTGAAATCTTTGAAGGCTATTTTGCTCAAATTTTTATTTGTTTGGAGATAATTATTAGAAGTAATAAAAAAAATGAATAAAAAATTGCCATTATCTACATTTTATCTTTTTTAATAGTTTTCTATCATCAAATAGGAAAATTGTGTATTAGGAAAGTTTTTATAAATCACCGATTTCCTGCTAACAATATTGAATGGTAAATTCCTATCTGAATCAAATTATTGGTAACCAACAAAAATTCTTAAACTAAATGTGAATGATTCAATGGTTAATGATAGTGAATTTTGGTATAGTTAATGTTGTTACAACAATAAGTTTAATGTTTGTAGCTATGATTGTAAGTTTGATTGCAACTCGAGTTGCTTTGAGCGAGTTGAGTAGGCAGCAGAATGAAAGGTAGGTTTGTATTTTTTCTTAAGAATGTACAAAATCTCTGACTGGTTTTCATGATGTTGCATAAAGTTAAACAATTTGGCTGCATTTGAATTAAAGAAATGTTGTTCCCTAGCCTCTCCAGTCTTTGGAAAGTGAATGGTAGTGTCACTCTTGTTCATATTGTTTGTACTAAACTTTCCATTGTGTGATGACAAGCCCCTATGGCATAGAGCATTTGAGAGGCAGTAGATATTAATAAAAAGTATGTGGCAATCCATCAAAATAATGCACTCTTTGTTATAAGAGCTGTTACTATCATTATCGTGTAAATTTTTCTCAATTTATACTTGTATTTACTGTGTACATATTTTATTATAGTTTTTATTTATAAAAATATTTTAGGTAAATTTTTTACTAGTGATAATGGCACTATATTATTATATTAGTTATAAAAAGTTACACTAAGCTTATTTTTTTTCCTATTAATATTATCTTATTGCATTATTGTTTGTTCAAATTAACTGCTAAATATAAAATGTAATTCTATAAAGCTTTAACAAATACAAAATTGTGTGTACGTTTGTTAGTGTTGAAAAAAAAATCTGTTTTTATTTTTCTAATGCAAAATTTTTTCTTAATCTTCAGCTCGAGACCATGTTAGTTATGAAGTGAAGGATGATGTAGCTGTGGTGAAGATAAATTCCCCAAATTCAAAGGTTTGACAGGTTTTCTCTTTGCTTTTTTTTCTATTTATGCTTTAATTATTATCAAAATTCATTCATATCTTTTTTGAAATATAAGCACTTTAAGTTGGAAAAACTGAAAAAAAAAAATTGACCAATAAGGTCCTTTTTTTTTTTTTTTTTTTTTTTTTTTTTTCAGTTTTTCCTGAAAATTTTGGACAATGTATTGTGTTTTCATTGATAAATCACATTTACAACAAAAATTATTTCAGATAATGCAATAAAATTTGGTATGTATATGTAAAATTTACTAGTAAATATCATGGAATCATTAAAAAAGACATAACTCATCACTTGAGCTTCTTATTGTATTAATGCTCACACCACTCTAAAATACTGTAAACATTTGCATTTTCAATGGAATCCATCTAAAAAAATGCTTATAAAATTGCTATAAACCTACAACATCCTGTCAAACCATCAAACAAAAGAAAATTGATTTACTTAAAAGTTTATCAAAGTTTATGTGTATTGTTTTATTATAACTTTTTATTGATGATACAAGAGAAAAAATGATGGATATTCAAACACCCATTTAAAAAAAAAAAAAAAATTTTTTTTATGTAATTCACTTGCACAAAATGGTGTTAGTTTACACTGCTTATTTACAAAAACTCATAATAATGTGAAGCTGGTCAAATTTGGCAGAAAATAAAGAATGCTGTTCAACATAGTCTATTAGCAGATTAGATTGGTCAGTTACTTTTGTTTAAGCCATTTCTTAAAGTTCAGCTTCAGTGGTATCATAATTTTTTTGTACGTTTTCTTTTTTATTTTTTCAGTAGAGGAATTATATTGGGAATTGAATTACTATGACCAAAAAATCCCGTGAACACTTGTGCACAGTGCATGGAACCACTGGACAACAGTGGGGGAGATCACGGTATGCACCTAATAAGGTCGGAACAGTTGTCAAGTATTTCTGTATGTCGTGTGCAAGTGTTCACCGGATTTTCTGGTCATGGTAATTCAGTTCACAATATAATTTCTCTACTTAAAAAAAAAAAATGTACATCTATTTCCTTGCCCTTGGGGTTATAATAATTATGCAGATGTGTATTTCCAATCCTCCTGGGAAGACATGGCCCTGGAGGTGACCATATCTTCTGTAAAGAGTATGGATGTAACTTACAAGACACTTTTAGGTTAATTGGTCACGCAATACCGTAACTGGTTAATTTGGTGTCGTTTGTGTGCAATGCGTACTGGGGGCTCAGTGTTAGAGTTTTGGCTCTGCGTTCTGTGGTCCAGTGGGGGAGATCACGGCATACACTACTGATGAGACCTAATAAGGTAGAAACAGCTGTCCAGTGTTTCCGTATGTCACACACAAGCATTTGCCCGATTTTCTGGTCATGGTAATTCAATTCAAAATCACAATTTTTTTTGTTGTAAAAATTCTGCTTGATTTGGTTTTACCTTTTAGAAATTTAAAAAAAAAATTATTTTGTTTAGTTGATTTTGTTTTTGATTGTTTGGCATGTCAACCCTTGTTGGGCTATTTAATGCAAAATAAAGTATTTTTGTCCAAGCAAAAATATGGTTTCAAGTGATTAACAATTCAAAACATTTGTGAACAATTATCACTTTAAGTAACTATTCTTTATACTGGTAGTTTGTATATGATTTTATGGTTTTAGTTAACTATTCATATTAATCATTTATTTATACAGAGGATTACTTGAAACCATATAACTATTTAATACTAATAATTTTCAAACTGATCTTTGGGATCTTAACATGTACTGCCACACGAGGTCAGAGTGGACTTGGGAGTAATGGCAATGAAGGGATATTCCATATTCCTCAGAGCTTTAGAATTGAAGCCTTGCTATTGAATGTAGTTTAGTATCATACTTGGAATACTCTTTTTTTCTTTTAAACACCTTTGCTGCTGAGAATATTCAGCCTATTTTAAGTTCCACTAACTGGGCTGATTGTTTTTTAGTTTATATGTAACATTTTGTAAAGAGTTAACAAATTTATTGACAATTTATGCTTCACATTACTTAGATAGAAGACTATGAAGTTTTGAGAAGTAAAGAATAAATTTTCTTTCATTTAACATTTTTTTTCTCTTACTTTTTAACTTTTTTTTTTTTCCCCAGGTTAACACTTTATCCAAACCTGTACAGAAGGAATTTGTTGAAGTATTTGATGAACTATGGATAAACAGTAATGTGAACAGTATAGTTCTTATATCTGGGAAACCAGGTTGTTTTTTGGCTGGAGCTGATATTGGGTAAGTGTTGTTTGTTAGTTTTTTTTTTTTTTTTTTTTTTTTTTTCTTGTAAAGTGCTAAATATATGTGAATTAATATAGAAAGATTTTGTTGTAGAATATAGTAGTATGTATCAATCAGAAATGATTATTTGTTCTTCTTTCCTTTTCTTCCCTTCCATGTTTAATTCAGTGCATTACTGTTGATTTCAAGTAATTTAAAATAAAACAAATATTACAGAATAAATCATGTCATATTTTTACATATGATATTTGTTTTAATTCTTAGTCATGTAAATTTCAGAAACAAGGTAGAAAATGAATATTGTTTCAAAAACTTAACATAAACCAAATTTATTCCTGTTGGTACATCAGTTTTAAGAATTGGTCCCTGTTAAAGTGTATCCAAGAAAATCAAGGATTACTTGTATCGTGTACACCAAAACAGGGAGTTGAAAGTTTGGGGTGGAGAAAGTTGATTATATTAGTTTTGTATTTATTTTGGCAAACATCAGTTGAGCAAGGGTACTTGATTATATACTATAGAGGTGAAAATTTCATAGCTTGACTTAGAGCCACAAAATATACATGTTATTTCACATATTTATTCTGAAGTTCAACACATTTAGTTTTTCATGTTTCTTTAACCTTTAAAAAAAAAAAATCAATAAAATTTAATGATAAAGGTCAATCATATCTTGGTTGGGATAAGAACTTTTTAGTACTCTTTTGTAATTTGTTAGGTAGACCAAAATTTTCAGTTAGAATATAAATACACTTGATACATAACTGGTTCAGGAGGCCAGTTTATCAGATTGAAACTTTTAATAAGTCCTAGCAAATAACTGAGGTTTTTAATTTCCGAATTGTAAAATTTGTTTGTCTTTCCAGGCTAAACAATTCCACCAAATCCTGTTGTAACTTTTTAAATTGTTCATCAGAATTTCTAAAATATCTTGACATATTTACCATTTTGTAGTTTATATTAGGTTGTTCAAGAAAATATGATTTTTGATTTTAAAATAAACTTTTCAGTCTAGTTGGCTGGGGCTGTAGAATACACTGACTGCATCTCTGGAGAGGGGTAAGATCCCCCCCTCCCCAACAAATGTCCCAGATATATCATTAAATCATCTGATGGTGTGGCTTCAGCCTTGGAGATTGGGGACTGTGACATTCCCCCCCCCCTTGTTCCCTGGTTCACTCTGATCCAAAGTGGTAGCACCTGATAGGTTCTTATCTATAGGTCAAATAAACTGTTTGACTATCTAAACTGTGTGCAAACAAATGACTTGAATTGTTAGAAATAGAACTGTTTGATCATTTAACTGTGTATAAACAAATGACTGATATTTAATTGAGTTGTTAGTGATACATAGCAATACTTGGAATCATTTAACTGTGTGCAAATAGTGTTGAATTAGTGTTAAATAACAATATTTGTAACCATTTCACTATGTGCAAACAAATGATTAATATTGAATAGAATTTTTAGTGATAGATAGCAGTACTTGAAACCATTTAACTATATGCAAACAAATGAGTTCAGGCCTGTTTAAAAATGTATCTTCAAAATGTGTTTACAAATCACATATTCAATATGCAAAAAACAGGATTTAGCATTAAATAACCAATAAGAGTTGATATGACATTAGAACCAACCAAGCCAAATAAACTTTTATTTTTGAATTAATGAATTTAAACTGTATTTTAATCAGTTAAAAATATGATCCTTGAACATATATGCATTTCTGCCATCAATTAATAAGGTTATTTATGCCTGTATGATAAAACTCTAAAAGTTTTGATGGCAAGAAATCTTTTAATGCAGTTTCTACTTCTTTGGAACAGAATGGTTTTTGGTGTTAAAAACGTGTCCAGATGTTTGAAGAAATGGTAGTTGGTCAGTGAGAGATTAGGAGAATATGGTGGATGTGGCAAAGTTTCCAATATATTGAAATTAAATTAAAGTTGGTGGGCTTCTGCAGTGTCATCTTGGTAACATGTGGCCGAGCATCATCACAAAACAAATTTATGACCTAACTTGAACTCTTGCAAATAACGTAAATGCATCAATTTTTTTTTCATGTTCATGATTTGCTGCATATAACCTTCAAAATCAAATTCTGAAAGAAATGATAGAAAATTACCACTTTAATCATTAGGAATGTCAATTTTTTGTACAATTATTATTAAAATATGTTAGGACAGAATTTAAACAGAAAATATTTTAAAATTTTCCCTTTTCATCATTTTCATCAGTATATTTTGTTCAATTGCACATATCAGACACGTTCAAAAATGATCAATAGTAAAGCTGTATTTACCAAGACAGAAATGAATAATGAATGAAACATTTAATTTTCTTCAAAACAGTCTCTGAACACTCTTATTTGAATAAGTTTTTCATGGCTCAAAGCAATTCTGAAACTTATCTTTTGATTTGTTGTGAAGCAGCGCCATCATATTTCTTCTATTCTCCATGTCCCTAAATCTTACATTTTTAGATGAATTTTCAGTTTAAGAAACAAAAGAAATTGTATAGCAGCATTAGGAAGAGACCGGCTCTAAGGCTGGAGAGTGTCTGAAGCACAGTACTGATTCTGTGAGAGGGAATCTTTACCAATTGCAACCTGATCTCCTCCCAATGTTACGAATTTGGCTGCTGTTATAAGGTTTAACATGTATTAATTTGTAGATAACACACCATTTCTTATAATGCATTAGGTTATCCAAAAGAGAGTAACCTAACTCAGAATATTTAGTAGGAAGAACAGACAAGTAAATTAATATTATATAACATTTAATTCTACAAAGAGGGAACTGAGTTCCTGTCCCAAGCTATAAAAGAGTCAATGAATTCAAGGAACATGGGGATGAGTCCATACAACAAAGAGGTGGAATTTACTTACTATTTCTCAGGTTTGGTAAAATGGGGAGGCACCATATATGTTGCTGCTGAGGAACAATCTACTATGTTTACTGCTTCAGAAGTCCTGTTCATCAAAGGGGGATTCCCAGGTTTGCCTTGTCATGTGACCAAAAAGGACTTGTGATGTGAGAGTTCCATTTAGTCTCCCAACATTGTCATCTAGTTTTGTGTTGTGTTCGTAATTTTTCTTTAATGCTAACCAGGTGATGTTCAACTATATGGTACTAGTCTGCGGAAAGAGTGATGCTAGAACAAAATACTAGGCATGAAATCAAGTGTTGAACAAACATTGTTGAAACTTTACAAATGGTTTATTCAGTTAAAGTCAGGTATACACACTTTACATATCCTTCTACTCTTAGTGGCTAAGGCAGGGATATGTTGATGTTATACTTTATCAGGGTTGTTGATTCTTTGCAGTAACTGCTTATGAAGTCTGCCAAAGATTGCTGAAAACTTTCTGGATGACCTGCAAAGACTAGTGACAGCTGTCTCTAACCTGCAAAAACTGACTAGCTTTTCTGATCCCACTTCATATATAGACCCGTTGTACATATTTCAAATCAAAAGCAATTAATTTCAAAGTACATCTATCTTTTTTGCCTTTTACAATTATCTCCCTTGTTCAATGTCATGTGGTCTTAGTCTGATATGCAATCCCACTGAGGAACAGTTAGCTAACCAACAAAAAATTCCTTTGACCTCTTAATATCATAAAAAAATTTAGGTTTGGTTTGTTTAATGGCTTGTCAACCTTCATGGTTTATTTAATGCTAAAGCCATCCATGTAGAAGAACAGTAGTTGTGTTATTTAACCTGGGGAGGATAAAGGGGTTCACACCTTTCCCAAGGGTATTAGTCTGAAAGTAAACTTAATTGTGTGACTGGAGTTTGAACTCACTCACTACAATGTTAGAGTAGAGCACAATAGCCACTGCACCACTCTCCTCTAGAAATTTAGATGGACAATAGACTTACATAAGTATTATGCTTGACATTCAATTTCAGACCCATTATTCGTGTTAACCCCATATCAATGGGTTGTGAATGTAGTAGGGTAAAAATCAGTTATACTGAATTACACTAAAATTTACTTGATCTATCCCAGTTTTGATTCTCACTAGCACTGATTGTTTCAATTTATGATTCCTAATTATCATTTGTTAATTGTTCTTCTTTTATTTAATTCTAATAAGATTAGCCTTTCTTTGTTGATTTTGTTGCTAATAAAGATCAAGTCATTCAAACTCTCAAACCACCGAAAAGTATTGCCATAGACTAAGACGATACTGCCACCTTGTTATAGTTGAACAGAATTACATCTGATGAAAATATAGAAAATACTGCATTTGCACAATCCTGTGTTTCATCAAAAACATTTTTCCAAAAGAATAGAGACTTGCTTTATACTTAAAAAAAAAAATTAGTTCTGAGTTGTTTAGAAATCATTGCTTTATTATATAAGTTGCTCAGACAGTAATCTAGACATCATCCCTTTTATTATATAAGTTGCTCAGTTGGGTACCCAGCTAGGCAGTAATTTAGATATCTAGACATCATCCCTTTTATTATGTAAATTAAAAAAAATTATTGTCTCTGTCTGAATACTTCTTGATTTTATCCTGTCTTTGATAGATTTTAGCAAATTTCCCATAGAACAAATCTGGTACTAGAAAGGAGGAGTTCTTTTAATAAAAGAGAAAATACAATGTGAGTGAGATTAGTTAAGGGTCAGATTATATAGTTGTGAGTTATTTTTTATTATTTTATTTATTTTTTTTTGTTTAAAAGTAATTTGAGATTTTTACTCTCAGTCAGTCAGGTGTGAGTGCTGTCTTGGTTTTCCTTTCCTTCCTTCCTTCCCTCCTTTCTTTCTCTTTCTCTCCTCAAATCTTTGATCAGTTCCTGACATACGTGTTTCAACTCACCTGTCTGTTCTCAACTGAACTCCATCTATTTATTGATGCAGCAACTGTCTGAGCAACGTGGTCTGGACACCTGAATAGATCCTTGTGTCTGCCCACACTCAAGTTGCATTTTTCGCATTTAGAAGGACATGGGTTTGATTCAGGCAGGCAAGACAAAGTCTACTCCTCTTTCTTAGAGAATATGGTAATTCTCATTCATTGCTGCCACATTCTCTGTCACAATAGTAAAGAGCAACATTACTCCTTTTTCCTCTGCAGTTTTCTGTCCTATTTATGCTTCTTTGTGTAATATATATATATATCCCTATTTTCTGAAAAGAGAGATCTCTTTTATTCCCTACAATGTTTGTTCCCCTATTATTGAAAGAAGAGTTGTTACCAATGATAAAAGCCCATTGTACAAATTAGTGTTGAAACCCAATTTTTACATACTGAAATTAGATTATTTGCATTTTCTATATTACCAAGAAAACTTTATTAAACCAAATCTAATTAAATAATAGATGTTCCAAAGAATCTAAGAATGAATAGTACTCTACATAAGCTGTGAAAAATGTGAGAAGTTTATTTAAATTTCAGTAATTATGATTTGGATGTAATTTCCAAAATTAAAATGGTGAAAACATTTTTTTGTTATTTTTGTAGTGAGAACATATAAGCATTTATGAATTTGATTGTAAACATTAATTATAATTTGAAATCTTCAATAATATATTAAATATCAGTTTCATGATGTTTCTTTATTTATTAGAATGCTTAAAGCAAGCAAGTCTGCTACAGAAACAACTGCCCTTTCTCGTGCAGGGCAACAGATGTTGGAAAAAGTGGAAAAAAGCAAAAAACCTGTTATTGCTGCAATTATGGGCATGTGTTTAGGAGGTGGATTGGAGGTTATTGTTTTTATTTTATTTTTATATCTTTCTATTGATGACAAAGCAAATGTACCATTCTCCTGTAATATATTCTACTTATTTTATTGTCATTGTGATAAATAATTATAGTGGCCTATGTTTTAAAATTTCTTGTGCTATTTTGATTCTTTACAATTTTAAAAGCAACATTAGCAAAAGCTTATGTAAAACTTTTCACATTTAAGAAATATTTTATAACTTGTTTGTCATTTATTTAAAATTTTTAATATCAATTAAAATGAACCCAGAAATACTTTCAGTATTTTGTATTCTATAAAGTTTTAAGCTAAGTAAAGTTTATAAAAGTTTTTTTTTATTATGATATCAAAATAAACCCTTAGATATATGTATCAAAAAAGAAAAAGACTTTAATGTTGTTTTATAGTACTTCATGATAGTAAAAAAATTCCTTTTCATAGGTTGCCCTTGCCTGCCATTATCGAATTGCTGTGAAAAATAAGAAAACTGGTTTGGGTGTTCCAGAAGTAATGCTTGGACTTCTTCCTGGAGCAGGTGGTACACAGAGGCTGCCAAAACTGGTACATTTGCTTTTTGATATTTTTTTTTTTTTTTTTTTTTTTTTTTTTAATCTAAAAAAAAAATTTTCATATGGATTAATTTTGTAAGGGAAAAGACAGACTGTCTAATTAACTTAGAAATAACTAATGCTATTATTTATATAATTTTATTTTTATTTATTCATTTATTTTTTTGAAATATCAAATAATTTTAGTTTTTGATAAGACTATTAAATTTTGATAATTGTTAACAGGAATATAAACATTGTAATCTTTGATTGCACATTTTACATATGTTGTAAATTTATTAATTTTAACCTTTTTTAAGCTTAATATTTTGGAATCAATATATTCAATGTTTTTAAAACTTTGGATTAATTTTAAAACCTTTAAATTTTGGTTGCATTCAGACTAAATATTATATTCTAAAGACTAAAAGATAATTTTATTTGTAACAATCAAGAAGAATCATTTTGATCTGGTAGCCTTGTTAATGTAGTTATTTTTAGGTTTTAATTTGGTTTCTATTATAATATTATGCAAGCATTCTCCAACTTCTATTACTAATCTACAATATCTGAAAGTCCATTTGAAAGACCAGGTTCACAAATTAGTAATTCTCCTATTGATTCAAAAGGTTTCTTTTGGCAAAAACCATTTTGAAACTACCAAATGGCTGAAAACCAATATTAATATTCATCTTACTAGGCCGGATAAAGGAGCTAATGTTGTTATTCTAAATTGTTCCGATTACATTGATAAGATGTCTGTTATTTTGATGATGTCTTAAAAATTCCATAAATTGATACACTAAAAATGGAAATTAAAACTCAAAAACAGTTTCTGCAACTACATAAAAGAAAATTTCTTTCTAAAAAAAATTATGAGAGAATAAATCCTGTGGTTTCACAACAAGCCAACATGTATGGTTTACCTAAAGTCCATAAAACTACCATCCCACTCAGACCCATTTTATCAATGTGTCGTTCAGTACAGTATCAGTTGGTAAAGTGGCTGGTTGAAATCTTCAATCCTATCCTACAGTTTTATTCTGGCTGTTGTGTTCCTGACTCCTTTTGATTTGCATCAATGGTCTGTCAACTTCATTGTGTAGATACCAAGTTCCTTGTGTCTTTTGACATATCTTCTCTGTTTACCAAGATGAGACTTAATATTTGTGCCAATTATTTATATTGGAATGGCCTAGTGGATAGAGTGTTTGCCAATGGCCTGGGAGACCGGGGTTCAATCCCAGGCCGAGTCATACAAAAACTCAGAAAATGGTACTTGATGTCTCCTTGCTTAAAACACCATTGTTTACTATAGAAACGGAGAATAACAATGTTGTCTTTCCTCAATGTGTTGGTCAAGAAGGGTCCTTTTATAATTAGTGTATATTGTAAGCCTACTTTCCTGGAGTTGTACATTAGTTGGGATTCTTTCACCCCTAAATCTTGGAAGAATAACCTTGTCAAGTGCCTTACTCACTGGGCACTGATGATTTGGTTTGATAGAAGGATTGAAACAGAGCTTAAATAAAAGTCACTTTTTGAAAAATGGGTATCTTGAAGATGTGATCTTGAATAACATCAAATCTATGAGATCTGAATTTCATCATCATCATCATCATATCGTGCTGGCAGCACGGATATCCCTGACCCTCTCTCGCCACTCCTCCCTATCGTTTATCGCCCTAGGTAGGTCTTCAGGACAACAACCTGTATCCTCACATAGCTGCTGAATGTACGTTCGTGCTGGTCGTCCTGCTTTTGCGCGGCCGTGTGTGGGGATCCGTTTGGTATATGTGAGGGTCCTGTGGATTGGACTTGCTAGTCAGCTATTTGTTGACAAAATTTCCTCATCTGTTATGTACGATTTTTACTCTGTCAAGGTTAGAACTCTTTACTATTCGATTTTCCTTTCTGTCTTTTTGAAAGGATGTCCTGCCAACATTGCAACAAAGTATGATGATTTACAAATTTCAATGTCAGTGTAGTGCTGACTATTTAGGTTGGACTACTCAGTATTTTGAGAGATATATCAGTCGACATCTACCAGGATGTATGTGTAAACAGTCCAAAGCATTAATTTCCGGGTGCTCACAATTGCATGATTCTGTGATCTCCAAGCATTTGTGTGATCATTATTTATATCAGATGGGAATATTTGGATGAATATTTCTTTGCTCTGCACAAGGCTAGGAATCGAAAATATCTAGTAACATTAGAATATTATTAGCAATAATTGAGTTCCACCCAAGCCTGTGCAAGCAGAGAAAACTCACCGACCCATTGAAACTATAAATTGTAAATAAATGTCCCTTGAAACTATTCAGGGAATTTGGAGAGTGTTTTGCTTTCCCCCCCCTCTCTACAACTTTTGTGAATTTCCTTCCCATCTTTTATAATTTTTGTGAAATTTTTACCTATTGAAAGGGCTCTTTAGTGTTTTTTTTTTTTTTTTTTTTTTTTTTTTTCTTCTATTTTAGTCATATTTTAATAAAGTAATGGTAAAGTAATTCTTAATATTAGCTGTACAAAAAATTTATCAAGCAACTCTTTGTCTAGGTATCTGTTCCCAATGCTCTTGACATGATGTTAACTGGTAAAACTATCCGTCCTGATAAGGCAAAAAAGATGGGGCTTGTTGATCAAACTATTGAACCTCTTGGTAAGTTAAAAACAATATATTACTAATAAGTTTTACTGTATCTGCAAATTGCATTATATAGGGTGTGGCAGAAATACTTTCCACATTTTAAACTGTTACCCGTGTAGTGCAAGGGAACTTAGATTAGTAGTAATAGTAACTCCATTCAGCTAGTTTACTAATTATTTTTCTTTTTTTTTTTTTTTTTCCAGTTATGACCATAAACTGGTGCACACTGTGTATTTGTTGTTGAAACATTTTTTTAACACTAGTGAATCTGTAATTGCTCTGCAGTGAGCTTTTCATGTTACATTGGAATGATGCTGTTCTGGATTGAAAACTAATATTGCTACGAGTTGAAAATTCTATCCGGAACAGCATCATTCTGATGTAACATGAAATGAGCATGAAAAGCTCTCTGAATAGCAATTACAGATTCACCAGTCTTGGTCCTAACTGATTGTATCTTTGTGGGGGGGGGAACAAAATAGTAAGATAGCAGCTAAATGGTGTTACCATTTCTACTTATCAAAGTTCCTTTGCACAAGTGACAGTTTAAAAGGTGGGTGGGGGTGGTATTTCTGCAGCAAACTGTAACATAAGGTAAATGGAACAAATTTGTACATCAAATAATATTCACTTGTCCCAGTAATTTATCAATGGTAGAAGCTATCAGAAATTATTTTTTAATTGATAAAACTACCAATAAGTATAAAAGATTAATAAAAAAAAAAACAAAAAAAAAAACGCATATGCAATAAAGTTGAATGAGGGTATGATTGTTTTCATCTTAGATAGATTATAAATTTTGGAATTCTGTATTTTAAATTTTGATACTCTGTAATTTAAAAAAAATTTACTTAATTTTTGTATTTAGAAACTCTATACGATATCATTTCCTTAAAAATTATAATGAAAATATTTTTAAAAATTAGTATCACTGACAAAATAAGCTTCAACTAATTTTTGTTTTTGTTGGGATCAGTTAGATAGTTCTATATCCGTTCGTCTTAAATAGAATTAATAACAATTGTTTTGGTAGTGATTTTGGATTTTATAAGTTTAAGTGATACTCTGTTGATTAAGTCTTTATTTTTTAATTATAAAATGATATTAGAAAAATAACATTTAGAAGTGACTTGTGATAACTAATATTGTACATTAGAAGATCGTGACTGAAATAGCAAGTTTTTTTTACCAGTTTTTAATGTTTAAAAAAACAAAAAACTGCATTTTTTGCCTATGAATCTTTGTTTAAGGTCCAGGTTTAATGCAGCCGGAAGACAGAACACTGGCATATTTAGAAGAGGTTGCTGTGGCAACAGCAAGGTAAAAAATCTTTGAAATTTTTAATAAAAACTCATTATTTTATAAACTAATTGAAAAAGTTAAATCAACAATTTGTAAAAGAAAATCTGAGTCTTTTATATTGTTAAAGTGCTTTTGATATTTTTACTTTTATACCTTTTCAGAAATCTAACAAATGGTAATTTAAAGAAAGCACCACGAAAGAGAAACTTAGTTGACAGTAAGTTCTAATTTCTTTTTATGTTGCACTTCTTACAAAAATATCAACAAAATTACTAAATATTTAGAATGCAACAAATATTTGATGTTTTTGTTATGTCATTGTTCAGATTTTTTTCATACAAAAGGAGTTCACTTGCAATTTAGATGACAGATTTGACCACTTTTAACTTTTCTTATGAGGAAAGATATTTTAACTGCTGAACTTAAAAACCCTACACATGACCCAGTCAAAATTTTGGATCATTTGTTTCATATTCCTATTATCTTTTAATGTCTAATTCTGTTGATTTATATATTTGAATATATCACTCTGTACTTCAATATTGTTGACTTTCCTTGATGTTCTGGTCTGGTTTCTTTGTTTAATGGCATATTAACCTTTGTGAGTTATTTAATGCCAAATCTATCCTTGTAAAAAAAAAAAAAAAATGGTTGTGATACTATTCTACTCATAGTTGGGGAGTGATTAATCTCATGTGTTCTGTTCTTTGTTTTCTTTTTTAAGAGAAATAAAGATGCAGTTTTTATTTTGGCAAGGTGTTTTTTGTTCTTGTTGAACTTTCATTCCTCAAATGTAGAGAAAGCAATAACAATAATAATACTGAGTATATTCCTGTTTAACCAGCAATTTAGGCTGTTGAATTCAGTTGTATAGGTTTTTTAATTTAGAAATTTTTTTTTTTTAATTTGTTTATTTTTTTAAAAATTTTATTTCAACCCTAAGTCTGGAATAGAAATTTTGTGTCATAATAATCGCAACTTGAACTTTGGTATATTCTAACATCTGGTGTGTTTATCATTTCTATGAAGACAAGTTGCTTTGTAATGGAATAATTGTCTTACTAGGTGAAGCTGTCCACCAAGCCAAGACCATAACTGTTTATATTCACATAGAATAGTCCATTCTAATACTGAAAATTATCAACTCTCTACAATACTACCCTCTTGAGATTATTTTCCTTGGAAATTAATATTTTTTTTCTTTTAGGATGTTGACTCAAATGTTCTACCCACTTTCTTTTTCTGGACTGTCTTGGGGCTACCATTTCAGGAATTGGTTTTGGGATGTCAAAAGTATCATAAAGTACATCTGTTGATACTTCTTCCTGTGTTATATCCTCAGTGAATCTGGGTCTCAATTGATTTGAATGTCTTTTGTGCTCTCATTTTGGACTGTGTACCATTTATATATACAAATAAATTGAATAAATCCAGTCCGTTCCAAAGAGATTCTCAAACGTCCTGCTACACAAAAACTTTTGAAGATTTTTTTTTTTTTCTTTTTCAACAAATGAGATGTTACAATGAATACACCTTTTTTAACATTTAATTTTTTTCCTGACACATCACTTGCAATGTTATCAATTTTTTTTTCCATAAAGGTTTGCCAATTTTTTCCAGGTTTCTTCATTGATAATCAAAAAAATCACTTCCAGTATCGAGTTGAAGTTTCAATTCTGCAGTGTATGCTTTGCTGTCCTATAAGATCACAACAAAAACAACTTTAATCACAGAAAAAAAGCATTCACTTCTGAAATGCAGACCACTACTGCCAAAACATGAATTTGGTTTTGCCAAATAATTTTCTTCTGTTGAACTTGAGGATGAATAGCATGTACTTGTGAAATGTCTTTTTCATCAATTCTATTGTTATCAGGTTTCAAATTTACAATTCTCTGATATTGTTGAGTAACTTTTTGAAGCGTTATATCAAGGTTTTGTTTTAATTTAGTCAATATTCAAGACTGGATGTCTTTATCTCTGAAGTCCTTGCAGAAAAATTAAACATTTGAACATGTCAGCATTTAGTTCATGCAACAAAAAAATGTTCACAATTTTGATTTACCTTTCCTGCATAGGTGACAAAGTCTTTGTCATCACCTTTAAGAATATTTAAGCATATTTAGTGAGTAAAGTACAAAATTTCTGTATTTATTTTCATCAGGGCCAAGCTTCTGTAGAAGTAATCTGACTTTTTTTCGTCAATCTAATTTTCAGATTTTTTTGTATAAGTCAGCATACCTTCTATAAATAGGATGAAAAAGTTATACCTTTTTCTGGACAATATTTTGTAATAGAATTTGCAATTGCCTCTGCTGTGAAAAAACTCGAGTTACCTTCACATGAGTTCTTATGTGTCACAACTTTTAATATTGTAAATAAATCTTTTTGAAACTGTTTTCATTGTAGAGATAATTTTTTGGAACTGTTCTTGCAGTCTCTGATTTTTCTAATTGTACCTTTTTGATTTTCAACTAATGATTTCATTACTGCTAAGTCTTCTGTTTTTCAAAAACAGCAGTTTTGATTCCATTTCAGTAGAGAGTTTGAATCTTGTCACCACTATTGTAATATTACAGGATGGGTTATTGAAATAATAACTAGTCATAACATACAATAAAAAAGTTTTTTTTTTTTTTTTTTTTTTTTTTTTTTTTTTTACAAAATGTACAAGGTTGTGTTAACAAGATATATTGCTAGCTAGACTTGCTAATGGAAGTCGGCCACCAGGCCAAGACTGTAACTATTTATATTCAAATAGAATAGTCTATTTCAATACTGAGGGGTATCAGTTCTTACAACAATACTTATCATGAAATTTTTGTAGTTGGTTTACTTTGTATTTGTTATCTTGGATAAATTTTATTGTACCTCTCATGATATTTTACTATTTTTTAATTGTAACTGGAATTTTTTCTCCTGAATATACTTGCAGTTCTCTTTGAACTGCAAGTATTCTCTGCAATTATTTACTAAGTTTAGTTTGTGGCACAAGGCTAGAAGTCAAGGGGACACAGTGAGAATCAAAATCATTAGTTATGTTCTGCCTATGTTGGAAGAAAATCAGATGCAACAAAGTTGCTCACATGGTTGGTAATAAAGTCACAAAAAAGTCTCAATTTATGGTGGCTATTTCAGGTTATGTAGAGAAATATTTTTAATTTGAGTAAGACATAAAAGGAAATTATCAAGTAAAAACTTGGTTTAAGATTTTTTTTTTCTGATTTGTTGCTTACCAAACAGTTTGTAAATATTTGGTAAAATAGTTGCTGGGGTTCAATGGGTTGAACTTTTTTTCTGTTCATTTTCAGTGTTAAGTGCATTCTGTGATTTAAACTGCTTATCAATGTTGATTTATTTATGTTTGTATTCTTTCTTTTTAATCTTCTTTAAACATTGTTAAAATAAAGTTGAAAATAATTTGTATTTCTAATCAAGACAATTTTTATCATGGCACAAGATGCATTTAGAGAGCTAAGGAGAAGCACTTTGAAATTTTGGTCAAATTTTAATAAAAAATCTTCCTCCTGTCTTTTCAAGAAATAACTGACCTTGTATTGAGTTATGAGAGTGGCAGAAATCTTATATTCAAACAAGCAAGATCCAAAGTGATGAAACTGAGTGGTGGCCTTTATCCTGCTCCTTTGAAAATTCTAGATGTAAGTTTATTGCTTCATCTTAATGTTATTGTATTATTGCAAGAGAATTTTATAAAAATAATCAATGATGTATTTAGGTTATGTTTGAAGAGATCATCAGAAGTTTAAAATAATACAAAAAAGATTAAATAATCATCTGAAAATTTTGTGTTAATGTATATAAAACAATTTTTTTCCTATAACTGTTAAAGTAAAAAATGTCAATGAATATTATTAAGATGATTTATTTTTTTTGCAGTTAAGCTGCTGGTAAAATAATCATTTTAATAAAATAGGATCACTTACCCCCTTAAATTTAGATAGTAATATTTGATGGAAGTAAATATTCTTGCTATAAAGTAAAATTGTCCATCTTATGATGCCAATATCTACTAAGTAAAAATTTTAAAAAATTAGGTTTTAACTCGATTTTTAATTTCAATACTTTAAGTATCAATCTGTGATTGTATAAATGTTGTCACTAATCTTTCAAAAGGACTTAGTTGCATTACTTTTCAAAAAGTTTTATGCACTGAGATCAAATTTTGATTATTAAATTTATAATTTTTTGTTCTTAATTATTTCATAGCAATTTCTTTTTTTTTTTTTTTTTTTTTTTTTTTTTTTTTTTTGCTTGACATTGTGGAAGCTACACATTAAAGTAACTAACGTAGCCAAACTGGTACAAATGATTTTCAGTATCTGCTTCTGATGTTTTAAGTATGTTGGCAGAAGAGGATGGTAATTGCCAACTTCAGGAAAGTGAATAGAGTAAAATGGAAACCAAATAAAGAGTTCTGTCAGTCTAAAAACTCTTAGACTGATTTATTATTGTTATAAACTTGTTCTGACAGATAATATAAAATACTTTTAACTGTAATAAAGATTTTTTTTCTTTTAGGTTGTCAAAACTGGCCTTGAAAAGGGTAACCAAGTTGGTTATGAAAAAGAAGCTGAGGTAAGTTTTTTTATGTCAATTTATTTGGCTATAAACTTATTTCAATAAGATTTTTTATTATATAAAAAGTAGCATATTTGCTATCAACAATAGAAAAAAAGTCAATTTGTAAGCAGTAATTTTTCTTGTTGAATAATATATTAAATGTATTATTATTATGTAATTGATACCAGGTGTTTCAGAAAAAATTTATATAATTTTGTAATCTAATAACTTAACTAATTTGTATTCAAATGATCTCAAATTTGAATAACATTTGTAGAAACAACTCAAAATTCTATGTTCAATGTTTTTTTCTTTTCAGGTCATTCACTGGAAAAGAAAAAGAATTTAAATATTAAATTTGGAATTTTGAGTTGAATTTAGAATTTGGGATCATTTGAACAAGAACTTGTCAAGTTATTAGATTATAAAATGAGATCAATTTTTCTGAAACTCCCTGCACGTCTCAAATGATATCAAATTTAAGACACCCTGTATATTAGAATACTTATATTTATATATTAAAATACTTGTCAACAAAATTCATGAAAAGCACTTTGCTTTTTATTGTATTTGCATTGAAAAGGAAAACATAATCAAATATATACAATTACTTTTTCTTTTAATTTTAACTGATTATTAATATTCACTTTTCTTTTTTTTTTCTTTGAAAGGAATTTGGTAATCTAGCTATGACAACAGAAAGTCAAGCACTCATTGGACTCTATGATGGACAAACTGCTTGTAAAAAAAACAGATTTGGTGTTTCTCAAGTGCAAACCAAGTGAGTTTCTGATTCTTGTGAAAATATTTGTACATTTTTTTTCTTTAATCACTTTTTAAAATACATAAAGACATTAGAATGAATGTAAAAGAATAAAAATGTCCAACATATTATTTTTCTTTTCTTTTATTTGTTGATAAAGAAAAATTGAAATAAAAACATGGGTTTGATATATCCAAATCTTTTTTAATGATTGTTTTCTATGATTAGCAAATGTTCTGTAGAGGATTGTATCGATAATGTAAAATCAATTTATATCTTAAATTTTCCTAAATTTGAAGATGTTTTGGTAAATATATGAAAAACACAGCTACTTATTTTAAAAGTTTCAAAAATGTTTCTGAAAATTAAACTTTATACTTGAAATATTAATTCACTGAACAATGAACGAAATTATGAATACAGAATAACTAGTGTTTTTTTAATTTTTTTGTTTTTGTTTTTTTTTTAAATTTATTTTAATTTTTTTACTTTGATTTCCTTACTTTGAATTTGCATTTCATTTTCCTTTAAGAACTATTGGAGTTTTAGGTGCTGGGTTAATGGGTGCTGGAATCTGTCAAGTCAGTATTGACAAAGGATATACAGTTTTGATGAAAGACCAATCTTTAGATGGCTTAAGCAGAGGAATTGATCAAGTACAGAAAGGCTTACAAACATCAGTGAAAAAGAAGAAACTAACTAGGTAAATTTTTAATTAAAAAAAAAAATGAATTTGACTTATCTTTATTTTTCATATTACATTAACTGTTTATTGCTTTTAGTGAAGCAATTATCTCAGTCGAAGTGTTAGAAACATAACTTTGTGATTATTGCAGTGTTTACTTTACAGTAACAAGAATGCCTTTTTAAAAATGTTTCTTTAAAATATGAATGACATTTCATTTTAAATGTATTTTAATTAAACAACAAAACAAAGAATATACTAACAAATAAATACAAATTTCATGTGTACTTTTTTCCTTCTCTATTTTGCTATTAACTAATTTAATTTTGTTTAAAATTGATCTTAAATTGACTTGGATGTCCTTAGATTCTCATTAAACATTGAATTTGTATACTCTGTGCTATTAATTATGGTATATAGACGATAATTTTGGAATTTGTATATTGGAATTTGCTGTTTACTCTGGTTATGATATTTTAGTTTGATATATCCAAACTTTTCCAATTTTTTAGTTTGTTCATTATGTTAATTAAGTTTGTTTGGATATTAAATCAACTAAATCTTGTTTTTCGAATTTTTCTGTTTTGTCAATTTTCTAGACCTTGCTTTAACAATATTTAGTCATCTAATGACATATATCTAAATTATATTTTTCTCTTTTTCAGTTTTGAAAGTGATAAGATTTTCTCCAATCTTGATCCAACCCTGACTTATGACAATTTTAAGAACTGTGACATGATAATTGAAGCTGTATTTGAAGACATTAATATCAAGCATAAAGTCATTGCAGAAGTTGAAAAAGTATGTTCTTTATCTATTTCTTAGCTGATGCAAGTATTTTGAGACTGAATAGGATTTCTTATTTTCTCATTCAATTTATAATGCTTCTTGTTCAGTTGCTTTATTTAATAGCAACAGCAGCAGGCTGATTGTCATCCATCTTGGGAGAGGATGCTGCTTCAAATTTATCAGTTTCAAATGACAGTGAACATTTTTTTAATTCAGCAGGATAGTGTATACTAAATGGTTGCAGCGTTACAGTTACATTTATTAAACTTTGTGGTAATTTTCCAGGTTGAGATAAGTAGATATAATTTCCTGTATATAAATGCTGCAATTAAGTATCCTTTTTGCTTAATAATTTAAAAAGGAAAAAGAAAAATGGTGGCTGTTTATTGAATCAAGTAGGAGAGTACCTCTTTTTTTTTTATTTGACTTGGGAAGTTCTTTTGTTTTAGTGAGAGATGATATTATTCTTTATTGAAATGTATACTAAAAATTTTGTCTGCATTCATAAGGTTTTCATTGTATTCTGTAGAAGCATAGATGTTTTTCAAATTGTGATGAGAAATAAATGTCTCTTGCTTTTTGAAAAAATTGGCATTAGTCTCATTAGTGCAATCAAAATGGAGCCTTGTAAAGTTTTACTGAAAGCTTTAACATATATTAAAATAGGGAAAATTGTATTTTAAGGAGTGTAACTGCCTTGTTTCTGAGTCTAACAAATTATCACTCAGTTATGGATTCTTTCTCCAATCTGGCACTGATTGATGATGATGGTGTGTTGTCACATGATATCATACAATATTCCCTATTTATTCATTATGTTATTTTAGTCAACCTTCAAGAGTCCAGATTTCATTGTCATTTACTTACTTGTGCATAATTCTTCTGACCAATTTGTATTTTGAAGGAGGAATCGGATAAGTATCAAGTTCTGTTTATTTGTTAATTGTTTGAAGAAGTCTTTTATTAACCTGAGTTAAGATTCAGCTCTCCACAGGTTTCCACTTGTGTGAATTTTCTTTTCGTCATCATGAAGGCGCACTGACAGCATGGATTTCTTTGACTTTCTTGCCATCTGTCCCTATCAGTCATCGCTCTTGGTAAGTTGTCTAGACCGCACCCTGTGTCCGTACAGAGCTGATGAATGTAAGTTCTTGCTAGTCAGCCAGCACTGGTGTGTCCATGTGTAGGAGTCCATTGGAGAACCTTGCATATGAGTTTGTCCTTGCTTCTCCAGTAGTGCCCAACATTTCTTCTTTGTCATACTTAGATGGTTTGTGTGATTGGAGGTAAGTGGCCATATAACTGCTGTTTTATGGTGTGCTGCTTCCAGGATTTGTTTAAGATAGCATGCAGCATCCTTGTGTAGTTCCCATCTAGCTTTTTCTCCAAGTGTTAGTGTGGTGCAACCATACAGTTGTATTGACACAGCTACAGCTTAGAAGAAATTCTTTTAGTGAATGGTTAATTTCATTTTTAAATAGTGATTTTTCTTGATAAATGTTTAATTTTATATTTCAGTGAGAGATATGATGATACTTTTGAAAAATTTCCATCTAGTTTTACAATAATTTTATCATACAACCATAAAACTTCTTTTTCAATAATTAGGTAGTCGCAATATATTTAGTGAATTGTGCATTAAGATTGCTCTAAGAAATGTTAAACATTCACTTCTATAGCAAGATGGCCTGGGTAGTTAGCATTTTCCTTTTTATATTTTATAGTTGTATATGAAATTGTTATTGTGACAAAAAGATTCTTCTATGAAAGTCTGGTTTCATCCAGTGACTATTGCACTTCATAAGGATTTCATTAAAAAAAAATTTTGTTACCACCATTCACAATTGGAATTCTTGTGTCACATAAGTTTCATCGTCATCCGTTACCTTTTTAAATATTGAGATATATATCGGGTGGAGACGGGACTAGTGCTACTCGTGCCCGGCACGACCAATAACTCGGTCAATGTTATTCAAAATGGATTAAAAATCATCCATTAATTTCAAGCAAACATACTTAGTCTGATCTCAGTTAAATTACGTATCTATTCAAGTTTCGATAACTAAGTAGCCAAAAGTTCATAAATATACCTGGGAATAATAGAACGATGCTGTTTTGAACAGATGGTCTTTGTCCGGCCACCGTCAGATTCATTGAACATCCCATAAAATCG
The DNA here is from genome assembly GCA_963585895.1 of Sepioteuthis lessoniana. Classification (NCBI taxonomy): domain Eukaryota; kingdom Metazoa; phylum Mollusca; class Cephalopoda; order Myopsida; family Loliginidae; genus Sepioteuthis; species Sepioteuthis lessoniana. The sequence continues at coordinate 2,133,494 of OY757912.1, forward strand.
GCTATAATGTTGAACGCCCGATCCGTGCCAGGCACTAGACCCTTATAATAACAGTAATGTTAGAGAAATACGCTTTTGGCTGTAGCCAATAGCAGGAGCAACCCTACCACTGTGCTCAAAAATCTTAGCACGTGCGACTGTTGATAGATATATTGGGGAGAGGGACAGAGAGAGAGGAAGAGAGAGAGAGGATAGCAGATTAGAGCAGTCGCCGACGTCATCATCATCGCTATGGTAAATGTTGGTTAAACGGCGTGTTTTAATTCGTTTTTTTCACTAACAGATGTCTATTTCTTTAATGAATGTTGCATATATTACATTCTGTAACTAAATTTGTTTATTTGAATACATTTTCAACAAATAATCTTTATTTTAAGCGAAATTGAAACTACTGGCTGTGTCTGTGTATATTGTCATCAGTTTCTTTATTCTAATAAACATATTTTTCTCGTCATAGTAATGAACATCTTCTCTTTTCTTCTATACTTTTGAAAGGAAAAAAATTATCTTATCTACTGTATTAACAAGACTACAAATTATATAGTATCTTGATTGTTTACAAAAAAAACACCATGCAAGGTATGTTTGTGAATCTGTGCTATACAATGGAGAATCACGCAATAGCAACTATGATGACTTACTTTGGGTCCACGGACCACGGGTTGGGAACTGAAGTTGACAGGGGGGGGGCACGAGTAGCAAAAATAGGCTAGAGTCGCCACTGAGAGAGAGAGAGAGAGAGAGAGAGAGATGTGTGTGTATATATATATATATATATATATATATATATATATATATATATATATATATATATATAAATTTTTTTAATTTTTTTTTTTAAGCAGTATTTATCATATTTACCAACCCCTCCGCTCGGGCAGGATATGACACAAGGTCAATTTTTAAGCGGAGTTTAACAGGTTTGAATTCAGAGTTTTCCTTCTCCTAGACTAGTTGCCTTACCAAGACTGAAGAACCCAGTCTGCCCTACTATTTACCCATAACTGGAGGTAGAATAATTGGATTCATACCTTTCCCAAGGGTATTAGTGCTATGTGAAATGCAGTCAGTCTCGTTTAGGATTTGAACTCATGTCGCCGTGTCCATTTCCTACAACGATAACCATTACACCACGGGCTTTTTAAAGCAGTATTTATAGTGATTTTTAGAACTGCTACAAGAAACTTTTTTTTTTGTGTGTGTGTGTGTTTTCCTATTACCAAAGTAACATATGGTAATTTAAGTTGCACCAGAGTTGGGGTTGAATGTATTGGCATCACTAGTCGTATGTATTTGCCTGACCCTACTGTTACGAGTGGATCAATTTTTAAGTGTAGTTTAAAAAGTTTGAAATCATTTTTTTTTCTCCTTCTCCCAGACCAGTTTTCATAGCAAGGTTAAAGAGCCCAGCCTGCCTTACTATTTACTGGAGAGAGAATAGTTGGATTCATACATTTTCCCAGAGATGTTAGTGCTATGGGAAATGTAAACAGCCTTATTGAGGGTTTGAACTTGGGTTGCCATGTCCATTTCTTGTGATGATAACCATTACACGGGTATGTAGATAGCTCATTGGAGTATCAATTGTACTAGTAAATTTATTCAGACTTTTCAAAGTGTGTTGAAAGTGATTTGAAAATTCTCTCTTCAGGCCTACAGCGTATTCATTGATTATAAACATTTCTTTTACGTTCTTATGGAGGCTCGAGGTTACAAATTGAATGCTGTTTATATTGAGAAATGCTTCTGGTCATATCATTTGTGATCTAATCTTGGGGTCTTTAGGAGTTTGGGATCTTTCAACATCATACTCCTTTACCTAAGTGACACAAATTTATTAATAAATTCATCTTCCTCTTATGGCTGATAAATATGAATGATAAAAAAAATGCTTTTAATGAATTTATCATTCTAAATCAGGGCCTCTGTCATTATCAGAAGAAAATACATTTATTCCGCAAAAAGAGAATAATGTTTGTAGTTTTATATTTTTTATGTACATTTTCTAAATGCTTTTTTTTTTTTTTTTTTTTTTTTTTTTTCAGTAGTGGTTTTTTCTTTAAGTTTCTTCTAATATATAATTTTCATTTTGTATCAAATATTGGTAGATTGAATAAAAGTGTAATGAAAAGATCAATGATTTAACAGTTTTATTTGGTTAAATTTGATTAATAGAATTTTATATATTTTAAATTGTAAATAAACAATGGAACATTATGAATTGTCCAATCTATTCTGAATGAACCTGGCTCTCTACCTGCATAAGAACTTACTAGGAGTTCTTACCCATATTAAATAGAGAAAGTTTTAAGATGTTCTTTGATGTTTGTGAAGTATTTTGTATTAAAATCTTTCATTTATGCCTAATATACATAACATTTTCAAAATCTGATATACCAAATATTTCCATCATGAAAGAACTGGATTGAGAAAATTGCATGTGATCTGCTCATGGCTCTATATAGAGCTGGCCATGGGAGAAATCACTTTTTAAGTAGATGTCAATCTGTGACAGACTTTGTCTCTTTGCTTTGTAGTCATTTGAAACTCGAAACTGTCTATTGCATGCCCAGACCAGTTGGCTGGGGCTGATGAATAAAATCCCCTCCCACACTTAACGAATGTCCTAGATATGACACTAAACGTCATCTGATGGTGAGGCTCTAGTTCTGGAGATTTGTGGAATGTGGAGTACCCTGTCATTGCCATTACTCCCAGGTCCACTCTGTCCCCTGAGTGGTAGTACCTGTTAGGTTCTCATATTTGGGTGAAATAGAACTGTTTAATCATCTACTATACTTGAAACCATTGAACTGTGTGCAAACAAAAAATAGCAATGCTTGAAACCATTTAACTGTGTGCAAACAAATGAGCTCTGGCTTGTTTAAAAATAATCTTACCTACAAACTTTTTACTTACAAATCTAATATATATGTATAAACAGGGGTTGGTATTAAATAACCAACAAGGGTTGATATGCCATAAAACACTAGCAACCAAGCTGTAGGGAAACGGTTTGTAACTGGGAACAATAGGAATACTTGGAAGAGACATCCTTTTATAGTTAGAAGGACAAAAAGATAAAGACGGATTCTATCTAAAACTAATCTGAGCTGGCTCATAGATTAAAATTTTTCCAAGGATGATTTCAAAAAATTCTGAAAGTTTTTAATTGGGGCTAAAAATTGTGGAGTCTTAACTGTACAGGGAGATTTGTTGAGTTATAAAATTTTCTCTGATATCAAGTAAAGGGAGGTCACTGGTATTAAAAGTTGAGACCTTATTCTTGACAATTTACTTTGCTGAAACTCATAATACAAAGCACAATATTCATGCGAATCTTTGTTTTCCCATTAAATGACAACGTAAATTATAAACAATGCCCAGATTGATAGATTTTCCATAAAATTTACATCTTTGCTAAAATTGATTTTGCAGTTGTTGGCTTAAATTTTTTTTTTTAAACATGTTGACTAACTGAGCAGCTATTTTTTATGCATATCAGTAATTTGCTAATGTTTACTTTAAAATTCTCCCTCCACATAAACTTAGATAAACTTTTTGTCTTTTTCAGCATATTCCTGAACACTGCGTCTTTGCATCCAACACATCTGCTCTTCCAATTGCCCTTATAGCTAAGGGCAGCAAACGGCCAGAAATGGTATGTATCGCAATAATTTTATAATTAACATATAATGAAGACAAATTTACATTCATCAATGTATTTTCAATCTATAGTCGTGGATAAAAAGAAAATAATACTGCAAAAACTGACCACTTTTTTATTATCACCACAAATTTTCTTTTCTTTTTTTTTTTTTTTTTTTTTTGTCCAATACTGTATGAGAGTCATCTGAAAAGTACATAAGCTGTCCAGGATAAAGTAAAAAGTACAGTTGACGACCTTATTCAAGGGTGACCTAAAGGCTCCCTTTTCAATATCTACTGCACAGGTGTAGGGGAGGGCGCTACTCCGTTCCCTGGATTGCTCCACTTTACCTTTGATTTGTACCTTATAATACTGAATGTTAAGCAAAGCCGCACCAAGTACCATTTTTTTTTTTTTTTTTTTTTTTTTTTTTTTTTTTTTTTGAGTCTTTGGTATGACTTGACCTGGGATTGAACCCTGGTCTCCTGGACTATTGGTGAACACTCTACTCATTAGGCCAATGAGTCCAAGATAGTCTCATGGAATGTGATCAAATGAGTTTTATTTTTTGATATAGATCCCCTTCCCCTTTTGGTCCACCCACTCTTTCTATTGGTATTGTGGTGCATAGATCCCATTGGTCAAAAAGTCATGAATTTTTCAGCTTACCCTCGTATATTTTAGTCCAGTAAATAGGAAGCAAATTGATGAAATAGACATTGTACTTTAATCTTTGGTCTAAGATGATAGCATTGAAAAAAAAAGACTTGATTATTAGAGATGGAATACACAGCATTTTTTTCTTTTTATGAAGTTTCAGATATAAGTTTTGTAAAAGCTCTTGGGTTAAATGAATTAAATTATGATATTGACTCAAAATCAGACAAACCATGTTACAGTTGTTTAAGTTTAATGTATTTGTCAGGAAGAAATATATTAGAAATTTAGGAATGGATACAAGTTAGATATTTTTAAAGATTTGCTAACAACATACAATTTATTCACCATATAAACAAATAATCAAACCAATAAGGTGAGGGGGGTGGAGACTCCATTGCGTAGTGGCTAATGTACTGAACTGCAACATCATAGTGAGTTTGAACTCCCTTAGTACTGTTGTGTAGCCATATACACGAATATGGCCATGTGCGAAATAGACATGTAATGTTCATTATTACAGAACATATAAAGAACAGGAATCTCAAAAACACGTAACTACTTCTTGTTCAGGTACAAAACCTTTTTATTAACTTTGAGTTTAAGGTTTCGACGTAAGGAGGAGAGACACAATCTTCTATGCTGTCTTATTCATTTGGCCCCCAACTCGAGCGGCCCCCATCGGGCGCATGTTCGCCTCGCGCCTGCAAGCTCCAAAATCGATCCTTCTCATTTGGCGTCTAAAAACCCGACTCTTATTTTCTTCAAATTCTCACACAAACTTCCGCGGGCTTCCGGTGCGTGACGTCACCCGCTTTTTGTCACCCAGTATCGTCTCTGACTGTTATGACATCTGAGTGACACCTCCATCCGCTCGCGCGCACACGTGTTAACACCTGCTTCAATCTTACACCCAAACAAACCATGTGCTGAGCCGAAAGGTTCTCAGCCTAACTAAACTCAAAGGCATGAACCAAAATCCCTCGGCTATTTCATAACAGTACTATTACATTCACTTTTGAACTTATACCATTGGGAATAGTATGAACCTTCTTATTGCACCAACTATGGGTTAAATAGTACTGCTACTATTCTACAAGGATGGTTTTGGCATTAAATAACTTATAAAGGTTAATTGAACAAAGAAACCAAACTAAACCTAAAACAAATATAGTCTTTGAGTTTTTTTTTAATTCTTTAAGGGATAAAGAATTGTGAAGTTCAATAAAATCCTGAAGAATCTTGTCTCTTGTATTTCAAAGACAAAATTACAAGATGTAAATTATAGAATGTTTTTGTTTATAAATTCCTGGAGAAAATTGTATTTTTATGAGATTTTCTCCAAAGAGTTCAGTAAGATTAGAGAATAAACCTTTTAGAGTTGAATATTTATACATGCAAAGAAATCATTTTTACTTATAGATTTTTGCTTAGTCCTGACTGTATATGTACTTCATTTATGGCTTTTGTATAGTTTGTTAGAAAGGAGGTGATATTTTTTGTGGTCAAAACAAATATAACCATAAAATGTTTCATAAAGCCTAAAGGTAACTTGATTTGTGGTTCTGTTGGGTAAGTGAGGATATTCTGGCTTTCAAAACCTTGAAAAGTTATATTCATTACACTATTTTATCTGGAAAAAAAAGGATTGAATTTTAGTGAGCTCTGCTTTTTATGTAAAAAAAAAAAAAAAAAAAAAAAAAAATGTCTTTATCTGAGCCCATGCTTTGGTTTCCATAGTAACAAGGCTGTTTTGCTCTCTGAACAAGGGCAGATAATCAAATATTGTTAATATTCTTCATCAATTTTAAATCCTATTGTTCACCTCATTCTTCTAAATAGTCACAAATAATTTCAATCAATAAAAACTGTTTTTTTGTTTTTTTTCTCATGAGAATTTTCATGGACTGTTTTAATAACAATTCACTAAATTCATCTTTTTCTTTCCTTTTCTAGAAATTGTTAAAGAAACAAACAATATCTACCTCAAGTAACTATTTTTCTTAAATCAAGAGAAACTTTCAGACATCATTTGTTTGCACATTTGCTAATCATGTCAACAAAATGACTTTCAATAGACTGTGACTGTCTTTTTCATACACATGTTCTTGCATACATTGAACAAACTTGTTTTGCTACATACATGAAATGTGTGTTCAATTTAGTTACAAGTTGTGGAAGTATTTTGCTAAATTTGGATCGTTCTAATTACTGCAAGGAAATTAATTTTATTTTATTTATTTTTGAAAAAATTTTTTTACCTACTGTTGTAAAGATTATTAATTCTATTCAACAATATCAGTCATCTGACAACTGTTTTTGCTAGTGGCAGCAATTTAAAATTTAACTTCCAAATTTACTCTGAAAAATTTTTTTTTTCTTAAAGATTAATCATTCTTTCAATGATACCAAATTTGTACATATAGACTAAAGGTAATTTTTTTTTTTATATTTGCACATGATTTCTGTACAGAAATTCTGGAACATTGTGAAGATAGTTTTATGTAACATGTAATATATATGTAAATTCAAAATTTTTTTAAACAGGCTAGAAAAAGAAAATAGCCACTTTAGATCAACATGCACACATTTTTAAATAATATTTTTTAATGATTTAATCACTACTTTAGATATATTTATAAACAGACAAGAGATAGAAATCTATCATTTGCTCAAAATTCATGAAAAGAAGTACAATATCTTTCCAAAGTATTGATTTCTAACTTTTCAGTGGAAAATAATTATCCTTTGAACTAAAAAATTCTGGATTCTTATACTCTTTGAGTGGATTGAAATAAGATAGTTTAAGTTTATGCGGATAGATTTTATTTCGGGTCAACTAAAGTTCAAATGTATGGACGTATGAGTAAACACAACTTGTGACCTGATCTAACCAATCAGAATCGTAGAAATTACTTATTTTTTTGAGGCATCTATTTTTTGGTTCTATAAAAAATCTTTGATCCGTTTTTTTTTTTTTTTTTTTTTTTTTTTTTTTTTTTTTTGTAGAAACAGTTGAAAATGATTTCTCACAAACTGCAGTTATTGCAAAGTCTAACAGATCAGTACAAAAAAAATTAATTAGGATTTCTATACAGAAATGTTTGAGCATTGTGAATATGAAGATAGGTTTATGAAACATGTAATTTCGGTGATGGACTTATCATTTCTTTACAAAATTGTGTTTTGCAAATGCTATTATCTTGATTTATTTATTTATTTTTATTGAATTTCTGAAACTGTTTCTTTTATTGACGCTTTCTCTATTCTAGCAAAGTCATGAAGCTTGATGTCTTGCATTGACAAATCAACACAAACTTTATATATCAAGTTCTAAAAGATCATTAAAGTTAGAAATGTAATTTTTAATAAAGTTGCACAATTGTTTAAAAATATGTCTCTATTAAATATAATTTTTTCATTAATATACAGGGTGTTTCAGAAATATTGATATCATTTCATAATCTTATAACTTGATCAGTTCTCGTTTAAATGAACTCAAATTTTAACAGCATTTGTAGAAACAACTCAAAATTTTATGTTTAATGTTTTATGTCTTTTTCTGTTCAGGAAAAGAAAAAGTGTTTAAACTTTAAACATAGAATCTTTAGTTTTCTACACACACTATTAAAATTTGAGAGCATTTGAAGAATTGGTCAAGTTATTAGATTACAAAACCATTACAATTTTTCTGAAACACCCTGTACATCTTGAATGATATAAACTTTTTGAAACATCATATATAATTTAAAAAAATTTTTTTTTTTTTTTTTTTTTTTTTTATAAAGGTTATTGGCATGCATTATTTTTCACCTGTGGACAAGATGCAACTTCTAGAAATTATTACTCATGAAAACACTTGTCAAGAAGCTATAGGTAATTGTAAAAAGAATTACTGATTCCCTTTTATTGAGTTTTGATTTTCTTTTTGTTTTTAACCTTCTGAACCCAACCGGCTTATATTTGTGCTGCTAACTGTTTTGTTTTGATTTAAATATGAAAATTATAATTCAAATAAACTGATATGGAAATAGTTGATAATTTGTATCACTGAAACTGATAAAATTTGTAAAATACTAGGGTGAGTCAAAGGTTTTTTCAATATTTTAGTAACATGTGGCACAATTTGGCAGTTCCAAGTGCTTTTGCCAAGGTCATGAAAGTGACCAACCATACTGAACTGTGAAATGCTGAGCTCTCCTGATACTCTCTGAGTGCTACTCACCAGATTTGTCTCAGCAGCATGGTCTCAGAATCCATGGTTTTAGGCCAACCTGACCTTGCCTGTTTGTCAAGTTTCTAATAACCTGAGCAAAATTTCTTGAACTGTCTTGTTACTCTAATCAACTGCATGTTCACCTTTTGCACAGCAAATATTTTTGGTTGTTTCAAATCACACTCATTCAATCATAGATTGAAGCAATGCGCAACATGTCGGCATACCAACTACCACAATACTACCAACCATAGTAGGTACCTTCCATGGCTTGAGCTGCTTTGGTCACATGATATGCTCATTGCAGATTAGCATGTACCAAAATATTGCAAAATTTTTGACTCGCTTAATTATAGATGAATGAATTACATTTTAGTCATTGATTTAACACTTCTATTTGTGGCTTGAATAGAAAAATCACTGAAATAAAATTACATTAATTAGATTAAGATGATTTAAGTTTAAGATTAATTTATAAAGTTAATTTTATTTAAACACTGAACAATCTCTGAAAATGAAAAACTTGCTTCTGGCAGGAGGTGGGGGTTACTGTGGCATAATGGTTAATTTACTGGACTGTGATGACATAGTAAGCAAGTTTGGACTCCAGTTGTGCTATTATGTTCACTTTCACACGCCTTGGAAAAGGTATGAACCCCCTTATCACCCCTCCCCCCAGCTATAGTATCATTACTATCTGTTTACAAGTCTGGCTTTTGCGTTAAATAACCCAGAAAAATTGATATGTCATTAAACATAAACAAACAAACCAACCCAACCCAACCCAACCCAACCCAAACTAACATAATTTCCTTTTGAAAATATATTTAATGCTTTTCTTTAACGTTTTCTTTGTTTTCCAGCACAAGCTGTTGATGTTGGTTTGAAACAAGGTAAAGTTGTAATTACTGTGAAAGATGGACCAGGATTTTATACCACTCGTATACTGGCCCCTATGTTGGCTGAATGTGTACGTTTGTTACAGGTAATTATTTTTCCCCTAATTCATTACAAATATGGATCGGTTTTTTTTTTTTTTTGTTTTTAAATTTTTTTATTTTCCTGGTTTATTACAAATTCAGAATACCTGCCCTCCATATATTTCAGAAATTCAAAATGTTAATTTTCAGGCAATTTTTTATTGTAAATTTGGTGAATTGATGAAATAAAAGGGAAGTTGACTTTTTTTTAAATCAAAATTGCAAGTTCAGCAAGTTTGATTTCTGAAGAGTTTTTTGAATGTGTTTCTCATTTCACCAGTTAAAAAAAAATAATAGAACGTTTTGTTCTCGTAGCACAAAAAGTATTTATCAATTATGTAAACATTTTGTGGTGGGCTTCTCAATTCCAGTGCTTCTATGAAATTTGGAACTTGTCTTATTGGCGAGAATCTAAGAAGCTGAAGAGTTGGGAGCGTCAAACTCAGTGCGACCAATAATGTCTTTGTTAATGTTCTGGTTGTGGACAGCAAGTTATTGGGGTTTGACCTGCTCCTTGGGATGGATATTGTTAAAGAACTGGGCTAAGTATACATTACTAATTTGGCTGATGTATGCTTCTCTAACCCTATTTGTGCTTCCACAATGACTGATGAGCTTAACTTTAGCACAGCCTTTGACCATCACATGAAGATGTAGATGGCATCATGGAAATGGTCAGATAACCATTTGCCACAAAATGTTTCAGTCAAAATAATTCCAAGAATTATTCTGGCTAGTAAATGTAAAAATTACTCAAACTTTCAATCTATTCATTCTCTGGTGAGGGGGAAATGCCTCTCTTTACTTATAGATTTTATACTTAAGGTAGAGGCTGGTCCTACAGTCTACTTTAAGTATAAGTACCTTATATTGGATTTAACTGTCATTGTAACAATAAAAAGGATGAGATCAATATTTCAAACACTTTTTGGGATGATAACTCATTTCAAAATTACAGAATAAATTTATTCAGACTTCATTTTTGTTTTATCATGGCTGCACTTTTGCAATTATCTTCCTTGATTTTTTTTTTTTTTTTTTTTTTTTTTTTTTTTTCAATGTGTATTCCATTTGATATTAAATATTTTTCTTTGTCTTCATTGTTTTTACACTTTTAAATTCAAATAGGAAAACTTTGAAGACTTGGAGTAATGGATGGAAACTATAAAAGTCTTAGATTATATTATTTTGTTTTTATTTGACTTTACTGTTTGGAATTGAAAGTTAAAAATAATTCTTCCTTTTTTTTTTTTTTTTTTTTTTTTTTCCAAGTCCTGAGATTGAAGAACATGTTGACATTGTTTAAAAATGACAAAAATTGTGATTGAAATACTTCATAGAAAAATAAAGATATTTAGAAGTTTAGCCAGCAATGATTTATGATTATTTTTGAAGATTACTGATTTCATCTTGCAAGGTTTTCTATATATGGATGTTAATCTTTTTGTAGATTAACTAAACAGACTTAAGTACTCATTACTTCCACAGAAGAAAATAAAACTTTTTTTTTTTTTTTTTTTTTGATATATCAAAAATACATCTTTTATATTTTCAAAAATGACCAAAAGATATTTTTTCTTTATTAAATAATCAGATATAAAGATTCTTATGAATACTCGTAAATATTTAATTTCTCTTTCCAGGAAGGAGTAACTCCCAAGCAATTAGACAAACTTACAAAAGAGTTTGGATTTCCAGTTGGCTTAGCAACACTTGTGGATGAAGTTGGCATTGACGTTGCTGCCCATGTTGCTGAAGATCTTGGAAAAGCTTTTGGAACTCGTTTTGGAGGTGGTAATCCTGCTCTACTTAAGGAAATGGTTGCCAGAGGTTGTCTTGGTAAGTTATGATTTGGATCTCTGTTTTGGTTTTCGAAAATCTAGATGAAAATTTCAAATATTTAAAATTTTTGTTTCTGTGCTTTGAAATTGTTATATTTTGTTTGAATATGCAATTATTTTCTTTTTACTTAAATTTTCTAAGGGAATATTTACTTAAATGTAATCAAAAGTTGGTTAATTTAGCCTGCTCCTGTATTACTTTGGCTCAGGCTGTCCCTAAAAAAAATACTTTGGGTCACTGCATCTGTAACATTTAGGGTTTCCCCTTGGTTTGAGAACATTGGAATTGCCAGCTGCACATCTTTCCATGTTGGTCACTCCCACAGCCGCTACAACTAGTTCCATATCTTTCAGTATACTTTGGGCTCTGGCCAACTGTTGATCAATTCCTAATTTATCCAGCCTCAATGATGTTTGTAACCGCCGACTTACTTTGTCTGGCAACTCTGCTAAGAACGCACATGCCTAGATGTAATCATTCACTTGCCAAAAAATACTAATAATCATCTTAAATCGGCTAGGTATACATCAACCGTTTCACCTGAGTTAACCTGTCATCCAATAAACTGTTTCCAAGCAAAGAAATGAGTCTGTTCCAAAAGCTACATACAGAGCGCACACTTTATCTCTTCCAGGTCTGCTTTGTCCCCGAGTTGCTGGTACACACAGCATAAAAGCCCCTTTTGAGAGTCTCAATGGAATCATCATTGTTGACTCCTTCACTCTAAACATTCTGCAGACACTCTCTGCCTTCTCAAACCATTTAACAACAAACGAGCCTGTGGGAGAGCCATCAAATTCTAGTATCAACTGTAAGTTGAGTCTGTCCATCCTAAGAAGCCAAAATGGCTTGTAATAGATTACCAAGAGTAACTGAGTGTGTGTATTGAATTGTGAAACTGATCCAAGTATTGACTTTCAAAGCAGCCTCCTTATAGGTAATTCGTTATTCCAATGCTGTACCAGTATATCCTCTGAGTTCCTCTCTTATTACCTCCTAGATTACTTCTTACTTCAACTTCGTATCGTGCTGGTTCTCTGACCTCAAACGCTAGAAAAAATCTGCTGCCCTGAACCTTTCCCACGTTTACATTCTTGTCTAAGCTAGTTAAAAATTGGCATATTAACATCAGTCCCGCAAGACTTTGCGAGACCACTATCTATATATTCTCATGTCAGTAGCAGCCATGTTTCTTCTTGAAATATGCTCTGCATGCAAAGCATGTGTGTTTCTGCTTCTGCCTTGAGGTAAGTCAACTCTTTCACTACATAAACTAGTTTTACTCCACTTAAAACATTGACCTAATATCACATCCTGCCCATGATGGAGGGGTTGGGTAAATACATACTCAATGGAGTGTAAATCTGGTGAGTGCTGGTGACCAATAAAGTACATGCAAATGTTCCAGGAATAAGTTTTCTGTCACCCATGTATAGTGGGAGGTTGTGTTGCTGGAACAAATTAACAAAAGTGTCACTAATGATCTTTGTGAACATCAATAGAACCCACTCTACACTGTTACAGAGCTACCATCAGCTTGCTCAACACCCTGCTAATAGGCTGGATCCATAGCTGGATTCTTCTCTCACAAGTTTTATTTACTGTCAGAAAAAACTGGAAATGTGAATTGTTTGACCAAGCAACATGAGACCTGTTTTCTATGGTTAGTGATTTTCTCCGGCCCTGGTAAGTCATAGTGTAACTGATGACATGGGGTCAGTAATAAAGTTAAGCTTATTGCTGATGATTCCAAAACCCTATAGAATGTCGTGAATGCTGTACAGTGATTAATGAGTTGAGCAGCAATAATGTTTGAATTTCAATAGGATCTGGTGCAATGTTTCCTTTTATTTAGTGATTATCATCTTTGTTTAATAATTTCTTGTATTGTATTTGTAATTTTCATTTGCTATTGACATCTATATTTGCTACAGATACTTCTAGAAAAATCTTCAATAGTCGCTACCTTGGAAATAGAATGTATGGGCCCCAACAATCATTCTGCACTGAAGCAGTTTAAAATTCTGCCCATTTCTCCGGCCGCCATGGCTACACTATCCATTTATTGTAATTATTTGTCTAGAAGATGCACCATTTTTGCAGATTTTTCAGCCCAAAAGTTAGAATGCCTATTATGCATGAAAACTATTTAATCAACTTTTTTTTCTGACCACGTGCTTCACAATATTCAAGATCAGATGACAGAAAGTAAGTTCAATCGATAGTCCAAACTAATGGGTTTTATTCTGTTAAATTCCACTGAAATTCTTGTTTGCTTATAATTTTGTTTCTCCCAATACAAATTTATTTTCAATGCAGGCATATTGCATTTTTGCATTAATATGCCAGTGTGTTCGCTCTAAATACTGTGTAAATTTTGTATTTTAAGACTTAATGGAAACTATATGAATTCTTATTTTTAGTTAGTACAAACTAATAAAAAGTTGAAGAAATGCAAAATTTAGGTTGAATTTAGCTGCTACAATTTCTAAAAAGTTAGTGCATATTATAGACAAGAAATTTTTGTCCAGAATTTCATTACCCAAAGTTTGGCGGGATGTGTGTGTGTGTTATACACAGATTATGGTGCTTACTTTGTCAAACATACATTTGTGTGAGTCAATTTCTTTTGGCAATTTAGTGTACTTAATCAAAACAAAATCATTTTTCTATAAATTATTTCATTTAATTTTTACAGGCCGGAAAAGTGGCAAAGGTTGTTTTATTTATGAAAAAGGATCCAAAGAAAGACTAGAAAATCCAGAAGTTGCTGATATCATTTCAAAATTTTCCTTGGTGCCTAAAATCGAGTAAGTATGGTGGGAGTCAAACTTCTTGTGTCACTATTACTATTAATAAACTTTCAAGTTGTTTTTGTTATAAAATAGCTGAGGGATTTCGGTTCATGCCTTTAAGTTTAGTTAGGCTGAGAACCTTTCGGCTCAGCACATGGGTTAGTTAGGTGCAACATTGAAGCAGGTGTTAACGTGGGTGCGCGTTTTGTTGAGGAAGATGTTCGGAAAAAACATGAGTTTGGAGATTAGTTATTTAAGATATGCACAGAGTTCTGGTGATCTCATTGGATGTGTTTGGAAAATTCGCGGACTCGATTTTGAGTTGTGTCGAGGGAGAAATTTTATTGAGTGAGCTAATAAAAGGTTTGGGTGGTATAGAAAAGAACACCCGGTATTTTAAGGGCGAAAGAAAGAAAGAAGATAAAAAAGAAGGGTACTCATAAGCTGTTGAAAAGATGTGAGATAGACCGTTTGACGGTGGTCAAAAGTTGGAAAAAAACGGGGAAACATGTATCTTGGTTTGATTACAAGCTATGCTTGGTTGTGGAAGGTTAAAATGTGTACATTAATTAATGACAGAGATTACATGAGAAGGAGATATAAAGTTAGCAGTAATGAGTACGGACGTAGAATGAAGAAAAAGACATAATGAGCAATTGACCTGAGATTTAAAAGAAAATAAAAAATATGAAAATAAGAGAACAAATTAAAGACTGAAAAAATATACATGCCGAACGAGTGACTGTTGAAAAAATTTAAAAAAAAAAAAAAAAAAAAAAAAAGAGAAAAAAGAACCAGAAAATGTGGTCGGGGGAAAAAAAAAAAATGAAAAGAAAAAAAACCGAAGGACAATACGAACACTTTTTATTTTTATTTCAGTGACTTTTGAGCTTGGGACTGACGCATGTTTTTTGTTGTATTATTTTGTTGAAATTGTATAGCTGAAGGTATTGTTGCTCAGTTCGATGTGAGGAGGAGCGGCACAATAGTTTAAGAAAATAATTTGTCATCATCAGTGACAAATGATTTTATTGTGGTTGGATAGGTATGTTATAAAATAGGCAAGGGATTTCAGTTCATGCCTTTGAGTTTAGTTAGGCTGAGAACCTTTCAGCTCAGCATATGGGTTAGTTAGGTGCAACATTGAAGCAGGTGTTAATGCGGGTGTGCGCGGGCGGTTGGAGGTGTCACTCAGATGTCATAATAGTCTGAGACGAAACGCGGTGATGGGGTGCGGGTGACGTCACGCACCGGAAGCGTGCGGAGGTTTGTGTGAGGATTTGAAGAGAGAAAGAGTAGAGTACTAGAAGCCAAACGAGAAGGATCGATTTTTGGAACTTGCAGACGCGAGGCGAACTTGTGCCCTATGGGGGCCGCTTGAGATGGGGGCCAAATGAATAAGACAGCATAGAAGATTGTGTCTCTCCTCTTTACGTCGAAACCTTTAACTCAAAGTTAATAAAAAGGTTTTGTACCTGAACAAGAAGTCGTTACGTGTTTTCAAATTCCGAGATTCCTATGTTCTATCGTTATGAACATTATATGTCCATTTCGCACATAGCGTTAATTGTGAATATGGTACATTTTCACTTTTTTTTTTTTTAGTTAATGATATAATTTTTATTTTTCTGTATGAATATTGTATTTCAAAATATCATCTCTATTCCTTTTTATCCTGATGTCTTAAAGTTTTCTTTTTCTGACAGATTTCCACTGTGTATTGTCATTTTTAAGTTTCATTCTTGCTTTAAAAGCCTTGCATAACATTTTGATATTAAAAAAAAAAAAAACATCTAAAGTTTTCTAAGCTTTCAAACTTGTCATAATTTATTCTCTCATTCAAGTTTTTTTTTTATATACAAGATAGAATAATTATCATTTTCATTTTTTCCAGTTATTTCAATAAAAATAAAAAATACAGTTGATCCTTTCAGCAAAACATAATCTACTTATCTTGAACTTTTAAATAATTTCTGCTTGAAATCCAAACACAAATCAACATTTTCTATTAGATTGTTGTCATCTACTTGCTAGATTTATAAAAGTTGAGCTTTAAGATGTTCCCTTCTGAGATTAAAGTTGTCAAAAAGATTAATAAATATCATAACTTAATAAATATCGTTAATAGATTAAACAGCCATAATTGATGTGTTTTAAGATATTTAAACCAGCATTTCTTTGTTTTACCTTTCATGTAATTTATGATTTTTAAATAATTATGATAGATATTTAAACATTTTTTAGTTCTGTGTATTTTATGAAAGAACGGGAGAATGTAAATGATGTCTATGATTATCTATTTGGTTTAGTTATGATACATGGCTAGACATATAAAACACCAGTGATAATCAAACTCACTGGTAATATTCTACTTGCTAAGCATTATGCTACATGTTTTTGATGGTGAATATATGGTTATTTATTAAGCTTAGCTTAGATGTGACACAAAGCCATACATGGTGAACATATTGGTTAAAACTACAGTTGAATTGTTGCAAGATGTTTTTAAAAAAAAAGGTTCCATTTTCTATTGGTATAATCCTTTTTAGAATGTCACATTATTCTTTTTAAAATTCCAATATAATTTGATATGCAAATCTTCTGTTCATTTTATGGCTAAGATTTCTATTTTTCTTTTGTATTTTTTGTTTTTAATCATAATCATTTCCTTTACAAATGTTTTCTTATTTTTCAGGAATACTGATGCAACAATTCAATACAGATTATTCAGTAGATTTGTCAATGAAGCTGTAATGTGCCTTCAGGAAGAAATCTTAGCTAATCCTGTAAGTTAATAACTAGCACTTGTACATAAGAACAAAACACTTTTAATCAATAGCATTTTAGAATAATTGGCCAGTCGCCTGGGGCTGTAGAATACACTGAGTGCTTCTCTGCAAAGCAGATAAGACCTCCCCCCATGAGTGTCCTGGATATGACATGAAACAATTCAATGATTCTGGAGCTTTGGGGGAATGTGGAGCACCCCTTCATTGCCATTGCTCCCAGGTTCACTCTGGCCTCGAATGGTAGCACTTAATAGGGCCTTATCTATGGGTTAAATAGAACTAACTGCATACTTATGCTAAACTGAATTGTTTGAAATGGAACTGTTTTTTACATTGAAACTCTACTTACACTAAACTGAATTGTTTAATATAGAACTGTTTTGACATTTAACAGTTTGTAAACAAAATTTGTACTTAGCTGAATTATAACTGTTTGACTAAACGGAATAGCTTGAAATAGAAATGTTTTTGACAAACTGTGTACTTATACTGAACTGAATTGTTTGAAATAAAACTGACTATTTGCATAAAAATGGATTTGACATTAAATAACCTACAAAGGTTGATATGCCATAAAACCCAACCAACCATGTTAGAAGAGAGTAGTAATTTAACTGAAGATTTTAACAAATGTTGCTAACAGCTTATCTCCTTTGTCTTTTGGGGCTTTGTCTTGATAAATAATCAATTATACCTGAAAGTATTTCTTGATTGCTTTTTAAGTTTATGAAGTGATGTCATTGTTGTTTTCAAGCTGTCAAGGATTATTTGTATATTTCTGTGCATATGGTAATATTTGACACTGTGTGTTTTTTTTGTTTTTTTTTACTGTGGCTACGGACTTCTTCACTCCAGAAATTTTGTCTAAAAAAAAATGACATGCTGATTGCTGATTTGAAAATAACATATAAAATATCTTATAACAAACTTTGAAATCTAAATTTTAACTTAAATGATATATTTTGTCTATGCAAGATTTGTCAAGTGAGACAGATTTTCCTGTGAGCAATACTTTGGCATTCAGTTGCAGATTTTATTGTCTGAAATTTACTTGACTAACAAAAAATGTTATTTTTGATTTCTCTCCAACTTTAAGATAATTGCATAAAATTAGAAGCCACTTCAAATTTCCAAAAAACATTTGAAGTGGATTATATGACTACTTAATCCTTGAATAAATCTTCATATTTGAGTTTTCAACAAAATCTTAATTTAAAAAATTGTATTTTACCTTTTATTTTATTGAAATGAAAAACTTATGTACATTTAATTTTTTTTTTCTACCAGCTGGAGGGAGACATAGGAGCTGTGTTTGGATTAGGATTCCCTCCTTTCCTTGGTGGTAAGTTATTTTATTAGTAAGCTGAATTAGAAAAAGTGTTTTAGGTTGCTTTCCATTGTGCTAGGTAAGTGAGACATGTTACCATATATTCAACAAGGTAAACTTTGGCTTTAAGCACAGACAAAATAGCATCTTTTACTGGTGATCAAATTTGAACTTGTAGAAATTAGTTGATTAGACAATCAAAAGGTATTAAAATGGTGATAGTATTGTGATATCGAGTGTCTTTATGCCACATGAAACTTTTCCCAAAATTTCCAAGCTTGTTTACCTGAATGTTGGTTAAATCAGGTACAATTGTTTTTTTTTTTTTTTTACTTTAGAGTATATTCACTTAATTACAAGATATTGTGAAAATATTTAAAAATCTTTGTGATAAAAAAAAAACTCTATAACCGAGCTCTTAAAACATTAACATCAAAACAGCTGTCAATAGATACATCTCCCTCCTCCTGCCCTCAGTGTTTAAAGAACCTATAAAAATTCCTTAAATTATTTGTTTATAAAGTTGAGGAAATATCTGTAAAAAAAATTTATGAAATTATTCTTAACTCTTTGAGCTCTGAGCTCTTGTGTGTAAATTCCCCTTGTCATTTGAGCATGATTTCTACACCAGTAATCCAATGCTATGGTGTGTGGAGGGGAGGAATAAAAGTACCACCTGTATACTGGTGAAATGGGCTCAAAGGGTTAAATATTCCTATTGATATTGTTACGGGTTTCCACCTGTATTTTTAATTTTTCGAGATATGGACGAAGTCCTATCTGTGGGTTACTAAGACTACGGACGAATGAGGGTGTTTCAAGGTTAAAGAGGTCAACGTGATATGAATGAATACGTGGGGTATTCTGAACTGGACAAACTATGACGTGCAGTTGTTTTTCTCCTTTTCTTTATATATGTATCATTCTTACATTTTTTTTATTTTAAAGAAAGCACAACTGTAACAGACAAACAATGAGCAAAACGAATACAACAACAAAAAATGTACAGAAATATGGAGGACGAGTCGCTCCCAATAGTATCTGCCTAGGTCCTTCCAATAAGACAAAGTTCTTTTATTTCTTTTTTCAACTTGTTTTAAAATTATATCCACATCTTATTTTTCCCTTTACAATTAAAGGGAGGGAACTTCCTCGTTTTCTTTTTTTTTTTTTTTTTTTTTTTTTTTTTTTTTTTTTTTTTTTTTTTACCGAAGAACAAAAGTCTCTCCTCTTTAACATGGATATACAAATTTTAAGCAAATAGGTTTTCCGCCGAAACGAGCTGCTGATGAACAACCTCAAAAATGTTTCTTTGGAATAGTCTTGATACGGACCTTTTATTTCGGTTATGTATATTATTCTTGATAAAAATTTTGACTAACCTTTTTTTTTTTTTTTCTTTTTTTTTTTTTATCTTTCCTTTCTTTTGTTAATTTTTTTCTTTTTTTCTTATATTCGTTAATCTCCTATTAACGAGTTGCAAGGCACCAGTTTTTGTTTTCCTTTTCTTTTATGTTGAGCCTCAAGTTCTTACTCAACGGGGCCGACAGTTTCTATAGGCCGAATTTCCCCTTTCACCGGACCCCATGAAAAGGCGACCTTTCTCTTCCTTGGCAAAGCTCAAAACTGACTTTTTGGGTTTCGTTTCTTTTTGGTGGTAAAACACCCTCCCTGCCTCGACCAATGGCATGTCTTTTCCTTATCTGGGTCAAGACCTTTGCCCCTTCTCGGCTGCTTCTTCCACTGTTGCTAGGGCTCGAAGACTCGCCAATCACCTGCCCCACTTCCGATTCTCATAGTAGTCCTTGCATTATAATCCTACTGTGGCCGGTGGCCGTAACAATATGTAAAGGCTTTTTTTTTTTTTTTTTTCTCCATTTTTTTTTTTTCTCCATTTTTTTTTTTTTTTTTTTTTTTAATTCTTTAAATTTAATCCTATGTTAAAATGTAAATTTGTATAACTTTATTTTTTTTTAATTTTTTTTTTTAATCTTATAAAATTGTCTTTTAGAGAAGTGAAGTGTATATATATGTGTGTGTATGTATATATATATATATATATATATATATATATATGATTTTTTGTAATACGTTTTGTTGTATAGGAATATTTATTTTTAGCTGAATAAAAAAAAAATATCTTTTATGTATCATTTTCTATTTTTCAGGCCCATTTCGTTACCTGGACCTTCACGGTGCAAACAACTTAGTAGAAAAAATGTCTAAATTTGAGCAACATTATGGGGAACATTTTACTCCATGCCAACTTCTACTTGATCATGCAAAAGACACCAGTAAATTGTTTTATCCCAAATGAAAAATTAAACACAATTTGACTTTTAAGCATTTTCTTCTATGCAGGAATAAACAGATCATAATTTTCAAAGTCATAATTTTCCTCAATAAAAAAATTGTAAAATAATAAAAAAAGATATTTTAAAATATGTTATTGTTTGGTTATTGAATTTTTTTAATATATATTTTGATAAAGAAATGTCTAATTTCATCACTAACAAAAAAATGTATATATTTTGTGTTCTTAGGTGAGAAAAATAATTTTTTTCAATGTTTTTATATAATTCTTCATGTTAGTTAATCTATTCACAAACAAATTATATTTTTTTCAGAATATTGACGACACTGTTGCCTTTTTAATGAAAGGCAACAATGGGTATGTAATGATTGGTGCCGGTATTGTGGAAAGGCATGAATCCATTTGCTCTTCCCTCCAAGTATGAGTAAATAAAATGGCAGGCTGGGTTCTTCAGCTTTGGTAAGACAACCAGTTTCAGAAAAAGAAAACTCTGAATTCAAACCAACTGAATTTTTTTATTTTTGTTTATAGGTCAATGAGATATCAAATATGGAGTAGCGACATTTTATTTGAAAGAAATTTTAGATGTCCAGTTCCTCTTGATGTTATGATTAGTTGGGAACTTTTTGTTGAAATAAATTTTGGAGATGTGTATATATATATATATATATATATACATACACACACACACAGTTTACTAGATGAATTTGAATGTCCACTTGAAGAATAAGTTGGCAACCATAGTTGAGGGCTTGAAGGTTCCCTTTTCAATAGCTACTACATTGGAGTGTAAGGGAGGGCGCTACTTCTTTCCCTTGATTGCTCTACTTTACCCTTGATACATACCTTATAATGCTGAGTGTTAAGCAAGGTGGCATCAAGTACAATTTATTGAGTCTTTGGTATGACTTAACCTGGTATTGAACCCTGGTCTAATAGGCCATTGGTTAACATTCTAACCACTTGGCCAATGAGCTGGTATAGAAGAATACTTTTCCAATAAAATAGATACTTACACTGGCCTGACTACAATGACACTTAACACTCCACCTATCTGACACTTGTTCGATCTCTCAACTTCTTAAAATATATTTGTGCTTCTCTTCCAAATGGTGAAAAATTCTAATTGAAAACACCTCAACTTTGACTGTATCAGCTGCATTTTCCCAGCTAATTCTTCCTCTTACCTCCAGTAAAGTTCTTCTTTCATAAATTCCTCTCCCATCTTCTTCCTCCTTTTACACTTTAAAAGAATGCATACAACTTGTCATTGTGTTTGTCGTTTTAACTGTTCATTCCTTTAAAGATGCTTCTAGTTGGGTCAAAAGTATTTGAAGAAAATTCTTTCCATCCAGATGTCAAATGACTCGTATGAAGCAAAGTGTCTATCTTGTTTAATCAAGCATATTTGAAAGAGAAAATGCTGGCCATAATCCATTTTATTGATTAGTTAATTGTTAAAACCATGTCTTTGTAGATGGTTTTAATCTCTTGATATATCTAAGATAAATCTGCCTTTATACATAGTTATCTTCACAGACTTTAAAAATTTGTATATCATATTTAAAACTTATTACAATTTAAATATCTTTTGATATTTTAATACTGATTTTTTAACTTAGCATAAAATTGTTCATGAAGATTTGAAAAAAAATGTTTTTGATTTTTAAAAATATTGTTTTATGATTGATTATTATTCCAAACCAGTATGCAAATTATCCACACGACATATTGTGTAAACTTTTATTTCTTAATAATATATATAACACACATTTCAAGGTTTTAAATGCATTAATCACATGGGCTGTTTTTAAGATAAATCTAACTTGGCTAATAATAGACATCACTAATAAAATAAGGTGCTAATTAAAATTATGATTATTATTTAATGATCAATGAGAATATAACAAAAATAACTAAGGAAATGATGATGTCACTGATGACATTGTGGATGTCTATCTGTAATTGAAACAATCCCCGATATAATAAAATTAAACAAACAAAACCTGATAATAGCATTTCCTACAATTGTATGAAAACAAAGCTCTTGTTTTTAATGATGATATTTTGTCTCCTAGCGATATTTTTTATACATCCCTTACATTGATCTACCTGAAAAAGAGATTGCTGTGCCTATGTACCTTTTTGGTGACAAAAATATCACTGCCTGCAAAAGGATTTAAGCTTTGTGTTAAGTCATTCAATCCCTATCTCTTTAAAACCTGTCAACATTTTTCCCCTCTTGTTTTTCACTATAAGCATTTAAAATTTTGATCTTGTGAGCCATTTCAGCCAAATTATGTTGGATTATTTTCTTTTGATTGCATTATGTATTTTGATGACTTAAAATTCATGCTGTGTAGAGACATTTTTCAGGAATGTATCTCTTGTAAAGATTTCTTTAACATGATTTCCACAGCTAGAAAATCAGTCATCTCTCTTCGTTCTCTAGATGGCATCTACTGTCTGCCACAGAGCTGATGTATGTCTTTGCTACTCAGCCAACACTGGGGTGTCTGTGTAGGAGTTCACTATAGAATATTGCTTATGAGTTTGTCCCTTCTTCATTAATGCTCAACATGTCTTACTTGGATAGTTTGTAAAATGGGAGGGAAGTGGCCATACAGCTGCTGTTTTATGGGATGCTGCTGCCAGGATTTGAGCAAAACGGCATACAGTATCCTAGTGTAGTTCCCATCTAGCTTTTTCTCCTAATATTTTGTTGAGTGTAAGTGGTGCAACCATATAGCATCACTGGCAGCCACAGCTTGGAAACATTGAATTTTAAAAATTTTCATTTTTTAAACATAATTATATAATGACATTTCAGAAATATCCATGTAGAATGTTAATAAAGTCAGAATTTTGAAATATTCAAATTTATAACTTTTTTTTTTATAAGTGAAAATCCTTTTAATTTTTCAGCTGATATTTTTTCGCCAACAAAGTGTCTATTGTATATTTCAAAAGCAAGTAAACTGTCTAAAGAAATAAATATTTTAGTTTGATTGTTTTATATTTTCTGATTCTGTACATTTGTTTTTCTATATTTCTGGATGTTTTGAATAAAATTTCCTTTGGTTTAATTTATCCTATGTTTAGTGTTTTTAAATATTATATTTCATATTTATTATGTAAAGAAAACTAACAAATTATCAGTTTTCAGTTTAGTTATCTTAGCAAAGTAAAGTTGGCAAGTTTCTCTCCTTTTAATTGTTAAACAGCCATTAAATACATTGTATCATAAAGAAAATATATTAATTTTATTTAAGGAGGATGAGAATTTGTAAGTTAGGTTCACAAGAAATTAGTCAGAGGAAATAAAAGTTGCTTAGTTATAAAGCAATAAGTCATTTGATCCACACATAAAAGTAGCACATGGGCTGAAAGTCCTTTGAGAACGGAACAAAAAGGAAATTTGTACCAGTGGAAAAAGAGGTATCGAAAAGAGCTCTTATATAGAGAGCATAAACTGCAAAAAAGAAGTATCATGTGCGTAGCAGTTGGAGTCTAAAGAGCAGATAACTTCTGCAGCTTCTAATACAAAGGGTAGTTAACTTCCATATCTTAAAATAAAAAAATAATCCTAACTATTCAAAATATAACAATCTTTACTGTTATGCATTAGACACAATTTCTTCAATCATTTTTTTTTCTTATTGAAGTAAACTTAGTGTTATTTGTAAAAATTAGCACGAAACATCACTTAGTATATTATTATTACTATTTTTCTCTCTAAATTTCAATGTTGTCTCGTCGAACTTGTAAAAAAAAAAAAAAAATCGTGATGTTTCAAGTTAGTGCAGGGAAAAATAATCAAAAATGCAATGGAAAAGAAATTTTGGTTGTTATTCCCCTTTAATTGGTTTGTACCGAACGATTGTTGAGTGTTTTTTGTTCGATATTATTTATGAAGTTACATTTTCTTGTCCGCGACAATGAAAGGAAAAGTGATGTTGGATTGATTAAAAAAATATTGGAGGTTTCTTATAAATTAGAAATAAACTTTTCCTGGGAGGAATTTGAAGGATTTGAAACAATAAGAACTTGGAAATAGACGGCAAACATCATTTTGAAATGGAGAAAATGCGTGAAAAATTGTGGAAAAAGCAGACATTATTTTGTTCCACAGCAAATAACTGGAGATAATAAACATCTCAGTCAAATTGTCAATCACCGGGAAATATCATTTTTACATAAAAAGAGGTTCATATTTTCTCTCTCTCTCTCTCTCTCTCTCTCTCTCATCAACGAAATATTTCTGAAACCTTTTCGTGGATGTTTGTTTAAAAAGTTCTGTGATATAAAAATTGAAGTTTACGTTGATTTTTTTGTGTCTAGTGATTTTTTCCCCGCAAAATCTTTTCTTTTATCTCAAATTTAGAGCGTTAAGATCTAAATTTGAGACGAAAGGGGAAATTTTGAACTCTAAATTTCTGAGTCTAAATTTACCTTCTGCTATTTAAGCGTGATCTCCGTACTGGAACTATGGTGTAGAAAAGGTGGGGTGGAGGTGAAAGGAGAATAAAAGTAATACCGGTACACCGTTGTAAGGTGCTCAAAGGATTAATGCCTTACTTGGATTTTTCCACGAACGACAAATATGTCCTGGTAAGTTTCGGAAACGCCGTGACAATTGACAATTTTAAGAAAAAGAATGGACCGGCTGAAACATTCTGTTTACAACATCAATAATTCTAGGATCAATTATCCAAACAATTTCTGATATGTTAATATCAATGACTTTTCTTCAAAGTTATCAAAACTGACCAAGTCTTCATCTACCATTCATATCAGCAAGAGTTCAGCGATCCCTAAGTCCATATTACGAAGTTTCAATCCCACAACCTAACAAGGATATATCAAAAAGAGGTATTGTTATCAATAAAAACGGCAATACAATTTTATTCTTAGGTTTGTTTTGTTTCTTTTTTTCTTTATCTTTGTGGAGCTGAACCGTGGCTCATACGGTTTCGATCCAACCAATAGATCTCTTTTTGGAAACAAATGCAACGTTGTTTGCTTACTGATGAAACTGTGCTGTGGCGAACAATGCTTATAACATCACAGTCCAACATTTCCATATCTTAAAAGTATTATTTTTATTAAAAAAACGAATCCTTTCACGGAAAATAAAACAGCTCCTTAAAAAAAACAAAAAACAACAACAACAACAAAAAAACAAAACAAAAAAAAAACAAACTAACGTGCCTCGTGTGTACAACTAAGAACTATTTATTACCAAGTAAATAAAAATTAATAAAAAGGAATAACAAAGTTTCGAAGAAAAACACTAATAGTTAAAATTAATTGCTATTTCAGTTTTTTTTGACAAAAAAAACTGAATCTAGTATCAATGATACAAATTGTTTAAAAAAAACCCTGAGTCACTCATGAATTACAAGGAACTGATATGTCTTCAACAAAACAAAGGAGTTAGTACTTGCAACTCAAAAAGGGGGTGTTGTATGAATGGAAAAAAGATTTGGAAGATTCTCTTAGGCAAAAAAACATCTCTTGGGAAAACCTGATCACTTTTCCGTCAAAAACACAACGAATAATACAGACACATGGAGGTTCATTCAGTAATTCTTTCAGCACTTGTATAGGACAGTAGATTCAATTGTACACCTCATGATCTGAGTCAAGACAGCGCAAATTCACAGACAGCATATTTCTTCAGGAGATGTCCAGCACAGCAGCAAAATTCTCTGAGTGATTTACTCCCTATTCACTATTTTCCCTTTACTATAGGGAACAGTAAGGTTTAAAGACCAGCACATTATGCGAAAATTCACAGGACTTCTAAATTCACGTCTTGACTGTTTTGTGGCTTGAGACAAAAAGTGTAATTCTCTCAGCAGGCAGTGTCAGTTCCGAAAAATTCCGTCATTTCCTTCTGACGGGGACAACCATAAAAGTCTCTTCCAAGATGTTCCCATTACAATAAAATAATTCCAAGTCTTTTATTTTTTTATTTCCTTAGCATTAATTCATCCTATTGACAAATAGCATATTTGCAAGTCCAACAAGCACCAACCAGTTCTTTTATTCTACCACAAGTGTCGGAGAAATATAGAAACATATTTGATGAAATATAAATGATTCTTACTAAATAATACATTCTCGTAAAAGCTGCTATTTTCTTTTAAGAGTCATAATACTTGGGAATTACTAAATATTTTTGAAAAATAATCACGAGTAAAGACCAACGGAATAACAATTGACTTCAATGTCTAAACTAAAAAAAAAAAAAAAAAAAAAAAAAAAATTTTAAAACTTCGTTTTGTAAATTGCCTTTAATCATGTTACATCAGTTGGGACTTTGGCGCATCAGCTTCAGAATTCGATTAGAAAATTTGCATTGAAAGTTTTCACTTGCAGACAAAAGAAAATAATTATTGAAACAAACTATTTGTAAGAAGTTAATTATTCAAATTAGATGTGTTTTTATTTTGACGTTATACTGAAAAAATATTATTCTGTTGTGAGTAATAAGTGAGATGAATAAAAAATATCCGTACATCGCTTTTTATGGATATCCTTGTGCATTAACTACTCTATTTCTAAGGTTATAATGGGATTAATATTCTTCTAAAAACCTATAAAATAGATTTATTTCCAAATGATGCTGTATTGATATCAAAAAAGAAAGTTAATGATCACTATTTTAGTCCTGCTTAAAAGTACGGTAAGGGTAACCCGAAGCCGAACTTTTGTACTCTTTATTTTCCGATGTCGATATCATCGGGGAAAGAGAAAAAAAATTGTTAAACCGGTCAAAGCCCCAAACTTTTCGACTTCAGGTTATCCTTACTGCGCTTTTAACCTGGACTATTTGACTGTTAATAAAAATGCTGGGTCTTATAATCGTCACTTAATCTCTTACTGCAACAGTTTATCTGTAGAAATTTTGGTAAGGAACTGGTGATCCTGTTTCACCGATCAGCAGCAGCCCTTTGGGGTCACGTGGCGTCTATTATAAAAAGGAGCTCCACTGGAGATTCTACCTCTTTTGGTTCCACTCCCATAACTGTTAGCAACAGGTCATTTTCGTAGCAGCCCTTGACGGCACTCATATTTGGTACCTTCCACCACAGCCAGGACCCAAGAGCGACGAATGCACGTGCTGAGTTAAAAGGAACAGGACACACACAGTTAAGTTCCAGCAGGCATTTTATCTGCAAACTCACTTTACCAAACCTTCACAAAACTTCAAACACCTTACCAAACCTACCTTACCTTCACCCACCTTCATCTACCTACCTTACCTTCACCCACCTTCATCTACCTACCTTACCTTCACACACCTTCATCTACCTACCTTACCTTCACCCACCTTCATCTACCTACCTTACCTTCACACACCTTCATCTACCTACCTTACCTTCACCCACCTTCATCTACCTACCTTACCTTCACCCACCTTCATCTACCTACCTTACCTTCACACACCTTCATCTACCTACCTTACCTTCACCCACCTTCATCTACCTACCTTACCTTCACACACCTTCATCTACCTACCTTACCTTCACACACCTTCATCTACCTACTTTACCTTCACCCACCTTCATCTACCTACCTTACCTTCACCCACCTTCATCTACCTACCTTACCTTCACCCACCTTCATCTACCTACCTTACCTTCACACACCAAACCTTCAACAAACCTAACCATACTTTATCTTACACTTTTACTTTATAACTTTATCTGATAACAACCTTACAACTAAACCTTACGAACCTTACAAAACCCTATCACCTATCGGATACCTTGAACTCTTTTGGTGAACTCTTCCAATTCGTTGTTTATTCCATTTGGTGTAAAACCCTGTTTATTGTTATTGTTGTTGTATATAAATTTTGTTGCACGTATAAGTCGTTCGTCCCTTTCTTCAAAAGCTGTCAACCCAAATCTCTACTGCTGTTGAATTACAGTTTATTCTTTTACAAAACGTTGGAGTAAACCGGGCTTTTCGGGGCTTATAAAAATCCCGATATATCTAAATATCAAACATGATGAGTTTCAAGATAATTTTGAAAGAATTTCTTTTGTTTTACATGTAAATGAAGAATTGAAAACCTCAGTAGAACAACAGATTAAAAAAAAATCGCCAATGAGTTGCAAATATTGTTTTATAGAAATTAGGTCTGTTTATAACTGAACCATTCTGTTGTTGAGCATATATAATTCATGCCAACAGATTCTGATTGTCTTTTCTATTAAAAAAAAAACAAACACTCACAGATAATTTTAATAGATCCACTTACAATTTATTGATTGAAGAAATCTCACAATATTCTTTGAATTTTTTGATGAAGAAATTATTATCCATTTTCGATTAGTCATGTTTGTTGCTTTTAACTCCAAGATCAGAATTCTTTGCTGATCCGAATAAAGAATAATTATCTTCGCAGAATAATAATCTGTACCACAGAAATTAAAACGAAAAAAATCCTGGTGGAAAACTGACAATGTTTCACCAAAGAAGTCGAATAATATTACATCCAATAACATCTACAACTTAGTAAGCAGCAATATAAATCGACAGCGAAGTAAATAATATAACTTACTTGAGAGAGAGAGAGAGAGGGAGAGAGAGAGAGAATCCTTGTTATTAGCACAACTTGATGATGATGATGATCATCATCATCTTTTGATAAACGCTGATGGTTTGTGTTTGTAGCCAAACCAGGAAGGCAGGTTTTACTAATATACAAGTTCAAGTCTCACAAAAAGTTTCTTCATTTTCATTCCTCTTAACGGTCTTTTAATGATCACATGAGAGATGCAATTAAAAAGGCAACAGAAATTAAGACAAAATAAATTTGAATAGAAGAATTTTTTATTAAACCAATGATATTTGCGAACTTTAAAAATATATTGGTGATATTTTCTGAATGGCTTTGAAAATATCGAATAAATTTTAGGAAATGTGGATACTTTAAAGCTGAAAATACCCACGAATAAACAATCATGACAATTTATTCTAATGCAGTTTGCTTTCTGAAGTCGTTGTTAAATTGTTCTGATTGGGAAGGACTTTGGCATCATTTGTCAATATAATTCGTTTATAGTCGTCAATTGTAAGTCAACTTCATTTAATCTTGATGTATCTTCTATTCTTAACTGATATGGAATTTGAACTAAGCTTTATTCAGTATAATAACCAAAAGTAAGTGTAACTGATTGTTTTTTCATAATTATTGGTGCTGAATTTTCCAGTGTTTGTACTTGATTATTTTGCATGAGTTTTTGTATTGGATTCTCCCACTTGAATGATCGTGACAAACGCCTGATTAGAGTTAACATCTTTATCAGAATCCTTATTATATCCATTAAAAGTTGTCAGACTCATTGGAATAAAAGAAGCTTCATCCTTTTCTAACGTTCCGTTCTTAACTTGAGAACGAACGCTTACTGGATCCTCGGTTGAAGTAGTTGAATTTGCTTTTGGATCAACCAAAGATTCTCGTGTCAGCTCTTCCAGCTGATCAACCTGATTTTTATCATCAGTTGCTAAACATTCCGATTGGGAGGATTTGTTTTCATTCGTTGTTTCCTTATAATGTAATTTATCCATTTTATGCGTTGAAAAAAATTCCTCGAAAGTTTTTATATTATCAGCAACACTGTATCTCAGATTCGCAGAATTCTCAAGGGATAATTTGTTTTTGCTTAATAATTCATTTTCTTTGTTAGTGGGAACAGTTACAGTATGTTTTATTTCCTGATTTACTTTAGGCTGTTGTAATTCGCGTGTTAAACAAGTTATTGATGAATTGTGAAACACTGAAGATTTATTTTCAAAATTTATGTTCTTTTCATCGTTGATGACGATTGAACCATCAGAAAATATTCCATTCGTAATCATTGGATTTACGTCTTTCTCATCTAAACCTACAGACATCTTAACGGCTGAACTTTTGTTTCCTTGAAGAATTTGATTGTCTTCACCTGATGTAGTAGAATTTAATGTTATATCTTCATCTCTGGATGATGTTTCTGCTGAAGTCTTCGTTTCGTTTGGAGCTTTAAAATCTATATCCACAAAAGTGTTAACCATTGAAGTTTCGTCAGCAAGTTCTTTTTTATCTCCTTCAATCTGAATTTTTGACTCATCGGATCTTTTTGTGTCATCTGTATTTAAAATTGATCCATTTAATATGTTATCTTCTATTTTAATGTCTTTATTTAAAACGTTATCCAAATTTTCAGCTTTTGTATCTCCAACATCAACTTCCTCGCTTTTAAAAGTCAATACTTTTTTGCTGGAGACGGTCGTGAGTGTTTCAATCGATTCTTGCTCACTATTTACAGAGTCGATAAATGATGACTTATTTTCAAAGTTTACATTGTTTTGATTTGCGGTTTCATTAACTTTGTGTGTTTCTGCCTTTTCTGTTGACGATTCAAGCAGTTGAATATCGGTCTTATATGCAGTTTTGGAATCAATTTCGATAGGAAAACTTTCTTTCTCTTTTTCGTTTTTCATGTTTGAATCACGTGATTCAATATCGTTTGGGGTATCTAGATTGATTGTTACGTGTTTTGCCGTAGATTTTATGGATTTTTGTTTCATTTCTTTTTTCGACCCTTTTTTAAAATCTACTCCCGAAGTGTCATTATCAACTGCTACCTTCGAATCAGACGAGTCGGATAATTTACTGACATCTGTTCCAGGTACGCAACCAACAACAATATTATCTGTTTCATTAGACCTGGCGATTTCCTTGACTTTTAATTCCTTGGCTTTATTTTCTGTTATGAACTGGTCAATTTTTTCTTCTTTTGTGTGAACATTTTCTCGCTGAATATTTGTAGAGTGATTGTCTTTTGGGGGCAACAATTTTACAGCGTGTTTTTCTTTGTCTGACAACTTGCTCGAATTGATCTCCAAATTATTCATATCAGCAGCAGAGTTGGTGTTAATATCGTACGATCCACTAATGATTTGGTTGCCGTAACGTGAATAATGTCTTTTCGGTTTGAAAGAATCTTTATATAGAGAAGCAGTGTTTTTAAATTCTCTCGGGGATTCAGGTTCTGAAGCAAAGTGTTCTCGATTGTAACCTTTCAGTAATTTGGGGTCTGTAATTAAATTTTCTTCCCTTGATCCACAGAAAATTTAATTGAAAAGAAAAGTTAATTATATCAATTAATCTGAATTAGTTATATTAATTAACTTAAAATTAGTCAATTAACTTAAAAATTTTGTTTCTGCAAACTGAAATATGCAAAATAGCAAAATAATCTCAAAATTTCTCAATTACGTGGCAGAAAGTTTAAAAGATTGGTTTTATCAAGATTGTTTTTTTTATATATTAAACAATTTTCTTTGAGGCACATAATTAATCCTGTAAAAGAAATTGTTTAGAGACAAATTGATCTGTCGGTAATAAATAACGAAATGCATTAAAATGTTTTAAATAAGAATTATGTTGAGTTCCTTCCTCATTTTGAGCTAACGTTACTTCAAGACAACAACTTTTTCAAATGTTTGAGAGTCAGAAATTATTTTCATTTTTTCTCCAACTTTTTCATTAGTGTCTTTATTTTTCCTTGTTTTTATAGCAACTTTTCTAACTGATAATCAAAAGATTCTGTGGGTGGGAATTCCAATCAAACCCGATGCTAATTAATTGTTTACACAATTCAACATTTGAAAAATCTATCGAGTAAAAATGAAAATAAAAATGCAATGAGAAAAAAATGGAGAAAATAATTGACAAATCAAAATGTAGAATCCTTTTTTAGGGATATCGGAAAATATCAGGTGATTATTCTTTTATATTTAAAAGAATAAAATACCTTATAAATCATCATCGCTGTTTGCCAGGTTTTATAGATATAAAACCCTGTACATTATAACAATTAAGTGATGCACAAATAAGTAAGGAACTCCCACACAAAAACAGATCGAAATCACTAAACCAAAACTTTTGTGCTAATCAGTAAAAAAAATTAGGATCCAAATTTTTCTGGAATCTGATTGAACAGGATAATCCCAGGTTATGCTTTCGCTTACGTCCGCGCAGTTAAACTTCAAATGAAATTGCCGCTGGGATATTTTCCCGTGCAGCTTTTGTTTGGAGCTGATTACGTGATCAGGATATACATTTATTCACGTTTTCTGCGGCAACGGACACACACAACAAGTGACCAGATATGCAACCAGTGACCAGACAAAAGTCTTCTCTAGTAATCACGACGCACACAAGTAGCTACATGAACACACGAACACCTGCCCAAATTTTAAACTTGTTACCATGACAACATACAAGTCAACTGCCATTTCCCACAGCTAAAATATTCATTTACCATCTTTCTATCTGTTCATTTTCTTTTGAAATCATCTCAATCAGATTTCACATATCTCCACACACACACACACATACATTCAGTCAGTAGCTAAATAGACATTCTGTTAATATAGAAAATGCTCCTTAGCCATTCTCATTTGGCTAAAGGAGCATTTTCTATCCGCTCACTTTTTGGTGAGTCTGTTACTTGGTAAATAACTTCCTCCTTATGTGTATATGTGTGTGAAGCACACACACACACACACACACACACACACACACACACACACACACACACACACACACACATATATATATATATATATATATACATACATTATATATACATTATATTGACTGATACAACTTTTTTAAAGAATATCGAGGAACTTTTGAATTTTTGGTCTCTAACAACCACAACACAACTTAGCAAAAATTACTTTGCAAATTATGAATTTTCACATGTATTTTTGGAATTTGTAAATCCGGCAGTTAATAATTGCTCGAATGCTATTGGTTTATTTCAAAGTTGGACCGTTATTGTCTCTTTGTGGCTATAAAAGCGATTAACCAGGGCAGTCAGCCTCTTTTCACTTCTTCCTTTCAGTCAGTTTGGTTTAGTCCGGTAGCAGTCTAAAACACGTCTAGTGGACAGTTTGCCAGGCAGCGTTTCGACCATTTAGCCAACGATTAAACATTGAGTCAGGTCGAAAATCAAGAGATGCTTTCTGTTAGACTACTCTGTCCCCCAAAAACGGAGTTAAAAGTTGTCGAGAAATTAAGAATGGGTATTCTCTCCGAAGAAAAAAAAAAACGGTTGCATACCCCAGCTTACTCTGAGAGAGAAGGTTTCGGACGACATTTTGGAGAAGAAGGACAATGGAAGGAATTAATTTGAGTTCCTCTGAGGGCCAGCCTACAGATTGTCAAGACAAGCCACAGAGAAAAGGAAATATTTAACACCAGATACAGTGTGTTTTTCCCAGCTGGATGGCAAACTATCTATTTTCAGAAACGAAACAGAAAAAAAGAAAAGAACTTTGAATTCGAATATCAAGCGTAGGTATTTCGTTGATAAACTGTTTCATATTACTTTTTGTTCGTTACGGTCCAACGGCGAGTAAGTCTTTTAGTTGTTTCAATTCTCAACTTCATTTACTTTCTTTATGTTATTTTATGCTTATTGTATTATTTTTATTTTATGCTTATTTCTTATTTGTGTATAACTCTACCTGCAGAGCGAAATATATAGGCAATTGCAGTCATAGAATTGTAGAATTTATTTCTTTGGGAATAAATTCGTTCTTGTGGGGAAAAGTTGTTTCGTCTCAAGAAATATAGTCGTCGCTTTTTTACAGGTTAATGGTAGAGTAACTACACATCTTCCCTTGTTTCTGTTTTTTTACCTTTCTTTCTCTCCTTTTTTTTTTGCTTTCTTTCTCTCTCTTATTTTTACTTTCTTTCTCTCTCTCCCTTTTTACCTTTCTTTCTCTCCTTTTTTTACTTTCTTTCTCTCTCTCCTTTTTTTACCTTTCTTTCTCTCCTTTTTTTGCTTTCTTTCCCTCCTGTTTTTTACTTTCTTTCTCTCTCTTCTTTTTTTTACCTTTCTTTCTCTCTTTTTTACTTTCTTTCTCTCTCTCCTTTTTTTATCTTTCTTTCTCTCCTTTTTTTGCTTTCTTTCTCTCCTTTTTTTAACTTTCTTTCTCTCTCTCCTTTTTTTACCTTTCTTTCTCTCCTTTTTCATTTTCTTTCTCTCTTTCCTTTTTTTTACCTTTTTTTCTCTCCTTTTTTTGCTTTCTTTCCCTCCTTTTTTTTACCTTTCCTTCTCTCCTTTTTTTTACCTTTTTTCTCTCTCTCCTTTTTTTTTACCTTTCTTTTCCTTCTTTCTTTTTTTTTAACTTTCTCTCCTTTTTTTACTTTCTTTCTCTCTCTCATTTTTTTTACCTTTCTTTCTTTTCTTTTTTCTTTCTCTCCTTTTTTTATTTTCTTTCTCTCTCTCCTTTTTTTTACCTTTCTTTCTCTCCTTTTTTACCTTTCTTTCCCTCGTTTTCTTTTTTACCTTTCTTTCTCTCCCTTCCACTACCAAGTCTCAGCTCACTGCTATTTCTGCTCACTGTTACAGTCAAGGCTAACCCTAACCCTCCACAACTTTACTTTTAGTGCCCATAAGCTCTAGATAATTCGATAAATTTTGCATATGTTACATTTTTTAGGTATATGAACGTAGAATTATTACAGTCTGATTTTCTTCTTGTCTACAAAAAACAATTACTTTGCGCTTTTATCATAAATTTGTGTTGTATTTACAGACTGGACACTCGGATTTTGATTTTTTTTCCCTTTTTAATCCGAGTAGAATGACTCCACACCTTTAAATAGATTAACTGTACCCACTGCAGAGTGATAAGACACTCTCACACTTCAAGAAGGGTGTCCTGAATTTGACTTAATCTGATGATGAGGATCCACTTCTGAATATCTGGGGAACGTGGAGTATCCCTTCATTGCCATTACTCCCAGGTTCACTTTGAGCTGAAGTGGTAGTACCTGTTTAAATCCCATCTATGAACATATATATATATATAACTGATAAATGATTGATTGGTTCTAACGGCATGTCAACTCGTCTAGGGTTATTTTATGCATAGAGGTTAAGGAATTGTGTTCATTGTATGTTCATATTTACATTTTTGTGTAGTTGTTTCTTAAGTTTTTTTGCACACAGTTCTTTCGCACAGAAATAATTTTTAAACAGATCTATTTGACTCATAAAACAATTTTGAATAAAACAATTTTAAATAAAACAGTTTTAGATAAAACGATTTGATAGAAAATAGCAAAAAATATCATGGATATCTCTAGGTTTAATTTTTTAATTTTTTTTTAACTTGGAATGACAACAAAATTAATATAAAAACATTTCTTTTATATTTTGTTTCTGCAAACATGTTTCTCGATTTTTCGAGCCTCTGGTTAATCAAACTAACCGGAGATATCCGAGTATCAAGAATCTTTCAACGATGCAACAATAGACGTATTTCTGCTCGCATTTTTTAATAGTATTTTCTAAATACTAATAATTAGACATTAGATACTTCGATTAATTTTTTTACTGCTTAAATCAAAAAATATTCTATTTCATTTATTCTTCAATTTATTTTTATCAAGATAGATGTGTTTAAAGAAAAAAGTAAAGATAAATGTCTAAATGATACTCACATTTTTTTTCTATGTCCATACAAAACAAACAGCAATAAGAGCATGATAAGAATTGAACCAATTATGATGCAGACGGCAATGATTGGCCAAAACTATTAAAGAGAAAAACATTGATTGCAAAACATATCGTGTTACGATGCTTTATTTAATACATTGTTCAAAACATATAACACACATTAGCAAGTAGAAATAAAGAAATACCTTGTTTCAAAGTTCTAGGAGGAACATTCTATTGTCTAAATTAAATACATTACTTATTTTTAGTTCATAAAGTTTCAAGAAACCTTGACGTGGTTTTCTGCTTTTTCTTATTTATAATACAACTTTTGTTATCAAATTCTTTCGTCTATGACTCTTTTCTGACAAAGAAATTGTCAACAATATCCTGTCGAAACTGTGACGGCAAATTGACTAAAATCCCTAAACGGGGCTTTATTTTCGCACGTGTGAAGACGGGGCAGGTTGGCACTTGATCCCCTACAGAAATAAGTCCTGTTTTTTTTTTTTTTTTTTTTTTTTTTAAATGAAAATACATAGGTTCTTTACTACGGTTATATATATATATACGTTCAAAGTGTCAAAAACATATAATAGGATAGTCCATGAATATAAATGTCTTTTCTTGGCTTTATCCTTTTTCAAATATAGAGAGAGAGTGGTAAACAAAATTTGGGTGTAAAGGAAAAATGTCCCAAAGTTACTTATCTTATTTTTTTTTTTGACGGGGTTCCACTGGAGAATTTTTCTTCTTTCACGGGCTAATAGACTTTGTACTGTTTTTAATACTGGCTTGAAGGATTTTGGAGTCCTTCGTGTCTCAGTTAGTCTTTTGTCTTTAGCCCGGAGTAAAATGGCTATCGTCCGTCTGCCACGAGACTTGCTCAAAAACTCTTTTTTTTTTGTGCCTTACTTCCGCTGAGGGGAAGGGAACCCCACTTCCGTTTGGGGTCCCCGCCAATCATTTGGCTTCTTTTTTCTTTCCCCTTCCGATGTCCGGCGACCCAAGGTCACTTAGGTGCGAACATCTGCGTGACCCACATTCTCTCCTAAGGGTCACTTTTTGACTGCTAGATAATGTTAGTTCAACGGGGGGGAGAGTATCATTCTTACCGCTTCGTCTTCGTGAGCTATCACGTGACACCTCCCCCTTAAGAGAAGGAAGGGG
Source organism: Sepioteuthis lessoniana (assembly GCA_963585895.1). Classification (NCBI taxonomy): domain Eukaryota; kingdom Metazoa; phylum Mollusca; class Cephalopoda; order Myopsida; family Loliginidae; genus Sepioteuthis; species Sepioteuthis lessoniana. The sequence goes on from OY757912.1 coordinate 2,170,754, forward strand.
ATGAATAGAAATACCATAGAAAAAATAGGCAATTCAATTCACTGTTCTTTCTCCTTTTCTTTCACCTTTTTTTTTCTCACTTTACTTTTCTTTCATCCCCTTTCTTCTTCACGCTTTGACGAATTCTCTCCTTTTCCTTTTTTCGTCCTTCCTAATTTTCACTATAGGGGAAAACAATTTCTCTTCTCTTTCTTTCTCTCTCTCTCTCCCTTTTCTTTTTCTTTAATCTTGTTTTCCTTTCTTTCTTTTTCTTTCTCGGCTTTTGGCCGTATCATATTTCAAACCTTGAGGAGGTAAATCCTTTTTTTTTTCTTTCTTTCTTTCTTCGTCACTTTTGACGACTTTATAAGCTTAATTATCAAGCTCTGGGGAGAAAACTTCCTTTTCTTTTCTCTCTTTCCCCTATTCGTCACTTGTTGACGAACCACTTTCTCGTCCATCTCATATTTCATATTGGGAACGAGAATTCCTCATTTCCTTTAGTTTCTCTCTCTCTCTCTTTCTTTCTCTCAACAACTATGAAAAGAATGTTCTGCTACTACATTTTCGTGGGGCGTTAGAGAAATAAGCCTGGGTATTTTTTTTTATTAATTTCTCTAAGTCCTCTCTCTCTGAAACAGACAACTGGCCTAATTTTTCCTCGAATTTATTCGGCATTGCCGAGTTCTCAATTTTTCGAGGTTGGCCTTCTCGACGGACATATCTCTTCAATTTGTTTGTGTGACACACTTGTGTCTTCTTCTTTCCCTCGTGGGTATCAATCCCATATGTCCTCTTGTCTATCCTCCGTGTTACTACATAAGGACCTATATATCGTCCACCACCGTGGGGTCCTTTGTTTGATGATAGTAGCAGGACTTCGTCGCCCTTTTCAAATTCTTCCTTCTTAGCCACTTGTGAGGGTCCTCTTATTTTCCTCTTATCCTCTCGATAAGTATTAGGGAATTTATTCCTAATATTTGTTGGACCTTCATCCTTTCTCTGACGACTGGTCCTTTTATCTTCTTGTTTATTGAGGTGTGGAAGGTTCACTTCTTTTCTTTCCACTTTCTCACTCTGCGAGCGACTATGTCGTTTGCGCCGCCCACGTGGCCCAGCCGCCATCTTGTCTTCCTGTTTGGCGTTCATTCTCACCATCTTTTTTCTTCATTTTTGGCGCTCATTTTCGCCAACTTCTTTCCATGTTTGGCGTTCATTCTCGCCGGCTTTTTCGGGTGACACCCTTTTGTTTCTATCTCATTTCCCAGTATGAGGGAGATTCCTCTCATAGGTAGTTTGTCTACCACACCAACTTTCATAGGTCCATTTTTACACTGGGACTTTAGGGTTATTTTACATAGCGGTATTTTTACCCTCTTTCCGCCGATACCCTCTATCATCACAGTCTCACGTGTTGCTTCTACCCTTTAGGTAATTTACTTCGTAGAAGTAACGACTGAGATGCTCCGGTATCTCGTAAAATTGAGACTTTCACTGGCCCTCCATGTGGGCCTCTTATCATCCCTTTCTTCGTCCAGGGTCGATAGGACTGGTTTCCTCTGGTTGCTGTTACAGCTCCTTGAGGTTTTCTCGGCTGGGTCTGGTTTCTTTCAGGACCTTTTCCAAGCTGACACCTGATGGCTATGTGTCCAGCCTTTCCACATTTGTAGCAGACCACTGTTCTGCTGCTACTTTGGAAGGTCCTTCTATTTTCTTCCTTAGGTCTTCCTTCAGGGCTTAACTCAGCTTTAAACTTCACTCTATTTCCCTTGAACGTTTTTTTCCTTCGTCTTTCGGTGTGTGAGGATGTATTCGTCTGCTAGGGCGGCCATTTCATAATTCACGTCAGTTTTTCTTTCACTTAGGTGAACCCTGACTTCTTCTGGCACACAGTTTAAAAATTCTTCAGCTAATATTAGCTGCCGGAGTTTCTCAACGTCTCCGTCTATCCTCTTAGAGTCACACCACTTATCCAGTGCATTCTCTTTTTCTCGCAGAAATTCCACATAAGACTGGTTTTCAGTTTTTCTTTGTGTTCGGAATTTCTGTCTATAAGCTTCTGGGACCAATTCGAAGCTTTTAAGAACCGCTGCCTTCACCAAATCGTAGTCGGCGCAATTTTCTGTGGGCAGAGTTGCATATGCTCTCTGTGCTTTTCCTGTTAGCACAGTTTGGAGTAGCATCGACCAACATTCTTTCGGCCATCCAAGATTTAGTGCAGTTCGCTCAAAATGTGCGAAGTATCCGTCCACGTTGGCTTCTTCAAATTTTGGGACTAGCCTCGCTTGCTTCGTTACTTCGAAACTGTCATGGCTTCCTTTGCGTCCTCTTATTGCCAAGTCGACTTCTCGCAGCCTTGTTTCTTGCTGAATTTTTATTTTCTCCAGTTCCATTTTATTTCTCTGTTGTTCCATTTGTGCTTGTATTTTAATTTTCTCCAGTTCAATTTCTTCTGGAGTCATTCTTATCATTTCCGTTGGTAGCTCTTCTAATACTGCTTCCTCGAACACATTTTCGTCGACCATGTGTCTTGCTATTTTTATAACGAGTTCATGTTTCCTCATAGAATTTTCAACATTTAACTCAAGCTTCTCGCCAATTTTTATTATCTCGCTTTTTCTCAGCCTCTCCAACTTTTCCATGGAGGGTTCTTTTAAAAAGTTCTCTATTTTGTCCATTTTTTCTTTAATTTTTCCAAACAGTTATATCAACAAGTAATTTGACTGTTTCAACAATATTCCTTTTTTTTTTTTTTTTTACGGTCTCCCAGGGCAGATTTAGACGGCAGGAATTGTCACACGACTACAAGCAATAAATATTATTTATAATAATAAATCATTCCGGAAACGAGCCCCCATTTTAGGTCTGCATGAGGTCGGGAATTAAAGATTAAAATATTCCCGGACGAGCCCCCATTTTAGGTCTGTGACGGCAAATTGACTAAAATCCCTAAACGGGGCTTTATTTTCGCACGTGTGAAGACGGGGCAGGTTGGCACTTGATCCCCTACAGAAATAAGTCCTGTTTTTTTTTTTTTTTTTTTTTTTTTAAATGAAAATACATAGGTTCTTTACTACGGTTATATATATATATACGTTCAAAGTGTCAAAAACATATAATAGGATAGTCCATGAATATAAATGTCTTTTCTTGGCTTTATCCTTTTTCAAATATAGAGAGAGAGTGGTAAACAAAATTTGGGTGTAAAGGAAAAATGTCCCAAAGTTACTTATCTTATTTTTTTTTTTGACGGGGTTCCACTGGAGAATTTTTCTTCTTTCACGGGCTAATAGACTTTGTACTGTTTTTAATACTGGCTTGAAGGATTTTGGAGTCCTTCGTGTCTCAGTTAGTCTTTTGTCTTTAGCCCGGAGTAAAATGGCCATCGTCCGTCTGCCACGAGACTTGCTCAAAAACTCTTTTTTTTTGTGCCTTACTTCCGCTGAGGGGAAGGGAACCCCACTTCCGTTTGGGGTCCCCGCCAATCATTTGGCTTCTTTTTTCTTTCCCCTTCCGATGTCCGGCGACCCAAGGTCACTTAGGTGCGAACATCTGCGTGACCCACATTCTCTCCTAAGGGTCACTTTTTGACTGCTAGATAATGTTAGTTCAACGGGGGGGGGGGAGAGTATCATTCTTACCGCTTCGTCTTCGTGAGCTATCACGTGACAAAACGAAATCGAAGAGAGGAACCTGAAAGTTTTTTCTCCGTCGTCTAAAGCAGCGCTACTCAAACTGATGGTAAACGTGCCGGTACTGGTACGCAAGTCATCGACTGCCGGTACAAGGCGATTTTCCTGTTTTATATTATCATTATATAATGGAACTTTCAGCAAAGTCGATTTCTGAGGTGATTCGAGCCATATTGACAATATATAAAGCCTGACTTGACCCAGTAATTAGAAGGAAAAAGATACTGATAGGGACAACTTCAAAAATATGTCTAACGATCACCAAGAAGCTACAACTGCAATCTCAACGAAGACGTGACCGACTATGTGATAGCAAACAAAGTTATGCGATAACTTTTGACTATCATATGCGATGACAACTTAATACAACCTCTGTTTATTAATGGAGGATAAAATCTTTTATTCATCTCAAACACGTCTCATCGCCATTGTTGTGTTACTGTTACGAAGTGGTCGTTCTGATAATGGTTGATAATAAATGGAGTAAACACAGTTGAAAGAGTTAATGGAATTTATTTAGGGAATTGTGGACAACGAGAGAGAGAGAGAGAGAGAGAGAGAGAGAGAGAGAGAGAGAGAGAGAGAGAGAGAGAGAGAGAATGAATGTGTGTGAATACTATAAAAGAGAGAAAATTCTTTGCTAAAGTTCTCTATGACACGTGAGAAAAACCAGAGGAAAATGTGTGTATGCAACAAAAAAGGAAAAAGTCCTTTGGTGAAAGTCCTCTAGTGTGTATGTGTGTGTGTGTGTGTGTGTGTGTGTGTGTGTTGTATGAAATTCTACCTACTTATGCCCTTGATGAATTGGAACCCACTTCCTCGACGAGGTATGTATCTCTTAGAGTGATGCCGAACGAAAAGGAAATAGTTTTCCCGCGCTCGCATTTATATATTAGGTAGCGTTTCACATCACTTCTCTTTTATGGTTAGCGTGAATTATGGTACCTAAAGACGACGGTACTAGAGCTCTAGCGACAACTTCATCGCCGAAGCTCGTACACAGACATATTAGGGTATATTCATCAAATAATAAACCCAGCTATTCATCAGAAAAGGTGGGAAACAAAACAATACATAAAATTCCATTAGGACAACCTGTACAAGCACCACCTAGACATTTGCCAACCCAAAATATAATACTTGCCAGAGAGTTACAAGCCACATACGCCACTATTAAAGAATTAAAAAAGATTAAAAAGGCTGACACTTTATCATTTACACTTCATTCTCTGCAGACTTCATCAAACAAATACTCGCCAAGAGAAATTCAACTTTCGTATATCTTTGTTCAGTATTCCATTGATATTAAATATTTTATAACGACTTGTAGATTCATAATGGCTGCATTAGGGACAACTCAGAGACCCATATCTATCTTACGATTTATTAATGGTTTATTAATGATTTATCAATAGTTTATTAATCTGGCCTCAAAGAGGTGCTATTTACAACAACAACAACAATAACGGCAATGCAGGCACAGCTCCGTGATACCTGGATGAATCTTAATCAGTAATTCTCGTGTCTCACTGTTCATGACACATTAGGCATATGTCAAACAAGAATAACATAATGGTAGAATGTTTATCTCAAAACAAAATGAATACTATTCATCTCAATAAAACTTCTTAGCTGGATTACGAAACGTTAGCACTAGAAAAAGAACAATATAGATTCTATCCAATAAGATGTAAACTGACATTTCACTCAAAACTACGCAAACTCTTTCAACCCTACTGATATTTAAACGAACAATGTGTCTACCATAAAATTCAGACCATTTGTTGCAACCAGTTTATTCAGGATTATCTTTGAATGCTTTCATAGCATGTCTCATCTACGTAGAAAGGCGATGTCGAGAATGATTCGTGATTGCATTGTCTGGCCTAACATAAGCATAATCTCCCCGAACATAACACCTACGAGGGTCGGTTGAAAAGTTCATAGGATGACCAAGATACTTTCACCGATTGCGGCCAAATGAGATTTATTTTTCATCATAGAACCCTTTGTAGTCCACATACTCCTTTCATCGGTGTAGCAGTGCTTGGATGTCATAAATAAAAAAGTCAGCAACAGCGGATATAACGACATCATATGATCTTTTAAGCCAATAAACTTTTCAGTCCACACTCGTACAATGCAGGAAACAGTCTTCCATTCATCTATTTTCATGAGTCTTTTGGTCGAATAAAAAGAATATTCAGTGAATAATAAAATGTGATTTAGAAAATCATCAAAATAAATACATAGAACAAATAAAATTGTTATTATCGAGAGTAGAGCAGCATAAAAAAATGACATCCTGATTCAAATCTACATTCAAATGTACATCCATTTTTCGGAAATATTTTTCTACCCCGACAAAATTTAGTTGACGTAATTACACCCAGAAAAATTGTTGAATAATAATTTTCAATTGTTTATTTCTAGACAGGTGAAAGAAAAACAATTATTTTTGTCTTTATATGTACATTGATACGTGTTGCTAAGATATATTTGTATATGTTTGCCTAACCCCTCCACCACTGGAAGGATGTGGCACAAAATCAATCCTAAAGCGGAGGACTGCTGGTTTGAAGTAGAGTTTTCCTTCTCCAAGATTCGTTGCCTTACAAAGGTTAAAGAACCCAGTCTGTTCTACTATTTACCAGATGGATTTTTTTTTCAGGACGTGTGAAATAAAACGCAAACCACCTCGTCGAGAATTTAAACTTTATGAACTGACTCCATTTTCTACAAAAATGCTTGTGAAATATTTGTAAATGATTTTACTTCGTAAGCAACAAAAATTAGCAGACAAAAATTGGTGAAAAAAATCATAAATGATACGGGATAAATGTTGTGTCGTCCAACAATCATTTATATTTGTAAGAAGGTACAACAACAAACGTTCGGTTTGGTTTCTTTGTTTAATGGTATATCAACCTTCGTGGATTATTCAATGCCAAAAGTATCGTTGAAAAAGGACAGTAATAGTACTATTTAACCCACAGCTGTGTAAGTGTGGGGGGATAAGAGAATTTACACTTTTCCCAAAAGTCCGGAAGTGGATGTAATAGCACGACTGGAGTTCGAACTCGCTTACAAAAATGTGACAGTCCGGTACGTTAGTTACTATCCAATAGAGACTCCCAACAACAACAAAGTAAATAGATAAGTGTAAATAGATATACACACTGTAATTTAATAAAATATACTCAGGAATAAACTTACAATCAAATCTTTTCGCTTGTATGGAATATTGGTAAGGATCTTCATAGTTGGCAAATAGTTTTCAAATGTTTTAATCAAAATGGCTTGGGTGACTGGCTCTAATTCTTCATCAGGAATGATTACTTCATCCAAAATGGGCACGATAATGTAAGTTATTTCAGAAACATCCCTGTAAAAAAAGAAGGAATGATTTTGAAGTACAATCTCGTATTCATAAACAGGCGCAGATAAAATTATCTTTAGACTACGAACTTAAGTTCATTTTTAAGTTCGTAGTTTAATGAAAAAATCATTTATTTTAAACAACAAATATTTATTTTTCAACATATCTTTCTTTGTCAATGCACTTAATTCAGCAGAGAATTTTAATCACACACCCACCATGTCTGTAGGGCTTAAAATAGGTTGATTTGCATTAAATGGTGTGTTCTGGGTACGACACTAAAGTGAATCCGATGGTGAGGCTGCACTTTTGGAGGATGCAGAGTACCCTTTCACTGCCGTTACTTTCAGGTCTACTCTGGAATGTAAATATGAACGCGATTTCTTTACCTCAAAGCATCGAATAACTCTAGACGTGTTAACATGCCGTTAAAAATCCATCAATCAATCGTTGATCGCACACAGTGAAAATTTATATTATCTAGATTCGTGATAAACGAAAGTCAATGTTAAAACGTTTTGGTTTTTATAAACCTTCATCAGGACTTTTAGATGGTGAAACATGTTGCTAGAAAAACGATGGATGTTTTAATAAAATAAAATAAACTGGGGAAAAGAAAAAATACATATGCAAAGAAAAATTATACAGTGTAACCCGGATATATGAGACCCGGATATAAGACAAACCCGGATATAAGATAAATTTTCTCTGGTCCCAAATTAGAGCTTGTGTTACCTAAACAAAATATACCAAACCCGGATATAAGAGACTTATTATCCGGTTCTGACAACTTTCTTATATCTGGATTACACTGTATAACCATTCAAATAATTCTATCAGCGTTCTTTTTTTGAAAAACTATCACGTGATTGGCACAGGAAATGATGTTTAAATGTATGGAACTTCAAGGAGATACAACAGACTGAAAGATGATAAAAGCGAAACATTTGCCAAAGCACTTCAGGTAGAGAAATCAGGCTATGGATTTATTAATTGACCCTTGTATATATGTGAAGTGACTTCGGATCTCATGAAGATGCAGCATGCAGTACGGACAGAGGTTCAGAAGACCGAGGAAAAGAAACAGAATAAATAGAAAGAAAAAGGAGTTAAAGGGACTCATTATTGGGTTCAAGACTCACGGTTGTTGTATGCGTCAAATAAAGAATGTTGAACTCTAATTCTTTTGTAAGTGTTAGCAAGGATATTACATGGCGACAAAGTGAAAGAATAAAACTGCCACCAGGTGAAAGAATGGAAGTTTCTTCGGACTTTAAGTTCTTTTGGAAGTAGTATTTTTTTCTCTGGGTACACACGCATACAGAGAGAACCTCGCTAAGCGTTTTGTTGTGCATTGCGACAAACAGCTCGTTAAATTGAAAACGGAAGAGTGGACCATCTATGTTGTTGACCTTATAGGCGCCTCTTTTAAGTTGAGTTGACTTTGTTTCTTAAATAAAGAAAAAAAAAATTAATGTGCCTAAAGGACTTGAGGGTTTTAGTTGGTACGTTGGGAAAACGACGGCAATTATGGGAACACTGGAACCGAACGTCAGTGGAAATGACTCGAGGTTTGATTATTTAGAAAGGATAAAACTTTTTCGTGAATGGTGGAATGCGGAGTATCCCTTCATTGTCATCACTCCCAGGTCCAATCTGGCCCGGAGTGATAGCACCTAATAGGTCAAATAGAACTAAACTGCGTACTTATGCTAAACTGAATTACTTGAAGTAGAACTGTTTTTACATTTAAACAGCGTACTTATATGAAATTGATTTGTTTGAAATCGAACTGTTTTTGACATTGAAACTGTAGATACTCTAAACTGTATTATTTGAAATAGAACAATTTTGACATTTAACTGTGTGTGGTCAAAAACTATACTGACACTAAACTGAATTATTTAAATTAGAACTGTTTGACTAAGCTGAATAGTTTGAAATAGAATAGTTTTTGGCAATTAAACTGTGTACTCATGCTAAACTGAATTGTTTGAAATAGAACTGATTATTTGTATAAAAATGGAGTTGGCGTTAAATAACCTACAAAGGTTGATATGCCATAAAACCAACCAACCAACCAACCAACCAACCAACCAACCCACGATCTCTATGCTGCATGGGATTTTTGCCTCTCATGTCACAGACCAAAGAAAAAAAATTCTCCAGTGATAAATTTCCACAAGAAAAACTGTAAAACACCTTAATACTGCAGCATATCATCCAGTATCAAATGGCCTGACAGAGAATATGATGCAATTGGTGAAGGAAGGCCTCAAGAAGATGAAGAAAGGAGATTTGATGTGTATGGCTTCTATTCCACTGTTAGAAGCCATCACATTCAAGCATAAGTTGCAAACCATTCGAACTGATGTCCCAATAGGATGTGAGAATGCATCTTGATGGAGTTAAACCGGATCTTAGTGCGAGAGTTCGAATCCAACTGAACAAGCAGAACCAATGTTCAAGATTACTGATCTTGTGTTCATACAACCTATGGTAAAAGGGACCTTGCTACTGGGTGTCATAACTGATTGTTCTGGGGGGGGGGTGTCCTCGTGGTGTAATGGTTAAAGCGATGGACTGCGGAATCGTAGTACGCGAGTTCGTACTCCAGTCGCGCTATTATGTTCACTTTCGGGCAAATACCCTTGGGAAAGGTATGAACCCCCTTATCCTCCCAGCTATAGGTTAAATAATACCACTACTGTTCTTCTAGGAGAATGGCTTTGGCATTAAATAACCTAAAAAGAGTTAATATGCCATTAAACAAAGAAACCAAACCAAACCAAACCTGATTGTTCTGGGCCAGTGTTCTACATCGTCGAATTTGGTGAGGCGTCATCAGGACCATCTTTGGAATTGCACCTGCGCATGAGGCAGTCAACAAATAGGTGTTGCTGCCTGTTGGTGAAGTTTTTTCATCACATCTTGAAATCGAAGTAAACCGTTTTCGGCTAATGTCAATAACCTTTGCCAATTAGTGCTTCCGTTGACTTGTCAACAACACCATTATGACAAAACAGAAAACCACCTGATAGACTGAACTTGAAAATGGCATTCCTATGGTACAGGGACAGGAATGTGGGGACAAAGATATAGCAGTCAGTAAGGACAGGTGGTCAAGACACCGGAGAAAAGAAACCGAGAGACCCGACAGAGAAAAACGAAAGGAATTCGTATGTATTAAATAAGATACGCTGAAAGTTAATTGTTTTGTAATTGTCATTAGGGATATTGGATTAACTAGATTAATATACTTAGAGAATAAGATTTGTGTGTCTCGTGAAATTATGAAAATAGATTCGGTAAACATTTCTATGTAAATCAATTTGATGCCAGTGCAACACAATTACATTCACATTTTTTCTTTGTAGGTGATTTGAAATTTCTTTTTTGAATCTGATCGACTTCGATCGATTGATTGGTTGATTGATTTTGCTCGCATTTAGAGACAATAAACTTCCCCAGTTAACTATTAAAATGTCCTGACTACAAGCCGTTACAACTGCTAACTTGTAAACTTCAACGGCAGGATTTGATAGGAATAACAAGTCATATCTTCAAATATGCCTGATGATCGCAACTCATTGTGAAACTTCATGTAGTGAGATAAAAATAAGTCTATGATTTGGTTAATTATATATAAAAGGGTAATTCAATAAATAAGGTGAATTTTAACCAAAGTGTTGGTAGTTGGAAACACTGTTTACAGTTGCACTCTTTTTATGGAAATCAATAGTGATGGACCCTTTTATATCTCTGCAGACTTGAAGTATGACCTTCTTTACTGATAGGTCAGTCCGAAACTTTTCTTTCCCGGAGAGTCAGTATGTTCTCATTCCCAGGACTGTCTTGTCGGCTCAGGTTCGTAGTAGCAGACCCATTTAGCCAATTAGTAAAGATTTTGAAACTAAAACATAGTTCTTTGCACATATCACACGTTCTTCAGTAATTTTCACATGGTTTGCAAATCTTAGCCACCAAATATTTGATGACAGACCTCTCTTTAAGCCTTGAATATTCTGATTTGCCGCCATTTTGAATAACCACAAAACAAATATTTTTGCTTGATTGGAATAATTTTTGCTATAAACCAATTCCAAACAATGCAGGGTTTATTTTATGGAAAAAAAATTCTGAAAAAAATTATTTAGCTTTTTATTAAAGAAATCCCTCTTATATATATATATATATATATAATAGATTATATTAATATAATAAACTACATTATATATATATAATGTAGTTTATTATATTTATAAATAAAGTGCTCAATATCAGTGACAGAGTGTTGTATATCGGAGGGTAAAGTGACAGCAACACTTATTTATAAAAATATAAACTCTCTTTTTATTTACGAACGTTGTGGCAAAATTGTTTGTGGGAGATAGTCGGGCTGTTATGATTTAGATCAGGTAGAGGTACATCTCTAGAGAGCCTTGCTTCTTTGTGCTTCTTTTTCGGGAGACTGATACAAAATGTTCAAAACAGCGTGACTTTGCAGAGTGCTGACTGACTACTCTCTCTGCTGACTGACTGCCGACTCCGTAGGGCTGAAAACTTCTGTTGTTATATATTTTCGCCAATACATTCTTCCCACGCAATTTACGTGACATTTATGCAATCCTATGTTTACCTTAAGACACAATTACACATCCTGTTTTGAATCCACAGACTAATCGGCCTGTCAAAGGTCAATATGTAACAAGAGCATATTTAGATCTAAGTTTGGATAGCGTAGGAACAGCGTCAACGGCACTTGGTGACTGTTAGTTTCTTGCTTAAACTTAGTCTAATGAACGCAGAGACGAGAAACTGACGGTCACCAAGTAATGTTGACTCTGTGTCTACGCTATTCTAACATACATATGTGTGTGTGTGTGTGTGTGTGCATGTACGTATGCGTGTGTGTTCTTATTTCAAACGATACTTACTTATTTTCTGATTCGAATGAATCGTCGACTGTTCTTAGATGAGCCGTAAGATTTCCTGCGAAATCTACAAAATATAAGTGAAAATTGACTGATTTTACATAACACATACAGATAAAAGTATTTAACGAAAAGTTATATGGTAGTGTGAATATTCGAGTTGTTGACTTCGGGAGAAATCATTAAAAGTGGATTTTGTCTTTGAGTTAAACAAATTCAAGCAATATGTATCCAGCTTTCTTTTTTACAGAGCTGCTTCCTTTATATACAGTCCCATTTTTCAGACTCATAGGCAACTATATGTTTGGGGTACAAACACAATTTGGATTTTTATAAATGTATCTTTCATATAACGCATATCATAGTTGTCTTCTTATCAAACACACAAAAAAAGATATAAGTGTCAGTTGAAAAGTTCATAGGCTGACCAAGATACTTTCATAGTATGTGACCAAATGAGGTTTATTTTTTAAATATAATCCTCCTTGTGGTCCACACCCTTCTTCTATCGATGTTGCAATGCTTGGATCTCACGGTTTTGTTTGGTTTCTTTGGTTAACTGCATATCAACCTTTGTGGATTATTTAATGCCAAAGCCATCCATAGAAGGAAGGAGTTCATGCCTTCTGTAAGTGTAGTCGTCGAAAAATGAACCTAATCGCGCGACTGGAGTTCGAACTTGCTTACTGCGATGTCGTAGTTCAGTACGTTAGCCGCTACGCCACGGGAATTCCTCCTTGGACCCCATTGGTAAAAAAAAGCCATGAGTAGCATAGATGACGTCATCTTATGGACTTTTTAGTCCTTTACCCTTTAATATTATACAACGTCATTCAATTAACTCAAAATTAGCGGAATTTATTATTTATTCAATTTCAAGATAATTACTCGACTCATATATGAAGAAATTGTTATTAAACACTAAACATTTACCAAGATTGAAATTTTTCCAAGCAATGGCAATAACATTTTCTATTTGTCCCAACAAAGATGGAGAGGTAAGACTTCCCAAAAGATAAAAAGAATGTCCTCTTAATGCTGTACAGTTGCACAAACTGATGTTTGCCTCCTTTTCTAACGCAGGTTTATAATCTTCCAAGGCTGGTTCGGATAAAGCCGTCAAACTGGATTCAATTCCATCAATAGTTAAAGTATAAAATATTTGTGTAACGAGTCCCCTGAAAAAGAAAAAAAACCCAAATAAATAAAGAAAAAACGTTAAGTAAACAAAAAGGAAATTTTATAAAGATTATTTTGCTAAGCATTTACGCAGATTAAGCACAATGCGTTTGTCTACATTAGCAAAAATTTGACCAGAATTAAGTAGAATTTTTACTTTTTATTGGTATCCATCTAACAACAATGTTTGTTATTGATATTTTGAATATTATCTCTCGTTTTGCACATAAAAAGCAAGAATATTGGAATATTCGTAAACAATCTGAACTTGATATAAACACTGCATTAGTCTGACAATTCAATTAGAATTTCCAAATTTTTACAAGAATTTGGTTCATATTTAAACAAAACAAATTACTTACCACGTTACCATATGGTAATTACTATCCCATGAGTGTATTATTGGATGAAGCTCACTTAAGCGGACATCTGAGAAAGGAAAAAATGCTATGTCCAATTATGACTGAATATTTTTTATTTAGAATGACAAAAAAGCAAATATAAAAAGTAAATATATACCATGCTCATGTGAGACTACTTTTAATCAGTAAATATATCTCCTTCGAAAAATAGACACCAAGTTAATTCTCAGAGCCTTGACTAGGGCCAAAATCATGGGCTTCCTATCCTGAACTCTAGGTAGAAAAATAACTGAAAATGTAAAATCTAATTTTTTTTAACTGCGTGATTGGCTGTATTGGTGCTTGGCAGTTGTGATATGTCAGCAAATATAAAATGTATCTCTATTAAATCTTTGTTAAAAGCGCTTAAAATTTTAGAGATAATAAATCAATCACCGTATATACTCGAGTCATGAACGATTTCGTGTAGTGAACAACCACTAATTTCTTGATATACAAAAAGGTGTTTTTATCAATAATTGCGGGTTATGGACAACAATAAGCTTCGACGTGTTCAAAAACATCTCATGTAATGAACGATCCCTAGTTTTTAAGATGAAAAATTGGTCTTAAAAACCATTCATTACACGAGTATATTCGGTAATTCGAGTGTCTTTTAAAATTTTTTTTTATTTATGTATGTATATACTTGCTTGAATATACAAGAAAAAACTGGAAGCCATAAGTTAACATGGCATAATGATGATATTATTCATCAAATTTAGCTTAGTATGAGACAAGGCCAAATATATAGGGTTCTCAGAGAGGATTAAACTCATTACAGTCCGTGAGACTAATTTGCTATCTACTGTTTCATGAGTAACTCGTAGAAGCGTGTGTATGCTTAAATGTGAAAAAGAAAAAAATTTGTTAGCTCCTCTTTGAAAATTATTCTGTGAAATTGAACAACAGGCCTTCTAGGCATAAAATAACCCAGGACGAGTTGATATGCCGCAAAAAATCAATCTATCACTCAATAAACAGAAGTCGTATAATAAGAGTTCTGCTTCAATATTTCGGTCATAATCGAAACGGAATGGCTACGTACTAAATCTAGTGAGTAACCAATTTTTCCTTTCAGTTTGTAAAAAGTTAAGTATTATTGTTTTTCTCTGGTCAAGGGAGAGAATTCTTACCTTTATTAGCCGCTGCCCATGCTTTTCTCAAACCGACGATGATTAAATCAAATTTCTCAACTCTCTTGTAAGCGTTGAGGATATTTAGACGATACAATCGTCTGTTCGCATCAAAATCCAAATAGTCAGGGATAAGGGAGAAATCAGGGTTGGCAAGAGGTACCTCTAAATTGATAAAGTACCGTAATCTAGTATGGATATGACTGCAAAAGAAAAACAGTTTATTACGTAAATAAAATTTTATTGAAGATTTCATGCTTATCTGCCAAATTAAATTGTAAATGCCAAATTAAGTTGTAAATAACATTTTGAATCAAGTAATCTCCGAGATGTTCAAGAGCATGTGTGTGTGTGAGTGTGTGTTTGAGAGAGAGAGAGAGAGAGAGAGAGAGAGAGAGAGAGAGAGGGAGGGGGGGGATTATGTTTCTTACCCCCCCCAAAAAAAATAGCACAAGAAACAAGTCCTTCAACGTAAAAAGAAAATCAACGACCACACACGAAGGGAGATAACTCACGACCTTCTTCAATCACAAGATAACCACCCTCACGTGTCAATTTAAATTCTAATATTAAACCAGGCATAAAAGTAACGCGTGTGTCCAATAAACTGTCTATTTATTAACAAGAAAAAAATTTGTTGCGGAGCCATTAAGAACGTCGACACCGCAAATCATTTTGGGTTTGTTAAGTGTGTGAGTAATTGACAGCCAAAGAACAATGAAGAGAACAAAGGCGGGATAACAGTATAAAAAATGACAATTCATTTGTCGTAGGTTACAGAACCGTCGTTATTGGTAAAGTTATCGATCGATGTCGGGAGCTGGTATGGTCGTTGTTGGTAGAGAGACTGCTGGATGATCGATGTCGGTAGTTAGCTGGTATGGTCGTCGTCGTAATTGGTGTGTCATCGTTGCTGGTGGGCTAAGACTATCGTGCCTTAGCTCTTCAAAGTCGAGCGAACAGACAGGGTAACTGTGGCTAATGTGACGGCAAATTCTTTAAAATCCCAAAACGGGACTTTATTTTCGCACGTGTGAAAACGAGGCAGGTTGGCACTTGATCCCTTGTAGTCCTCGTTCAGAGTTTTTTTTCTCAGGCATATAAGAACTGACATATTATGTGGGGGATCAATTTAGGGCTAGACTGAGCGCCGCTGGCAAGGGGTTCCAATTTTCACACTATACACCCACCCACCAAGGCCGCTAGTCTTCCTCCCACAGAACAATGGACGATATGGACCTCTTGGTTTAGACGTAATAATATTAATTGTAGTAGTCAGCAATTCCGGTTTCCTGTATAAGAATTTAAAGGAATTTATAGGACAATTTTAAGCGAGCATATCATAAGGCAAATAGAAGCTGAAAAAGAAACATGAAATAAACTAATTCGTAGCAGACGCTGCAAATAACAACTTCAAGCACGTGGAAACATTAAAATATATCAATCTTTTACTACACATAGATATACACCTTCAACGTGTCAAATATATCATCAATGAATAGTCCATGAACATAACCGTCTTACTTCTTTTCTTTTCTTTCGTTTTCAGTCTTTCTTCAAATTGAGAGAGAGAGAGAGAGAGAGAGAGAGAGAGAGAGAGAGAGAGAGAGAGAGAGAGAGAGAGAGAGAGAGAGTATATAAAATTGGGTATAAGGAGAAACAGTCCCAAAGTCACTTATCTTATTTAGATGGATTCCTGTGGAGATTCTTCTTTTACGGGCTCTTCATTTACCCGGAGTTCTTGGCTTTAGTTCCGTCCGCCACGACCCCTGTCCAACAACTAACTTTCTTATTATCTATTTCCGCTGACGGGAAGGAGTCCCCACTTCCATTTTGGGGTCCCAGCCAATCATTTGGCTTCTCTCTTCTTCCTTCCCGTGTCAGGCGATCCGCTAGGGCTACTATATGTCACTCCGTATCCCATTCTTTTTCCATCAGGTCACCAAGTACAAACATCTGTTTTTCCATTCTGACTTGGATTTGTTACTTTGGGATTGACCCACATTCTTTCATGTCTTAATGGCCATTCTCTGACGGCTTGCTACTGTTAATTCGAACACGAGGATAGTAGTAATCTTATTTCTATCTTCTCAGGGGGACACCACGTGACACTAAGATTGCCGTACCTTAACGCTGCGAAGCCGAGCGAACAGACAGGGAAACCGATGGCTAAGATTGCCGTATCTTCGCGCTGCGAAACCGAGCAGACGGACAGGGAAACCGATAGGCTAAGACTACCGCGCCTTAGCTCTGCGAAGTTGAGCGAACGAACGGACAGGGAAACCGACCGAAATGGTTAAGACCAGGCGGTCTTAGTGTCCTCTTCGTGTTTGCCTCCAGGCCGTCTGCTTCGATGAGTTCATGAGAAATGTCATAGATACTATAACACTAAGGATGGAGACCTCTAATGGTCCTTAAAAGGACCTTTTCGCATGTCTATGTAGAGGTGAGGCGAATACGACCACGAGATGTAGGATTACGCTTTAAGAGCTTCGGTACGAGTTAACGTGCTATCGGTATTCATCCTTTGTCCCATCAAGCGGAGGAGTATGGCACAAGGCCGTTTTAAGGCGGGTCAGGGCACAGGACCGGAGCCAACACACGCCCAGCATTTCTAAAAAATGCCTCGGGCCCCGTCGGCATTCTCCTAAAAGGGGGTACCTCAGGCACCAGGCGATAAACTAACCCCTCCGAAGAGGGAGGACGGCCCTCTGAGGCTTGAGGTATGTCCAATGACGAGACGCACCCGACCGGATCCGTGCCGCTAACACTACAGCCGGCCGAAATGCGTCCCATCAACCGGATTCCACTAATCAACGAGTTAACGTTGCTAGCGGTATTTGTCCTCCGTCTCACCAACCGGACGAGTATGGCACAAGGCCTTTTTTAAGGTGAATCTGGGCGCTGGGCCGGAGTCCACACGCGCCCGGCATTTCTAAAAATGCCTCGGGCCCCGTCGGCATTCCCCTAAAAAGAGGAGCCAGGTGATAAACCTAACCCCTCCGAAGACGGTTAAAGCCTGGGAGGACGGCCCCTGAGGCTCGAGGTATGTCCAGTGACAAGACACACACCGACCGGATCCGTGCTGCTAACACCACGGCTGACCGAAGTGCATCCCATCAACCAGATTCCAGTAGTCAACGAGTTAACGGTGCCCAGCCACCGGACTGCTGAAAGGGGCTTGTTTATACAGAGCAAAAGCTATAGCACGCTGCAGATCAGCGTGGACAGAGAGTTCGTCTTTAAAAAATCGAAGTGGAAATACAGTCCTTCTTAAACCTGAGATAGGTTTCGAAAGATTATCCACTTTATTTTAATAGAGGGACTTTCGAACGACGGGCACTATTAATGTTATAAAAATGTAGATTTTTTTCTTTTTTAGTTGTTACGGCAGGTTAGGGCTACGGATGGTTTCATCCTTTCCGGTCGTAGCCGGATGTAGCGTTTTTTTAAGGGTTTTTGAGTAATCTGATTTGTTTACATTTTTCAACGGGTCACGACAATATATAAAACATGCATATTATATTCATTTGAAAAGAAAGAAGGCATATACAGCTAAAATTGCATTCAGTCGAATGACCGAACGATTAACCTTAGACCGTAGTGTCCGAAAAAGATTTGGGTCGAAAACAAGGAACAAAGAAATAATAGAATTCGTTAGAATTAAAAAATAAAACTGTCTTACAGGTTCAAAAAAGTCCTTTAAAAAATGGAAGTCTTCACGACAGTAATTAAGAAAAAATGTATTGAGACAGATTTCAGCAATTTGTTTCTTAGAAATTTCCTTTATGAAGAGTCTTGAAGGGGAGAACTCCTTCCAGCCACGTGTTCAGTATTCATAATTTTTGTGTTCATGGCATATCAATTCCACGGTAGAAAACTTGAAAGAATTTCCTCTATTCAGCAATTATAAATATTTCCTTTCGAATAGGAGACTCAGCAATTGAATTAGAAACTCGATAAAATTTCCTCAAGTCAGCAATTAAAAACATCTCCTTTCAACAAGAAGATTCAGCAATTGATAAAGGATGCCTGATAGAAATCCATCAGGCTCTCAGTCAGCCAGTAGAAATTTTCCTATTCAGAGGAAATTTTCTTCGCACCACATGGTTCTCAGGGGTCAAGCGCGGAGCGTTTTTTTGAACGGTCCGTTTCCACCAAAATCTTCCTCCCAAAAGTTCGAGTTTCCTATGTCTCGCTTCAACGCCAAAAACGGCATTAGTTCCGGTCACGTAACTAATCCACTTCCTCAGGTGAAGGCGAAAAAAGTCCCGTCAACACAAAACTCCATCATTCAAAAAATAATTTCGACAAGAGAGAAAGAGAGTAAAAATCTATGATTGTATTTTCAACATTATACAAACCTCATTCATATAACTCCACAAATTATTTCAAACTGAATATTTCTATTCTTGTACGTTCATTTCTTGAAACTCTAAACATTTATTATACAACAAACTAAAAAAAAAAAAAAACAAAACAAAATAAATAGGTATCTATTTGATTTCCAACGGCAGCATGCAGACTGAATGATTTTGTGGCATGTCAACTTGTCAAAGGTTATTTTATGCGTTGACGTTAGAGAATATTTACAATGTTTGTGTAGTTATTTCTTTAGAGTTTAAAAAAAAAACAGTTATATTATATCAAGTATTCTTTATGCAAATGATTTCTACATAGTTTTATGGTTTCAAGTATTCCTATCCCATACTAAGAATTATATGGTTTCATATTTTGGTTTGGTTGTGTTTTATGGCATATCAATCCTTGTGGGTTATTTAAATCCTGTTTATATATTAGTAAGTAAAGTTAGCGACTGTAGTCGAGGGATATATATATATATATATGTATATATGTATATATATAATTTGTAAGCTAATAGTTTGTAGGTAGCATTATTTCTAAACGAGCCACAGTTTATTTGTTCGCACTCTGTTTAAATAGTTTCAACGATTGTTATCTTCAGCGTAATTAACCCTCATCCACCGCCTTGTAACACCTTTAAGATAAAATAGTATTGTATAGAGTAATTTGAAGAATACGGTCGGGGTAATCATATCGGTGCTAGGGCTTGACATGACCCCCTGACTGATTGGATCGTGCCTCTCCGACCATCTAGTAAGGGCTAAATGAGAGTGTTGCAAGTGACGTGACCACTTCGGTTGCCGGATCACGTGACTGCTCAGCCACCTGCATCTCGTCCTGAAGTATACCACCTGTTGGTCGTCACCCACGACCAACAGGTGGTCTCGTTGGGAAGATCTTTCCTCTCTGTAGGAGTGCAGTCGGCCTATTCTACCACCCCCAACCGACAGGGCGGGCATGGTTCGAAGTAATTATTTTTATTTGATAATAGTCATTTGTTTGCACACACTTATATGGTTCCAAGTAACTAATAATAATCCTTACTAAACGATTATAGTTTTAAGTAACTATTCTTAAGACAAATAATTTATAGTTATATGGCATCAAGTTTTGCCATTGAATATAAATAATTTCCAAATAGATCTACTTGACCAATAGACGGGACATTAACAGGTACAACCACTTCGGGTCAGAGTGGACCAGAGAGTAATGACAATGAAAGGGTCCTTCACACACCTCAGATCTCCAAAACTGGAGCCACAATATCAAATACAGTTTAGTGTTATACTCAGGATCAGAGCCTTACCCCTCTGAAGGAGACACAGTCAGCATATTCTAAACCTGACGACTGAGAAGATCCAGGTTCCATTCCTGAGTGTCACTTAGTATTGTCTGGAAAACATGACACTGGTTTTCACAAATTTCCAGAAACTCATGGCTGAACCATCTGAAGGATTTTGAAAAAAACTTACTTTGTGCTGACACTGGACGCAGTCAAGACGACCTGTTTTGAGTGATAGATGATAGCGACTGTATCTCATAATTTGGCCGATATTTAATATATTTTTTGGATGGAAATAAAAAGTGAACTGAAATATGCACTGTAGATGGGCCTTCTAATACGATTACTGTATCCTCTTTTGTGGGGTACCACAAAAAGTTGGTCCTGAGTATGATACTAAACCGCATCTGGTGGTGAGACTAACAATTTTGGAAATCTGGAGAGTGTGGAGTACTTCTTCATTACAATTACTCCCAAGTCCACTCTATCCTGGAGTGGTTGTACGTGTTCAATTCTCATGTATAGGCCAAGTAGATCTGTTAAAAGATTATTCGTATTGGTTAGGAATATCTGATACAATGCAACTATATAGAAATTATTTGTATTAGATAAGAATACTTGATATCTTATAGTTATTTGTATTAGATAAGAATACTTGATATCCTATAATTATTTGTATTAGATAAGAATACTTGATATCCTATAATTGTGTGCACAAAAATGTAAATATAAATATGCTGTGAACGCGATTCCCTAACTTCTAGTCATAAAATAACCCTGAATCAGTTGATATGACATTAAAATCAATAAATCAATCAATCAATGAAATATTTGACAGTAAATAAAAAAAAAATAATAAACAAGCAAAAAGAATTTTGAGAACGTTTTACCCAGTGTTGTTGATCAGCTGTTCTTTAGTTTTTGTAAAGATTTTGACATCTGAAAAAGAAAAATGTTGGTATTTTTAAAATGGTCAAAATTACTTTTAAATGTTTGATTTATGTTAAAATCTCAAATGATTGTTTTTGCAGGTGCGCATATGTCTTTTGTTGGCCGAGAGTCGCAGTAATACGAGAATGCATTTTTCTTTGGCTTCATTAATTAAGATTTCCGAGAACCACAAGATAAAAGGAATTTGAACCAGTGAAATGAAAGATTCTAGAAATACACATGGCAAAAGTTATAGAAGCAATATTCTATCAAACAGTTCCGAAATCAACAATTATTAAAAATGACATTCTGAGAAAGAGTTGTCGATGAAGGAGGAAGTCGACATTCCTAAGCTAAATTGGGGTGGGGGGTTTACAGAAACTTGGATGATTGATTTTTTTTAGACAAAAAATAGACCTTAGAAGTTACAGACTTGAAGGCCGGTGCATTTGAAAATCTATGTCTTTTGTAAGTATGATTTTTATGCTTATGCTTTTATAAACCAGTTTTATAAAGGATAACTGTGAGTTCGTGAGAATAAAACAAGTCAACTCTCTATGATAACAGGATAATAACTGAAATTTATTTTAAAAGTTTGGCGTCTATCGGTGCGTGTGTGTATGTGTGTGGGTGCATGCCAAGTATTTGTGCTCTGACGACCGGAAATGTGTCAGCTTTATTGATGAGGTCACAACAATGAGCAATGTTGTTTTGACCAGAATGAAAGGTTTCTACCGTCTTGTATTTATGTTTTTGTGTGTCTAGAGCTTATATTACCTGTATTGTTTTTCGCTGCCCCTATCCCTAGACATGCTGGAAAGCTCGGAGCTGGTGTAATTCTACAGTTTACGGGTATCTGTCTCAAAATTTATAAATATTCTGATGCAAATAAAAACCCATAAGGGGGATATAAACCCAGTTGGGAAACACTGCTTTACACGGACAACACAGTGTGTGTTAACTTAATTCTCATATTATATGTTGTTAATATTTCCTTGTATTTATTTCGCATCGTTAACGTATTTAAAATCTGTCAACACGAATTGGTGCATTTAGTTTATAAAGTAGATATAATACTCAGTGATTTTCGGAGATTTAACTGTTTTAAAACTGGTGGCTCAGTTGTAGATTTTCGGCATTGCAATATGTGGTCGCTGGTTCGATTTCCAGTGTTGGAGATTACAGTATATACTGCTGATGAGATCTAATAAGGTCGAAACAGCTGTCCAGTCTTCCCGTATATCGTGCGTTGGTGTTCGGCGGATTTTCTCGTCATGGTAATTCCAATTCACTATATTAATTCTTCTACTTAAAAAAAAAAAAAAATAGGTACACCTGTTTTCAAACCGTTCATTAAAATATACATTTCATTGTGCAATAACATGTTCTTGTAAATTGCATCTTAATAAATAAACGGACAAAAATCCGAAAAAGATTATCTTTTTTACTATAAATAAATAATATATTTTATTATAAAATGGAAAAACGAACATCAAACCTACTTGCAGATCCTTTTGGTGTCCAGACTGAAACGAGTGCCGACTGGATTTGTCGCAGTTGACGTAAATTCACGTATGGCTTCTTTACTTCCAACTTCATTAAGGGCCTGATTGGCTTGTCATATACATCAATACCTTCTGACTGTAATAATTTCATTCCAGGACCATCAACTAGTGTTGGATTCAGCGGCGTAGAATTGTTCAAAGTGAAATACCGGATTTTTGATACAATCAAACTGAGTTTTAAATAAAAGTAGAAAAGAAATCATTATCAGATGACATTGCATACAATTATTTTTTTATTCTATTTTTCCAAATGTATCAGGTGATATTGTTCAGTTGTTAAGTTTATAACTGACCAGAAACGGCTCATGTTGTGCAATGGTTAGCAAGCTAGTTGAGTTGACCATTTTAGTGAGTTCTGTTCTCACTGAATTCTTCAAACTTTTGGCCTTGTGCCACAACTAAAGGGCACCATTAGAAAGTTTGATTGATAGGAATAGAAAATAGCTAAAGGGATTCAAGTCAGGAATAAGGGTAATATGGTAAGGTAAAAATATCATTTTTGTTCCAAAAATGCTTTGAAACTAAGTCGGCCTTTTCTTTTTAGATTTTTTTGTTTTTATTTTTTTTTTACGTTAGCAACCATGACTGAAATTCGTGAACGATGTTAATTCACCACCAATAATTTTGATTGAAAAAAAATGACTTCGATCATTTAGAAACCTGATTGATCTCGATATTCCTGTCTTAACATTTTCTTCAGTTAGTGAAGTGGCCGATCGACTCTTGTTAATCTTTCACAATCTCTCAGCTATCAAAAATTGACTTCTGCCATCTAAAAACTAGGTACCGAGATACAACTTGATCTCTATAAGCCTGTATTAACTTGTTAACTGTTTCTGTCGCATTGACCTAAAGTTTGACGTTGAATTTGATATCCTGTTCCAATTTCATGACATACTTAAAGGAACATCCTCGTAAATATCCGAGATTATTTAGTTGAATGGGAATTCTTAGAAACAAACATGAACTGAATGTTTTCTCACGTATTCAAGGTCAGTACTGTGGTTTTCAATCAGAGTCACCAACTTGCAAAAAAGTCTCACTACTTTCTAGACCGACATCGGTATAATCCCCAAAATTGCAGTTTCGCTAAATGAATTTCATGTTTCACTGGATCGACTAAATTTTACAAAAGAAATATTTCTATTCATATTTTCAGTGAGACTTTTCCTGACTTCTTTTTACTATCTTAACAGTTATTATCAATTATTCACAAAATTTGAGATAAGGTGTCGAAGGATTTCATAGAATTAAAACATTCTATTCAAAATATATTTACACGTGTCACAAGTATTGCACAATTAAGAACTTACTTATTCGTCGTAACCACTAGTTTCGGACTGGCAAAATAAATCTGCATTGGATTAGAGTCGTTTCCAACACCATCTGAAAACATAAATAGAAAAAGGATAATCCTAATTGAGAGTTTGTCATTCTTCGCTGTATAAACATATTTGTAATATAGTTTGGAATATTCCTTGTAATTTTCTTTAAATTAGTAATTGCAGGTAATCTTTAAACATATGTGCTAATTAAAGTTTTATAAAACGATGAAAGTAATTTAAAAGACTTAGCAATTAGAGATTGATCATTATATTGGAGGGATTACCGTTTATTGTCAACGATTTGGTGCTAGGGAGGAGATTAAGCTGCGTCCCTACTCTCAAAGTTCTAATATTAGCATTAGTATTATCCATTGATAATGAATAAACGGAAGGAAACACAAATATAGAACATCTATAGAACATTTGATACATACATATAAAAACAAATAAGAAGTATTGCACGTATAAACAAACGTATTGAAGCAGATGAAATGTACACATTGTTGTATGGAAAAGCATTGCATTAAAAGCAGCGAAGAAATGATAAAATCTCTAACGTGTCTTTAGTCGTTTAGCGATGTTGCTTTACATTTCCATCCTGAGACGAAATGACAACGTCATTTGCTGGGTTGTGAGACTAAATCTTTTCAATGAGCAGAGATGCAAAAAGAGGAACCAAAAGAGAAAGAGACAGAATTCTGAATTTTCGCGTGGCCAATGGATTTATGATGTTCAAAGACACAGTCACAAATCCAAGGATAGAAAATTATTTGTCTCTCTACAATACATTCCGTATTGTTTGTATTTGTTTAAAGTTGTGATCGTTCGATCTGATGTACTTCACTAGTTTTGCATCGGAAAAACACATAATGTATCAAAAATGTTTTCTCCTCCTTTTCATATTTTTTCCTTTTTTAGTTTGGAATGAGATTGCTGCATACATTAGTTGTTTTTAATTAATTCCTTCTAGATTTCAAAACTATTATTTTTATTTTAGTTAAATTCATCAATTCTAAATACGTTTTCGATATTTTAGAGATACTTACTGAATATCAACTGAGACCAAACACGAGCTAAGGGAACTCGTAGTTGAAAATGATCTTTTCCAGTTAAGACATAATTAAGAGTAAAACTGTAGAGAAACTCATTGGATATCAGCTGAATTATATTCCTTCGGTATATTCCATAGAAAGGTCCTTGGTTAAAATAATCGTTCAGTTGATCAGTTGATGGCGAAAATTCAATGCGGGGATTCAAAAGTTTGTCTTCATTATAAACAACATAAATAACCATTGCTGCTTCTGATCTGGAGAAAAATAAGATTTTTACAATAAAATTTAAACAAAATAAAAATTGATATACCTCCCATTACCCACACAAAAACAGCTTGCTTGAAATTAGAATATATATTCAATGTTTTTCTTTTTATCGAATCAATGGCTTTGAAATAACAAAATCTTTTGTTTTTCGAAAAATGATACCAGCCGTTTTCTTGGGGGGTCGGGTATTTTATATTGTAGCATTATAAACACTCCATGACTTAAAATGATTTGAAAAAACTTAGTTTTAATCAGTATTCATTTCTTCGTCTTATATAATTTGAGAGAAGCACAATAACAACCCATCACCATATTTCAACAGATAATCTACTTGTTTTTCACGCCAGTTTTAACAAGTAGTTTTTGCTAAAGTCTGAGACAACAATTCTCTTCAGATTTCTAGATTTTTCTAAGTATTCCAGCTGATTTTAACAGTGCTGTAGTCTTGATGGTCTCGATTGTTCCTCTGGTTTTCAGTTTCCCCAGTCTCTTTTCTAGGTCTTTGGGGAATATCTAAATATCAACAACTACAATTAGAATCACAATCATTTTCATGTTTCACAGTTTTTTTCAGCTCTCTAGCAAGTCCAAGTATTTATTAATCTTTTTGTTTTTTTCATTTTCAAAATCCATGAGATTTTAAGTTCTTTTTGTTGATTAATACTAGGTCTAGCCCTCTAGCCGGGATTGGGTGATCCGTTTGGATCTCAAGAATTCTATGGATCTCTTTTTCAAGGACATTCTGGTGTGTGCATATACCATTTGTTAGAATGGTTAAATTTGAATCCCTTGTGCAATTCCCTGTCGATCATCTTTCCCACCCAGTCATGCCTTGTATTTCATGTTGTGCCAATTTGCCGCTTAAACGTTTCATCTTTGTCATCACATAACCAACACTTGCTATTTTTTGGCATCTTATCAGTTTTTGATTTGACATATTTTACTCCTAACGAGTTTTTCCTACCAGC
Organism: Sepioteuthis lessoniana; assembly: GCA_963585895.1. Taxonomy (NCBI): domain Eukaryota; kingdom Metazoa; phylum Mollusca; class Cephalopoda; order Myopsida; family Loliginidae; genus Sepioteuthis; species Sepioteuthis lessoniana. The sequence continues at coordinate 2,197,208 of OY757912.1, forward strand.
GTTGGAGGTGCTGGTGGTGTAATAGTTATCGTCGTTGGAAATGGACACGGCGACGCGAGTTCAAATCCTGGACGAGACTGATTACATTTCACATAGCACTAATACCCTTGGAATAGGTATGAGTCCAATTATTCTCCCTCCAGCTATGGGTAAATAGTAGGACAGACTGATTTCTTCAGCCTTGGTGAGGCAACTAGACTGAGAGAAGGAAAACTCTGAATTCAAACCTGTTAAACTCCGTTTAAAAATTGACCTTGTGTCATGTTCTGCCCGAGCGGAGGGGTTGGTAAATATGGTGAATATAGTTAGCTGATGGTCTTTCACTGGATTCTGAGTGACAGCAAGTCTCCTCTGGCCTCTAGGATACTTCTGGGTATTCTGGCTGATCTCGGCAATGTTGTAGTCTGGATGTTCTTGATTCTTTCTCCGATCTCCAACTGTTGTAATCCTTTTTCTAATTCTTTGGGGAACGTTCTAAGCGAACCGATTACAATCGGTATCACCGCCACCTTCATGTTCCATGATTTTTTTTTTAGTTTTCTAGCAAGGTCGAACTACTTAATCTCTCTTTTCGCTTTTTTAAAAATTTTTACTCTAGTTTATCGCTTGAAATATTCATACAGTTGTGAATTGAATTACCATGACTAGAAAATCCAGCGAACATTCAAGCCATGGTAATTCAATTCACAATATAATTCCTCTACTTAAAAAAGAAAATGTAGATTCATACAGGTGTTTTTCTTCCTATTTTTTCTTTTCAGTCATTGTTGTTCTGTTGATCCTTGTGTTTGTATTGTTTTTGGTCGCTGTAATCAGCCTATTTTTGCTCTTTTTTTTTATATAGCCTTCGATGTATTGGCGAGTCTTCTTCTCCCTTCTTTTCTTGACACGTCTACGTCATATCTGTGATGTAAGGCATCATGCATGGTCATTAGGTTTCTTGTTCTCTGGTTCATTTGTTGAAGTTCTTTCCTCGTCCACTTCAAGAATCATCCCGAGTCTCTTACAAGGGAGACAACCAAGGTGTTTATCCATTCTGCTATATAATTTGGTTTTGAGTAGTTTTCTTACTCTCCTGTGATATTCTTTTCAATTTTTCTTTCATCTCTGCTTCTCTAAGTTTTCTTTTCTCCGAGTATTCTGATTTTTTCTTGATTTGTTATTTCTATTCCTTCCGTCATTTGTCGTTTTCTGCTTCTCATTTTTATGCCAAATTCCACGCCTGTATCATAATTGTCATCATCATCATCATCATCATCATCATCATCATCATGTCACACCATCAGCACGAATATCTCTGACCTTTTCTCGCCAACCTTCTCTATCGTCCATTGCTTCCAGCAGGTCTTCAGGGATACATCCCATATCGGCACAGAGCTGCTGTATGTAGGTTCTAGTTGGTCGTCCTGCCTCTGCTCATCCATGTGAAGGGATCCACAGGAGTACATCACTTATGAGTTCGTCCTTACTTCTCTGGCAGTGTCCCGCATGTCTGGTTCGTCTAACATTGATAGTTTTCGTGATGGATGGTAGGTGGCCGCACAGCTGCTGCTTTGTGAGGTGCTGCATCCAGAACTGGTTCAATATTGCTTGCAGCATTCTTGTGTAGTTGCCGTCAAGCTTTTTCTCCATACGTTTAGTTAGCGTCCATGTCGTACATCCATACAGCAGTATCGACACAACTGCTGCTTGGACGTTACACCTCGGTAGTTCTTGGCTAATCCGAGGTCACCCTTTTTAGGGAAGAGAAGGATGCATCCCTTTGTCCATCTGTCTATTGGGTTTTGATTATATACGGCATTACAGTATCTGAGCAGTATGTCGTCGAATATCCTGACCTTCCATAAATCTGGAGGTATTTCATCCAGCCCTGCCGCTTTTCAATTTTTAATTTTTCTTGGTACCAAGTCGAGTCCTTCTTGCGTAAACAGTCCTAGTTTGATGTCTAATTGTTTACTTATAATTCTTGTGATTGGTTCATGTGTAACTTTCGGAGGGTTTCCGAGTAAATTCTCGAACTCTTTTCCAGTTTTAGGGTTTCCAATTCTTTTTTATATTTGGCAAACAGTTTGATGTCGTCCATGTACATTAGGTGGTTAATCTTTTCTTGCAATTTAGTAAGTTTGTAGCCGCCGGTGCATTTCCTAAGTATGTGATTGAGTGACATCATCGATATTACAAATAATAATGGTGAAAGTGCATCTTCCTGAAATATACTTCTCTAGATTTTTTTTACTTGAGCAAAAGTTTTTCTTCCTGCTGTCAATTTAACTCACGAGTTTTTCATGATTTCCTCGATAAAATTAATGATTTTTTCGGATATCGTGTACATTTTTAGATTATACAGCTTTGCAGGACCATATTGTATGCTTTTTTTTGTTGTCAATCCATGGCTCCATTTTTCCCTCTCGTTTTGCTTTCTTTGAGGATGTGTTGATCAATGTTCAGTAGATCACTTTTCCTCTTGTTCCCTTGTAGCATCCTTTCTGTTTTTCGCTTACTTTTTGGGAGTCTTTTAGGATCAGGGTGGCCTTTCCTTGAATCATCTATTCGGGCATATTTGTTTCTTCTAAGCATCTATTCAGTTCAATAGCAAGTCTGTTGTGGAGAGACATGGATTTTTGAAACCAGAATCTATGTATGCCATCATGACCTGGCGTTTTCCTATTCTTTTTTTGAGTGTTGCTCTGAGTGAATCTAGGTGTATTATCACCTTTGGGTCTTTTTCAAGTCCTTGTCATTTTTTTCCATGTTATTTATCCAAGCGACTTCTCTGTTACGTTCTTTCAGTTCCCATATTTTAATCCAAAATTGTTTTGCTTACTTACTAGTCTTATATTTTTTCTGCGATAATCTGCTGCATTCGCTTATTATGTGATTGATCGTTTCGTCTCTTTCACCACATAACTTACATCTGCTGTTTTGTTGTGTCTCATCTATTCTCGCATTGATACGGTTAGTCCTTATAGCGTTGTTTTGTGCTGCTATTGGAAGAGATTCAGTTTCTCTATTGAGATTTCCTTTTCTTAGCCACATCCACGGTTACACGAGTGAGATGTCACCGCTGGTTAGTCTTTTAAGACGTCCTTTTAAGAAATCCTTGTATGCCATCTAGGCCTGGGGTTTTCCAGTTTGATATCTTTTTAAGTGTTGCCTTGAGCCCATCGGGTGTATATTCACCTGAGGGTCTTCTTCGAGCATTCGTAACTCTGTTTCCTTGTTCTTTATCCATTCAGCTTTTTGTTATGATCTTTCCGTTCCCATATTTTGGTCCAAGATCTTGTTGCCTCTCTCGCATCCAGTTGTTGATATGGCTTCACCCATTCTTCCCCTAATTATTGGTAGAACTTTGTTCGTTGTTTTGGAACATCCTGTTTTGTCTATATTGTTTGGTCTTGTCTCGGTATCTTTTTAGTTTTCCTTCTTTCGCCATTATTTTTTGGTTGGTCTCCTCAAGCTTTTATTCGAGTTCTAGGTGCTGTGTTTATTCAGTTTCGTCCGAAACTTTGTAAATGTTCCGTTTAAGTATTCTTGCTTGTTGTCGAAGTCTTTTTATTTGAGATTCAAGTCTGAGTTTTGACTTTCTGTGGTTTTCAAGGGGACCCCGATTTTTCACAGACTAATTTTGCTCCTGCGAATATTAAATCATTTAAGTCTGTGATGTCGTTTGTTGGGATATTTGTCAATAAGTCGTTCACTTTCTCGGTTTCGGACTTGACTCTTCCCCAGTCTTGGTTCCTGAGGGAAGGCAATGTGGTTTAGTGTTTCGGGAAATGGTTAACTTCTCAAACACTATATATTTTAGGCAACACAAATGAATAACGAAACTTCTTTTTAACAACACAACAAAGAAAGGTTTATTATAGTAGCAGGCGTAAAAGAGTGAGAGTGAGAAAGTGTCTCTTTTGTGTCGCTGGTTAGTATGCTGGTCCTTGGTGTGTAGGAAGCGTGTTTGAAGCTAGCAGCGAGCGAAGGGTTCCAAGTGGAATCAGTGGCAGTCATGTGAGAAAGATGTGTTTCTGCTGCTGGCTCAAGGCTCTCTGACTTTGTCCGTTCTACAAAAAAGGGACTAGAAAAATAGTTCCTGAGAGGGAGAAGGAATTAATGCCCTCTGCCAGTTGATTGGTCAGTGAGTGACCGACTCTCTTAACAGGGGCATTGATTCGCGAAAGGAAATAGATCTGTGGCTGCTATAGTGGTTTTCTTTTCAGACATGATTCTTCTAATGGTATCTACATTAGTTCTTTCCTCTCGGGTCAGTGTTTGCGTTTGTGTGTTTGTGGTGCATGGGTCATTGTCATGTAGTGTTTGGTTAGGAGTTCCTGGCTTTTCTATATTTAGTGTCTCAGTTACTGTGGTAGGCGTTTGTTGATGTGTTTGCCTATATATTTATTGGTGAATTTCTAGTATTTCAAGGTCAGAAAATCAACCATTCTTTGTTATTGTCCTAACCTGGTCAGCGAGCATTTAGTTTGTTGCCTTAAATCTACCGAATTCTGTCCAAATTTCTACCATTCTTTTTCTATATCCTTTTTTTGCAGGGTTGCTTCTAAAATAACAGTATAATGCTAATTTGTTATCTTCCCTGGTACATTTTCTACACTGTGGTCCTTGGTGTGAGAAGCCGATATGTCCATCGTTTGTGTTCTTGAAAGAAGAATTATTTATGTTCCGGGAAGAAGAACAGCCAACGTTCGCAGGATGCCAATCAGTCCCCCATGTTGGCTACCAAGGAGCATCTGCTGATCATCACACCCAAACATGTCGTCTGGACCCCATGTTAATTTATGTTTCGATTTGGCCTTTTTCATGGGTAGTATATTGTAGCTATACCAGACCCAAGGGTTGTTTATTATCTGCGTGCCTGACACAGATGTGACCGAGAATAGTCACGGTAAATGTTCATGAACAGCGGGTCACAAAAAATTAAGTTTTAACTTAGTTAAAGTCCACTAACTCGCTACTTTATACTTTGCTTCTCATAATAAGTATCTGAGCTAGTTTCAGGTGTTCTTGTATCACCTTTTTGGTTTTTATATTTAATTTGAGAGTTCGTTTCCACTAAGGATGATCCTTTCATAGTAAAGAGTAGGCTCCTTACATATTTTTCCGGTTTAATTGAGGACGTTAATTGTTCTTAATTAGCGCTTTCAGACTATATCAGATACATTACATTTTCATCTTTTTAGAGAAGGCACTCGTTAACCGTATAGAATTTAGCGCGGAAAAATTAGACAAATCTAATTCGTGCTTTCGAAATAGTTTAGCTGAAAATTATTATTATTATTCAAACACCGCCCAGAGAATTTGAATAAAAAAAATTCACTTACCCGTAATCGCCAATGTAGGGAGATATTTGTAGAATCCTCACACTGAAATTTCCTTGTGCTCTCACTGAAATGAGATGAATAAAAATATTGATAAAACGCTCGTATTATTTTTTCCATTCAATCAAAGTTATTTTCATTGCAATAAAAAATGCCAATAAGTAAAGTAAACATTTTTTCACTCGATAACACACGATATTTTACAAACATTTATTTTATAATCGTTTGTTAGAGCTTGTTTTCTTATTATTTCATTGTCTTGAAATATAGCAACAAAGTTTATTCTTCTTTACGAAAACTATAAATTTCTCAATATCTCTACATTAATGAAGATGTCAAGATTTGCATACAAGTTTTCTTGTCATGGAGCGATCCGACAGAAGTTCTAATATATATTTATTTATTCATTTTACTAAATATAGGAATAAAAATATTTATATTGGTCGGTGTTGTAAGATTAACCTAAAAATCAATGACATTAAATATCATTTCAGTGCTGAATGCGTTGGCTGTCACAAAATATAAGATTTTACGAAAACCTTGACATTCAGTTATTTTCTTCAATCAAATAATAATAGCTTTCTACCCTATAAAATGAAAAATGATTTGTTTCTCTTAGTTGTCTACCTTTATAGTAAAGATAACTGATTCCTCTGTAAGTGTTTTGGCAATCACAGGACCAGAACCATGAAAAAGCATTCTACCTTCTTTAAGCTCATTTTTCCTAGTTACCCAACAATGTAGACGGACTTGGAAAAATATTCTGGTCTCTTCAGTAAATCGGCTAACACCACACGTGATCATAAAGGTTTAACAAAAATGAGTACAGACATTTCACTTCATTTAACTTTCAGACAAGGGGTTAAAACAAGTCTGACCTCCTCCCCAGGAACTTCATCCTTTGCAAGAGACGCTAAATTTCAGAGCAACAACGAAAACAGTATAATCTAACACATACAGAGGATTGTAAATTTCCAAAGTATTCCAATGTCTACGCTGGTTTTGCAATCGAATATCCACGGTTTTGTAACGAAATAAATATCTATCTCATAGATGTTAATACTACTGTGTTCTCGTTATTCTACCTGTGTATTTCATAAAGGCCAAAAATATAACAAAGGGAGGTAATCGATAAATGAATATTTGATGAATGATATCACTATTAATGAAGTTCTCATCTGAAAATGATTTTTTTATAAGTGATAAATAATATTCACATATATTGTTGATCGAATCAAACATCCCAGTGGAACACTGTCAACAAAAACAAAAACACAAAAAGCAAAGAAATATAACCTACATGAGCTATTTCTCCAAACTTTTACTAAATGCAGTTCCAGTGTGTTGCATACTTTGTAAGGAACAAAACCGTTCAGTACAATGGCGTAGGTATAAAAAGAATCGATAGCTGTATTATTGCGATACACCCTATTTCCTCGCATCTTGAAAGGTTTGGTACGATTCAAATGATTGTCGATATGGTCGAACCATATATCGTTCAATTTGTTTTGAGGAAACGAAATCTTTGAAGTGGAGTTGAATATTCTAAAAATAACTTTCCACACCATGTTCCTGAAAGAATAAAACAATTGCAGTTTAATTTTTAGATTCCCAACCGTCTTAGTTTGTATACAGACCACAATTCTCTATCTTTTTTTTTTTTTTTTTTTTTTTAACTTTTATTCCTTCTTTTTTCCTCAAACATTTTTTTTTGTTTATTCATTCTAGAACTTCTTTGTTGCCCGCTTTTTTCTTTTTTTTTTTTTTTTTTTAAAAGAAGCTCTCTTTATTTTTGTTATTTGTTCTCCATAGTTGCAATGGTGTGGGAAAAATAAGATAAAATAAAAGAATAAATGAATAAAACAAAATAAATACATTTTCCCATGATGCTAAAAATAAAATAAACAGAAAGGGTTTTTAGTTATCAGTACAAAGGAAAATAACGGCCTCTTTCACTTGCCAAGCGCATTGCGCGCAGATAAATTTTCGATCGTTTTCATGAAAGGGTCATGAAGTAAATACATTTGGCTATTTTTTTCCTCAACTCAGCGCAATGCTGACTTTTGCTCACCTATTGATAATATTCCTATCGAGTTTTTCACATCATCGTTAACTGAGGGTCTTTCACTGGAGTCTGAGTGACAGCAAGTCTCCTCAAGTCTCCAGGACTCTTTTCGCTATTCTAGCCGACCTCTACAAGTCTGTAACTTGGATGGTCTCAGGTCGTCCTACGATTTCTAATTCCTGTAGGTCTCTTGCAAAGTTTTTGGGGAACGTTCCAAGTGCGACAATTATATCTGGTATCATCGTTACCTTCATATTCCATAGATTATTATTATTTTACTCCTGTAAGTGACGGTGATACCAGTTGTTATTGGTGCACGTGGTATAGTCACAAAAGGATTAATACAGGGACTGGAGGATTTGGAAATAAGAGGACGAGTGGAGACCATTCAAACTACAGCATTATTGAGATCGACCAGAATACTGAGGTGAAATTACGAGGGGAAATTGAAAGGTCGGGTATGGCTGACTATATGAAAAGAAAGGGAAACCATCTGCCCTAAAATGGGATGAAGTTGAAATAATTGATAGAGATGGACACAGGAAAATTAGACGCCTTAAGGAATCAGCGTATATATGTTGGGCGACAGTGACCTGTTGAGTAGATCAAATATAGAGATGAACACAATATGGGAACCACTAATCAAGAAGGTTAATTAAGGAAAAAAATTGGAATATGAGCTCAGGTAAAAAATCATTCATAGTAGTAGTAGTGATGTGAGAACATTAAGTTTATAAGTCCCCAAAATTCATTCTGAACTGTCAAGCAGGACACATAGCGTAACGGTTGTAGGTGTTGGTTCCCTAAGCTCCTAAAAGAGACAATCATCCTGAGGTTGCAAGTTCAATCCTGACATTACAGGAATACTTAGCTCTTATACCTGGTTATGGTTAACGGAATCAGAACAGGCGATCCCTGTGGATTAAATAAAGGACGTAGTTCGAAGTTCCGTGTAGGCTCTCGAATTCGACAAACACCTGAAGAAGGCAGGAGGATATATCGCCCGAAACGTTAAATTTCAGGCGAAAACTTATAAAATCCTGGGCGCACATCTTTATAATGCAATTCTATGCACCCTTTTATTTTGAAATATGGGAACTACAAATCAAGAAAGGAAAAAAATTGGAATATGAGCTCAGGTAAAAAATCATATATAGTAGTAGTCATCATAGTGATGCGAGAAGATTACGTTTAAAGGTTAGATAAAGTAACCTTTAGTGTTATATTCACAATAATAACAACGATAATGTTATATTCCCGATAATATTGTTATTATTGTGAATATAGCACTAAAGATGAAAACAATAGTCCGAAAACCTTGATCGATAAAAAGATTCTAGGTTGTACATATACCATTTGTTCGTATGGTCAAACTTCAATTTCTTGCGCAATTCCCAGTGGATCACCTTGCCCAACTAATCGTGTCTAGTCTTATACTCTTTTTGTGCTAGCTTACTGCATTCGCTTATTGTGTTATTGATTGGTTCGTCTCTATCATCACATAATCAACATCTGCTACTAGTTGCGTCCTATCTATTCTTGCTTTGATATGATTGGTCCTTATGGCGTTGTTTTGTGTTGCTATTAGAAGAGATTCAGATTTTATCTTCAGGTTTCCTTTTCTTAGCCACATCCACGTTTTCTCGGGTGAGATGCCACCGCTTGTTAGTCTTTTAAAACGTCCCTAAAGTTATTTTTCTTCCCACTTTTGTTTTCTGGTTATTATCGTTGCGATGGTCCTCGTGTCGTTAGTATTGTTTCTTGTGGCTGTAATCAGTTTCCCGCTGCGCTTTTCCATGTGGTTTTCGAGTCGTTGTGTCGATGCGTCAACGCTATCTTCAATGATGGTAAGTCCTTTCCACCTTCTTTTGTTGACATATAATCAGTCAGCATCATCTCTATGATGTAAGGCATTATGCATGGTCATTAGTTTTCTTGTTCTCTGGTCCATTTGCTTAAGTTCTTCTCTGGTCCACTTAAAAAATGGTCCCGAATATCTTACGACAACCCAAGTATTTATCGCTTTTATAAGGTTCCAGCTATATAGTTTTGTTTCGAGTAGCTTTCTTGTTCTCCTCGCGTACTTTTTTTTGTTTCATCTCCACTTCTTTGATTCTAATATTCCCGAGTATTTGTAGGCTTCCTTTTCTCCGAACATTCTGATTTGGTAGTTCGATTCCTTCCTTCATGTGTCGTTTCCCGCTTTTTATTACTAGCAAGGCACATTTTTCTATGCCAAATTCTATCCCTATGTCCTGACTGTATATTCTCATTGCCTGTTTCCAATTATTATCTGTTTTTGGTAAATAGTTTGATGTCGTCCATGTACATTAAGTGGTTGGTCTTTTCTTGCGATTTACTGAGTTTGTATCCACCAGTGAATTTTCTGAGAATTTAAATTACAAATAGTAAAGGTGTTAGCGCATCTCTCTTGAATATACCTCTGGATCTTTACCTCTGCTAAGCTTTTTCTTCCTGCTGTCAGTTCCACTGTTCAGATTTTCATTATTATTATTCACTCATTAGAGTTTTTCACATCAGCGTAAACTGATGGTCTTTCACTGGAGATTGAGTGACAGCAAGTCACCTCAAGTCTCCAGGACTTTTCTCAGTATTCTGGCCGTTTTCAATAATGCTGTTGTTTGGATGGTCTCCACTCTGTCGCCAACTTCCAAATCTTCCCGGTCCTTTAATAATCCTTTAGTTACGGAGCTAAAGGCACCAATCACAATTGGTGTAATTGTCACCTTCATGTTCCATAGTTTTTTCAATTCTCTAGCAAGGTCGAGGTACTTATCTCTCTTTTCACATTCTTTTAGTTTTATTCTGTGGTCTGCCGGGACAGCAAAGTCGACAACTTTTCAGATTTTCTTTTTTTGTTGATTATTATAAGATCTGGTCTTCGGGCCGAGATTAGGTGATCCGTTTGTATATCAAAGTCCCACAGGAGATTGTGTGTATCATTTTCTAGGACAGGTTCTGGGTTGTGCATGTACCATTTATTGGCATGGTCAAATTTAAATTTCTTGCGCATTTCCCAGTGGATCACCTTGCCCACCCAGTCATATCTAGCCTTGTACTCCTTCTGTGCCAATTTGCTGCATTCGCTTATTATGTGATTGATGGTTTCATCTCTGTCACCACATAGTCTGCACTTACTATTTTGTTGTGTCTTATCTATTCTCGCTTTGAAATGATTGGTTCTTATGGCGCTGTTTTGTGCTGCCATTAGGAAAGATTCTGTTTCTCTTAAAGTTTCCTTTTCTTAGCCATATCCAGGTTTTGTCGTGCGAGATGTTGTTTATTAGTCATTTAAAGCGCCCATGGAGTTATTTTTCCTCCCATTTTTGTTTCCTAGTTTTTGTCATTCTGTTATCTATTGTGTTGTCAGTATTGTTTCTGATGGCCGTTATCAGTCCTCCTTCGTGTTTTTCTCAGTAGTCTTCGAGTCGTTGTATGGATGCGTCAATGCTGTCTTCGATGCTGGCAAGTCCTCTTCCTCCATCTTTTCTTGATACATATAGTCTGTCCATGTCGTCTCTGTGATGTAACGCCTTGTGCATGGTCATTAGTTTTCTTGTTCTTTGGTCCATTTGTCTAAGTTCATCTCTGGTCCACTTGAGAAAGGGTCCCGAGTATCTAACGAGGGGTACAGGCCAAGTATTTATTCCTTTGATAAGGTTTCTGCTCTTGAGTTTTGTCTCGAGTAGTTTTCTAGTTCTCCTGAGATATTCTTTTTTAATTTTGTTTTTCATTTCGACTTGTTTGATGGTGTCAGCATCCAAGATTCCTAAGTATCTGTAGGTCTCGTTTTCTGCAAGCGTTCTGATCTTGTCTTGATTTGGTAGTTCTATTCCGTCAGCTAGGTGTCATTTGCCATTTTTCATGACGAGCAGAGCGCATTTTTCAATGCCAAATTCCATTCCTATGTCTTGACTGTATATTCTAATTGTGTGTATTAGGGTTTCCAGTTCTTTTTCATTTTTTGCAAATAGTTTGATGTCACCCATGTACATTAGGTGGTTGACCTTTTCTTGCGATCTACTAAGTTTGTATCCGGCCGTGCATTTTCTAAGTATGTGGTTTAGTGACATCATGGCAATTACGAATAGTAAGTGTGATAGTGCATCTCCTTGGAAAATCCCTCTTCGGATCTTTGTTTCAGTCAAGCTTTTTCCTCCTGCTGTTTATTCAACTCTCCAGTTTTTCATGGTTTTTTCGATGAAGTTTATGGTTTCGTGTGATATTTTGTACATTTTGAGACAATTTATTATCCAGCTTTGTGGAACCATATCGTATGCCTTTTTATAGTCTATCCAGGCCATAACTAGATTTTTCCGTCAGTTCTTGCTTTCATTTAGGATGTGTTTATCTATGTAGAGTAATTCTGCTGTGCCTCTGGATCCTTTTCGACACGCTTTCTGTTCATAAGGGAACAATCCGCGGCTTATTAGTGAGTAGTATATCTTTTCCCTTTTTTGTGCTGTTAATATTTTCCACATCATCGATAAACATGTTACGGGTCTATAATTGTTTGGAGCAGTTCCTTTACTTGGGTCCTTTTGGATCAATGTGGTCTTTCCTTTGGTCATTCAGTCAGGTACTTGTGCATCTTGTATTATTATTATTATTATTATTATTATTATTATTATTATTATTATTATTATTATCAAATGATTTCTGGCTCTACGCCTTAACAGAAAAGATTACGAACATACAAAAAGACATTAAGAACTTTGTTCCCTTCAAACTTTATAAAAAGGTAAAAAAGCTTTTTTAGTAAAACACAAGGTTTTTGTTGATTCTTTATTTCATATTTGAACACACACCCATACACACAAATATATCAACACACCAACTCAACATTACAACTTAAACGACTAAAACGTATAGATTAATTCCCATAAGAGAATCTTTACCTCATAATTGTCTTAGAATGTGCTTCATAAAACATGCTAAGAAGTTTAGAATATACATGTCTATAAATGAAGATTTAATGTTATTTCTTATTTATTTCAAAATAAATAGGCGCGTAAAATTGCATTATAAAGACGCACGTCCAGGATTTTACAAGTTTTCGACTGAAATTAAAAAAATCAAACCAAACCGAAACAAAACAAAACAAAAAATAAAAAAATAAAAACAAAAAAACAAACTACTTACCTATCCAAAGTGATGAACTTCTCTTTCTTCAGAATTTTAATTTGGAGGTCACAACTTTTGTTTAATTCTAAAAAGAAGAAAATTATCCAACTGAATTTAGAAAATAACAATAATGTCGAAATACATTAACCTTTGAGTAATTAGAAGATTAATGCATATATATTTGTGACATCAAAGAAAATAAAAATATTACATAATTTTTAACAGTCCCTAACCCATTCAATCTAAAAATAGAAAAAAGACCCATGTGTGTCATAATTTCCAAAAATAACTTATTTTGCCGCCAAAAGCTAGTGGATCAGAATCAAATAGTTATCCCCTGTCCTGATCAGTAGAAATCATGTAGTCAGAGTGGACAGACCCAGTCTGAACCAAAAATATCAGACCCGAATTTCTCGACAAATACCAAATGATATCCTCAGAAGAATTCAGGGCAGACACTCAAACATGCAATTAAAAAAATTCTAAAAACATTTACGTTCACTGTACACGTACATAAATTAATATTCACTGAAAACATTTTATAAATTATTACTTATAGTCAAAATAATACATGAAAAAGATAACATTTATTCAACTCAACCTCCTGTTACTTGTTTTCCTGATCGCTTGCAACCTTTATTACTGTACCCAGAAGACTCTAAAGTCGTTATGCACAATTTGATAAATTTACGCTACCCACGTAACAATTCTGTCGTTATAAAACAAAAAAAGGACAAACAAAGAACCTAATATTCAAATTTGTTGTACATTCAAACGTTTACAAGTCATAAAGTTTCGAATTTTTTCTTCATCAAAGTAAGCAAATTTTTTTCTTCATCAAAGTAAGCAAAATTTGTTAAAAAGATTACAATCATTCTTATAGCTAAACATTTTGGATTACTCAGTGAGATTAGCAAGGAGCTCTTCAATTGTAAGAGATAAAGAAATATAATCTACGTGCACTGTTTTTTCTCTAAACTTATTAAAGTGGGTCAAAGGTTTTGCAATATATTCGGAAGCCATAAAAGGGACCAACCACACTGGAATGTGAGATGCCGAGCTTTCTTGATGCTCTCGGAGTGGTACTAGACATGTCTGATAATATCAAAGTACAATCAATAAAAAGTACTAAGTAAAAAAAAAAAAAATCTGAATATGAGCACAGGTAAAAAATCATACATAATAGTAGTAATTCTAGTCAAGTAAGAACATTAAGTTTATAAGTCCCAAAAATTCACTCTGAATAATCCAGCAGGACACATAGCGTAACGGTTATATGCGTGGGTTCCCTAAGGAGACAATCAGCTGGAGGTTGCAGGTTCAATCCTGACTACAGGCGAGTAACAATATACTTAACATTTGTACCCGGAAACTGAAGAAGGCCGGAGGAAATATCGGCCAAAATGTTGTGGAAATAACATTGAAGACGATAGTCCGAAAACCTCTTAATGATAAAAGTACTTGCGTGGTCTTACATGCTTCTTCCTAAATTGAAGAATCTTTTGTTTTAGCATTTATCGAATTATAATTCCACCATATATCCTGTAGAAAGGTCGTTAAATTCTGTACATAATTTTGCTGTTATATTTGACAAGAAATTGTGTACAGACTGTCTTAAAAAAGGATAGATTTAGAGTCATGTGTCAGATTATTGATATTTATGCTATGACAATCTGGTGTGTATTCTGTATGCAGGGTTTGTGTGCTAGCTTAAACTGCACTCCTTTTCAAGAACAATTGTACGAAATTACTGAAATGAAAATTAGTTAGGTTACCGCTTTTCTCTGCCAAATAATTCCTGCTTATGACCGCTGGATGGCATAATCAAAGTAGTATATAAGAAGAGCACGCAAAAGTCTTACCCTCTTACCACTCACTGGATGTTTTGAAACAAACCGAATTCTAATCCTTCCTCCTCAATAAACCTCGTGTCGCATTGAACACGACACCATAGAATGGTGCACATCCCACACTATCCTCAGCTTATTTACACTCAGGTATATTTCATTCCTCTCGACCAATTTACATATACATACGTACACTGAAAACATTTCTTCATTTCTTCACACTTCATGTAGTTCATTTCATTTTGTATTTATTCTATTAAGTTTGTTCAAGTATTAAAATTGTTGTTAATTCTACGCTATTGTTCTTGCATTTATTCTCTACGAGGAAACAATACTAAGCTAACTGCATAGTCATCTATAAACTGGTGACAACCCGACATTCGGACACATATCTAAATAATTACAAGCCTTTTACAGGACCAACAGTTACAATTACTATTCACATTCACAATGCCATATCTATACCATGTGTTTACCTGAAATACTGGCACAGATCACACATACACACACGCACACACACATATATAGTTGCCAATATTTCTAAGGTTCGCGTTCTTTATTAGAGAAGAGTGGCCAATTGTAGGGATAGAGCGTATGGATATATAAAGTGTAGACACAGAAATTAGAATTGCATTTTGACTGTTAGTTTTTCAAGACTTACACGATGAAGCTAATGAAAAGTTTGTAACTGACATTCACAATGCACACTGTTGATTTCTGTGTTTACATTTTATATGTATATATATATATATATATATATATATATATATGCAGACGATATCCTGCAAAAGTATGACAAACGCAGACTACGCAGATGATCTTGCGCTTCTCGCAAAGTCCAAGCCTAGTCCCAACTGGATAGCCTAGAGCCAGTAGTGAGAGGCATTGGCCTCAACGTGAACACAAATAAAACAGAGTAGATGTGTTTTAGACAAAAAGGAACCATCTCCACTCTTATTGGAAAGCCTCTAAAATTAGTTGACAAGTTCACATAACTCGGCAGCAACATCTCATCTACTGAAAGTGATATCGACATACGCTTAGCGAAGGTGTGGAATGTTATTGACAAGTTATCAATCATATAGAAATCTGCTCTATCCAATCAAATAAAACGGGATTTCTTCCAAGCTGTAGCTATGCCCATAGAGATGCCCATAGAGATGCCTCATACAGTGAGAAAAAGCTCGATTGTAGTTTCACGAGAATACTGCGCGCACTGTTTTGAACAAATCCTGGAAGCAACATCCCACCAAACACCTGCCTCCTATCTCACAAACTATTTACATAAGACGAACAAGGCACTGCTGAAGAAGCAAGGACGAACGCATAAGCGACGTTCTCTTATGGATTCCTACGCATAGACGTGCCGTTGTTAGTCGACCAGCAAAGACTTTGTGAGGACATAGGATGCAGCAAAGAAGACCTGCTAAGAACAATTGATGATAAGGATGGATAACAAGAGAGAGTTGGGGAACTCTGTATAGTTAGAGCGACTTGATGATATATATTTAGAAACAGCTTGAGAGCTTCATACTATCGTGAATAATACCTTTAAATGTCTCCGTGAGGCTTTTCTTCAGAATTTTTTCTAGTTGTTCATAGTCGTTATTATTTATTGTTTTCGTAATGCAAACACTGTTCAAGTCTTTATATCTTAAAATTGTCTTTTTTTGGCTCGGAGAAAGGATGGACAATTTTCCACTCAGTGAAGGTGCCGGATACTTTTTCGGGTCCACAAGGCGATAATTGCTTAATACAAAGTATGTGAACTTTGTGACATCCAACCTAGAACAGAAATAAATTTGAAGGTACAGTTATCAATTAAAATTGATATAACATCTTTAAATAAACTGTTTATTTTCGTTTCTATCACAGTCCTCAGGATTTGCTCTGTCAGTTTTATCAATATGTCAGTCGTTGTATAATTTTTTCTGAGAATGTGGAGAATTTTGTCATTTCACAACAGTATATGGTTGCCACTCTCTAATTTCGTGGTTTAGTGGCAGACTAAATGCGGTATGATTTGGAGAGTGCTAAATATCTGTGATAGATCTATTATATATGATAATAAATAAGTATATTCTAGTTTTTATATATATTTGATAGCGTAGATGCTTACCTACGACCACTGGTTTCATGCTGTCTTTATACGGCTATTATCAGGCAGAAAAAGCTTTTTCTGTCTGATGATTGCCGTATAAAGACAGCATGAAACCAGTGGTCGCAGATAAGCACCATGCTATTAAATATATATAAAAACATACATATTTATTCATACCGGGTCTAATGGTCTAATTCATACCGGGTCTAATTGGTCTAATGAGTAGAGTGTTCGCCAATGTTCCTGGAGAGGGGGGTTCAATCCCAGGTCGAGTCATACCAGAACCTCAAAAATGGTAATTGACGCCACCTTGTTTAACACTCAGCATTTTAAGGTACAGATCAAAGGTAAAATGGAGCCATCAAGGGAATGGAGTAGCTACATCTCGGTGTAGTCGCAATTGAAATGGGTGCCTTCAGGTCACCCTCGATTACAGTCGCCAACTTTATTTCCCTTATATATATGTATGTGTGTATTGGGCTGCGTAATAAGCAAGTTGTAACAACACATTTCAAATTTCCAATGTTTTAAACGTAACCGGAAATTATCTTAATAAAGAGTGACTTCAACGGTCATTCTTTTTTCATCAATGAAAGAGTGCACGTCATAATTTAATCTATGATATCATGTCCCTAAAATAGAGGAAATAAAAGTGCATATTTGACATGTAATGTTATGAGAGTTTAACAATTACAAAAACGCTATAGAAACAGCTAAGAAAAGTGTTAGTGTTTAAAGTTAATGTGTCACTACTGATTACCAAGTTCGAAGTTGGTTTTCAAAGTTTTGTTCAGACGATATGTTATTAAGAGGTTAACTCAGACCAGGACGCCCATCAGATCTCGATCAAGATCCTTTAAGAGAATTGATGGAATGCAATCCGTACAGAATTACTCGAGAATAAAGCCTTGACCTCATCATATCGCAATCCACAATCTGCAGCCAATTGAAAAAGATAGGAAACGTAAGCAACCAGGGTGTTTCGGTTCCTCAGAGAAGAATAAAGAAGATCCTATATCCACAGCGACTAATCTAGTTTCTAGGCAGAGAAATGACCTGCTTTTTAAAAATATCACAACAGGTGACGAAAAATGGGTCTTTTATGACAATGTTCTATGCAAAAGGTCTTTTATGACAATGTTCAATGCAAAAGGTCTTTTATGACAATGTTCAATGCAAAAGGTCTCTTATGACAATGTTCAATGCAAAAGGTCTCTTATGACAATGTTCAATGCAAAAGGTCTCTTATGACAATGTTCAATGCAAAAGGTCTTTTATGACAATGTTCAATGCAAAAGGTCTTTTATGACAATGTTCAATGCAAAAGGTCTTTTATGACAATGTTCAATGCAAAAGGTCTTTTATGACAATGTTCAATGCAAAAGGTCTTTTATGACAATGTTCAATGCAAAAGGTCTTTTATGACAATGTTCTATGCAAAAGGTAGTAGATTGATAAGGATGAATCTCAGCAGTTTATCCAAAAGCGGAGCTTCACAGTAAAAATCATGCTGTGTGTATTATTGATTTTGAGTTTTTAAACCGCAATCTGACACTCAGTGTAGATCTATACTCTCAACAGCTACAATGTGTGTGTGGGAAAATCTTTTAAGAAAACACATCAACAGGTGAAACATTGTGCTTCTCTTATGATAACGTAAATTAATATTCAACTAGAATCCAGCAAGAAAAATTATTGGATTTAGGTTGGTCTGTTCTAACCCATCCACCTTATTCACCAGACCTTACACTAAGCGATTTCCATCTTCTTCGTTCACTACAAATTACTCTGAATGACAAAAGATTTTCACGCTATCAGGTGAAAATGCTTGTGGAAACCAGCAGAATTTTACTTTGGAGGAATCAACAAGCTCCCTGATAAATGGCGAGAGGCGATTCCAAAATAATGGCGAATAGATTATTGATTGAAATTAATTTATTAAGTTATTAATTCATATATATATATATATATATATATATATATATATATATATATATATATATATCTCTATATATATATATATATGTATATTTAGGCAGCATTTCTTCGTTAATGCAAATTTCATTAAACATAATAGACATTTTATGTCTACATATTTTCTTTTGGATCCGTTCGAATCCCCGTATTACTTTTATTGTATTCTGGGGGAATTGATTTATGTATTGTCCATAGTTGCATGTATCCCTAGTACTTTCTGCCCGACTTTGGCCATCATCAGGGGAGGATCTACTACAAAAGTGATGTAACTTTTGTTTTCTTTCAGACACAAGTTCAATAGCTCAGCATTAAAAAAACATTCATGCCCAACGGCACAGCTACGGAAAATTCTCACCGACAACACAACAATATTAGAACATCAAAATAATAAACAAAAACTTCAGATTCTCGAAGCATTACATATCAGAAACTTGCAGCCAACACTTAATAGAATTAATTTTCAAACCAGTGCTAATGTACTTAAATGTCTTTAGCTACTGGCACTAAATATAGAATCACATTCAAAAACAAACGCCAAAACCTTCAACGGCAAAGACGCCCTTACACAGTTGTAATATGCTAAAACAAAAGTTACATCACTTTTGTAGTAGATCCTCCCCTGATGATGGCCCAAAGTCGGGCAGAAAGTACTAGGGATACATGCAACTATGGACAATACATAAATCAATTCCCCCAGAATACAATAAAAGTAATACGGGAATTCGAACGGATCCAAAAGAAAATATGTAGACATAAAATGTCTATTATGTTTAATGAAATTTGCATATATATATATATATATATATATATATTATATATATATATATATAATATATATATATATGTGTGTGTGTGTGTGGGTGTGTGTATGTGTGTGTGTGCGCGTCTCTGTGTGAACGAAAAATTCACCTCATGAACGTTCATAAGATATAATTAATGTTATTAATTTTGTAATAATTTTGTTATAAAGCCAGCCCAGTTTCGGCCCTCGATTACCAGGAAGTGTTTATCTATTTAACATTTTAAGTGATTGCGTTTCAAAACTCATTAAGCTATACGCTTACAAATGTTAGCGCGTTGACGTTTATGAAAATCGAATTTTTAAACGATATTTCATGAAGCTATTCGCTAGATTGCGATTGATAGGAAAAAAGTGTTTTTGAATATTTTTTTTTCATTGATTGGGTTATAAATGAGAGATATGATTTTTAGGATATCAATACTCTTCTAAGAAAGAAATTTAGTTTTCTATAATTGCTGTTGACCCTCGACACTTATAACAGCAAGTCAACATTAATTGCTGCTACAACAGAAAAAGTTTTGGAGTCTATTTTCATAATTCTCAAAGAAAAGGTTTTCAAATGCCGAGGTTTCTAAATCATTGTAATAAATATGACAGTATTTCAAAATAAATAAGCAATTAGTTATTTAAAAAAAAACTCTGAAAATGTGAAACACTTATTTTATATCTTATTAATTTGTTATGTATAATAAAAATGATTTTATATAGTTTGATGAAATACAACTTTATAAGAGGTGGCAAAAATGTTTACATTTAGAGTTTTGAAAATGTTTACGCTCGTGTGTAAACTCATTCGGAAGTTTGTGATTATGAATCTATTTGTTAGACTATGATTACTACAAGCATTGTGATTGCATTATATATATATATAATATATATATATATATATATATATATAATATATGGTATTTTATAAATCTCGTAAGAACCTTTTCAAAAATGCAGGACATTTAAAAAGAATTTGCATGAAAACAAAACCAAGAGAATTTCAAGAAACTTACCCGTTTGGAAGTAAATATCTCTCGCTTAATACAATTGCAATTTCGAAGAAATATTCGCGAAATTCTGAAAAAATGAATTAAATTTCAATTTTCTACAAAATGAAAACAATGGGAAAAAATAAATAACAATTCTACGAGAGGATTTTCTGATTTTTTTTCAATACGTTTTCCATTTATTATCATTTCTTAGACAAACACAAATACGTACACTTTGAATGGAACGTTTTACACAATTACGTGTGCGTAGATGGGAGTGCTGTGTAGGTAGCTGTGGGTATATGTGCATTACATCCAAGAAAATTCTTTCCTGCTTTACAAAACTGATTTCTTCCCTCTCTCTCATACAAACACATATCCAAGTATTCGGGTGAGTCGAAAGTTTTACAACATTTGCATACGCGTTTGTTTCCGGAATAAACCCTTGGAATTTGAGAGGGTCGAATTGATGCCACACCTAGCATTTAATCCGGACCTATCTTCTTCGGATTATTCTCCGGATCTCTTATTCACTTCCCGTGTTCGTCAAGCTTTAACAACTAAGAGAAAGTAGAAGCTTTAGCGAAGGAGTTATGTGTCTCGAAAGACAAGAAATAGCATGGAATCAAAGAATTGGCAGAAATATGGCTTCAGACGGTGCTACACAATAATCCCTACTTTGAATGCTTGGATGCTTTTATTGTAAATCGAAGAATAATGCAAATAAGCTCCTAAAATATTGCAAAACTTTTGACTCATCCTATCATGCACGCCTCCGTTTCTACATGAATGGGAATTAAACTAAAAATGCAATTCCTATTGTTGTTGTTGTTGATGATGATGAAGATGATGAAGATGATGATGATGATGATGATAAAAGCAGTTGTATCGACGGTGCTAGTAGCGAGAATATCAGTATTTGTTGCTTATAATGTTTGGATGCGATGGATTTTAGAAATACAAAATAATTTTCTTGAAAGAAACTAATTTATCTTCTTTCAAGCATCAGTTATAGCACAATTATAAATGTATTTGATATTTGCCAGTTGAATGCACATACATACACACACACACACACACATATATATATATATGAAATATACATGTATGTACATGTAAGAAGGAGGTGCACTTGGCATTACGGTTATTGCCAAGGAAATGAACTCGGTGACTCGAGTTCCAATCCTGAACAAGGCGATTTGCATTCATTTCGCACTAATGCTTTTGATGAAAGGCATTAATCCAACTGTTCCTCCCACCATCTATGGGTAAATAGAATGAAAGACTAGGTTCTTTAGCCTTTGTTAGGCAACCAGTCTAGGAGAAAGAAAACTCTGAATTCGAACCACCTTAAAGATTGACCTTGTGTTACATCTAACAGTGGCGGAGAGAGGTTTCGTAAACATAAACAGAGAGAGAGAGAGAGAGAGAGAGAGAGAGAGAGAGAGAGAGAGAGAGAGAGAGAGAGTGTGTGTGTGTGTGTAACATGAAAAAAATTGCATTTAACCTGTATATTTTTTTAACCAGGCGATCATTAGCGTATCATTTAGGTGGACAGACCAGGGCAGTTCTCGTTCTTTAAAAAACAGAGCATAATGGTATTCATATCGCCATGGCCGAAGTCCTGTATACACTTCATAGAAGTAACCCAAGTTTTTGAGGATCACTGTAATGGTCTCAACAGTCGGTGCTTTTGTCTGAATTAGATGACTTCCAATGTAGGAAACACTGAAAATAAGTTCGGTGACTTTCTCTCTGAAATGTAATAAACACAATCGATTGAAGCTTGAACATGGAATTGATTTCATTGAAAATGATGTAAAATTAAAATACACTAAATATTCGCATATTCACTTTCACCATTTGATTGCTGTATTAATGAATACAGCAATCAAATGGTGAAAGTGAATATGCGAATATTTAGTGTATTTTTTATTTAAATAACATTAAACCTTTTTATATTCACAGCCGTCAATATCTACAGAAATTTATCTCAGTTGATTTTATACCTGAAAAATTCACAAGAATTAATGATCTATATTATAATCATCATTTTACTCTTTTGAGAGTTTTTTCACATCAGCGTTAACTGTTGGTTTTTCATTGGACTCTGAATGACATCAAGTCTCCTCAAGTCTCGAGGACTCTTCTCAATATTCTGACCGATCACAATAATGCTGTAGTCTGGATGGTCTCCATTTGTCCTCTTATTTCCAAGTCTTCCAGTCTATTCACTGATCCTTTGGAGATTGTTCCAAGTACACCCATTACAACTGGTATCACCATTACCGTCATGTTCCACAGTCTCTTTTAGTTTCCTAACAAGGTCTAGGTATTTATCTCTCTTTTTGCTTTCTTTTATTTTTACTCTGGGGTCCACTGGGACGGCAGGTTCTTTTTTTTTTGTTGACTATCTATCACTTGGTGTGGTCGTCTAGCCTAGATTAGGTTTGTATCTCAAAATCTCTGAGAATTTTGTGCGTCTCATTCTCCAGGACTGATTCCGGGTTGTGCATATATCACTTGTTCGTATGGTTAGATTTCAATTTCTTGCACAATTCCCAGAGGATCCCCTATCTTACCCAGTCGTGTCTAGTCTTATACTCTTTTCGTTTTTCTATTTTGTTGCGTCTTACCGATTTTTGCATCTATTTTTGCTTTAAGATAGTTTGTCTTTATGATGTTCTTTTGTGCTGCTATTAGTTTCTCTTTTAAGGTTTCTCTTTCTTAGCCATGTCCAAATTTTATCGTATAAAATTTTGCTTGTTTGTCGCTTGAAATATCCATACAATTGTTTTTCTTCCAATTTTTTTGTTATTGTTGAGGTATTGATCTCTGTCTGTATTGTTTCTGATTGCTGTAATAAGCCTTTCTTTGCTCTTTTTATGTAATTTTCGAGTCGTTATATCGATGTATCGACGCTATCTTCAATGCTGGCGAATCCTCTTCCTCTTTCTTTTCTTGACACATATAGACAGTCTACGTCATCTCTGGAATGTAAGGCCTTATGCATCGTCATTAATTTCCTTATTCTTTGGTCCATTTGTTGAAGTTCTTTCCTCGTCCACTTTAAGAATGGTCGAGTATCTTACAAAGGAGACTATCTAGGTGTTTATCTCTTTGATGAAATTTCTGCTATATTATTTGGTTTCGAGTAGTATTCTTATTCCTCTGAGATACTCTTTCTTAATCTTTTCTTTCATCCCCACATGTTTGATGGTGTCAGCTTCCAATATTCCCAAGTATTTGTAAGTTCCCTTTTCTCTAATTTTTTCTTGATTTGGTAGTTCTATTCCTTCAGTCATTTGTCATTTTCTGCTTTTCATTATTATCATGGCTCATCCTTCTATGCCAAATTCCATGCTTATATCAAGACTGTATATCCTCACTGCCTGTATTATCATTATTATTATTATTATTATTATTATTATTATTATTATTATTATTTGTAGTAGTGGTAGTAGTAGTAGTATATAATTTCCAACTGGTGTATGTAAGTCTTTGCTGGTCAGTCAACATTGGTATGTCCATGTATAGGAGTTCACAACGGAACGTTGCTTATAAGTTTATCCCTGCTTCTCCAGCACGTCTTTCTTGCCTTACTTGGAGAGTTTATGAGATGGGAAGTACGTAGCCGTACAACAACTGTTTTGTAGGGTACTGCTTCGAGGATTTGTTCAAAACAGCACGCAGAATTCTTGTGCAATTTCTGTTGCTGTCGAGGAATCTGAACTTTATTAATTTCAGAGGATTGTATATTTAATGAAGAGATGACACCATCTTGTTTAAAACACATTAACTCTCTTTTATCTGAGTTCATGTTGAGACCGATGCTTCTGGCTGCCTGCAGCAGGGATTCATCTTAGCCGCCAGATCATCGGTGTAGTCAGCATCTGTCTTGCTTTCTGTGGGATATCTTATGCTCTTGTCATTTTTTGTGAGAAACCATTTTCTTTTATTAGATCTATTAACGTTCGTAGTACAAAGTCTAGGAAGATTATAAACATATATGATGCTAATGTATCTTCTTGCAAAACTCGAAAACAATTTTGAAGGCGTCGTGTCACCATCGGGTGAACGCTTTGTATTTTTGTGGAACGTCATTATTAGGGTAACAATTTATTTGGGGAAATCATTTACTAAAAGTATTTGTTATATCTTTCCCGCATGTATGGAATCAAATGTCTTGGAGAAATCTGCAAACAATAATGTTGCTTCGAGATTTTTTACACGTACTCTTTCGATGATTTGAAAACTAAAAAGTTGCGATTCGATTTCTCCGAAAACCGTTCTAATTTTTCCCTAAGATTTTTCTCAACTTCAGATTGAGAAACAGATTGAGAAATAAGGCACAATAAACCTTATCAGCTATGACAGAAGTTTATCTGTGTAATTCTTACAGATTATGTGATCGCCTTTTTTCAAGAAAAACAAGATGCAGCTTTTTGTCTATTTCTCCTTTGTGTTTTGCTTGTACTCAACGTTGCAGAATCGAGTAAGTATATGATCTAATTTCCTCGTCTTCTTTACTTCGGGAGGTATTTCATCAAGTTCTTCAGTTTTTCTGCTTTTATTTTTTTGTTCAGAACTGCGTCAAGTTTTTCCTCTGTACACTGTCCAAGTTTGATGCTTTGTTGGCCCTTAATAATTTTTTCAGTAGATTTATCGATGATTTCAGGCGGGTTTCCAAACAAATTCTTGAAATGTTCTTTTGAAATAATGTTTCTTTAAAGAATTCAACGTCTTTTCTATATTTATTTTTAAGTGGAGAAGGAAAATGATAATATGAAGAATTCATTAATTGTCCAAGTTCACTATATACTTAAAGATAAATAAAAAGGTAAAAAGATAAGATTATTAAAAAACAGAAAGAAACATTAAAAACGTTGGGGTTTCAAATAAAAGAACGAAACAATTATATCCAATCAACCTACAAGTTAAATTGGTGTGAAAACTCGCAAAGAATGAAATAATATCATTAACAAAATAATTTTCTGCAATTTACAGCAACATAAAAAGATGCAAAATGTCTAGAGAAATGATACAGTTAAACAACCGATTGTTTCACGTCTTATGTTTTTTTCAGAAAAGACATGGATCTGATAATTTTAGTTTTCAATCTTTATGGGTGTTTTTCATCATATGTCAGATTGCCACGACTGCTTCCAAGATTATCTGACTCCAAAGGTGTTTTTTAAATACCGTGCATATAATATTGAAAATCTTTTATTTTTTCTATATTAGTACATAAAGATTTACTTGGGTTACTTTTATTGAAGAGTTTTATAAATTTAATAGCAATAGAAAATTCTGCTAGATTTTAAAACTTGAATTCAGTTAAATAAATTGTTGTACAAAGTCCAATAGGCCTCTAATCTGTTGTCTAAATTTCTCACTGAAACTTTGAAATTCAACCAAAGGAATAATTTCAATCTCTGCTTGATGTGATGTATATCTGCTAATACAGATATACATCACATCTAGAATTCGGATTTTACTTGATAAAAGCTCATTTAAGGGAATGATACTAGAAAATATATTTGAAACCAATAAAAAATAATACAATAAATAGAAATATATATTTCAAAAGCTCCTGATGTTTAATGTGACAAAAATTCAACAAAATACCACGAAAGACAACATTTAAATGGTTATTAGTTTCTCAGCATTATTACTTTTTATTGATACGTACCCATTACGTGTGAGACATAGGAAAACAGCTTGTGTTTTCACATGAAAATTCATCTTTGAAGAATCTAAAATGTAAAATGTATTAGTAAATATAAAGAATATATTTGTTATGTCAGAATATTTGCAAAACTGAAAATATAGACCAGTTTCTTTCAAAACACTGAACAAAATATCAACGATCGGGATACTATTAAAAATCTTGTTAAATCATTGATTCTTGCACCAATTTGATATTCAAATTGAATATGTCTTAACTTTCTTGTTAATCGCAATTAATCCGTTCCTTAAGTTGTAAAGATCATTCTGTCTGATTTTGAAAATAATCATTTTTTTTCTCAATCATTATTTGAAATAAGGTATCACCAATGAAAGAAATGGCACATCTATCTATCTATCTATCTATCTATCTATCTATCTATCTATCTATCTATCTATTCCTTAATTGACCAGATTGTCTGATGTTTTCCACATCACAATGCGCTTCCATTTCGTCTTCGATCTCGGTCTTCTCCATATTGACTCATAACAACTTCATTTTCCTGTCGTCGTGAAGGTTTTCCCAGTGGTCTTTTGCCGTCTCTAAGATGCCACTCGACAATTGCAGAGGTTCACCTATTGTCTTTGAATCTGGTGACGTGTCCGGCCAAGCGGAACTTTTACTTTCTTCATTCCGTTCCATTCCTGAAATTCTTCGATTCGGATCTTCTCACGTAACGATATTTCCATCTGTGTTGTAACCAGTCGGTGTTCTTCTTTCTTAGTGATAGCCTACAAATGTGCTTATGTGTTTTATTGTGTGTGTGTTTATGCGTGTGCTTGTGTGTATTTGTGTATATATGTGTGAGTATTTTATTGTATGTGTTTCATTGTGTGTGTGTGTGTGTTATTAGATTTCAATAAAAGTTTATGTACTTATTTCTTCTGTAATAATTTCAATGAAACTATTTTCCTTTAACAAATACACTTAATCGTTAATCTTAAATAATTAAGGGAATTTAAATTGACAAACCCAATCATTGAGCGAATGCAGCCAAGCTAATGTTTTTGTTGTTGTTGTTGTAATAACAACTTTAAATAATGAAAAACAAACTATCGACGAATACTTGAGGTTTTATAGATTTTATTTTTAATTTTCTATTGGACGATGCGTAAAAGATGTATCAAGGGTCCTCACCTTTTGATTTGACACCTTTGTTGATTGATAGATTATTTCTAATGTTAAAAATATCATCTGATGCTCTTCTATAAACTCCTGTACTTGTGTTGGCTAACTAGCAAAAACATACATTTGTCATCTCTGTGCAGACACTAGGGGCCGCCTAAAGGACTTGCCAAGACCGATGACCGATAGAAACGGAGAGAGAGAGAGAGAGAGAGAGAGAGAGAGTCAAAGGAATCTATGCCGTCTGCACACTTTGATGATGATGATGATATAAAACATCAGGTTGTTTTGTTGGCACATTTTATGTCAGTAAATCCAGCTCAAGGTTATATCCACATCGTTAGATAAGTTTAAAGTTATTATTTTGGGTGGTACAAGTTAACTACTTTAAGTTAAATACTGTTTATATTTTATTTGTTTATATATATATATATATATATATAGGGTGCACGATAAAATTGTCGTCCTAAAGAAAACAACACTACAGCTTTATTTTAAAACTTTTATTGAAAAAATCAATTCAGGTAACTTGATTATGTAGTAGAGCTGACATCTATTCAATGTAGCCGCCTTCAGCCGCAATCACCGCCTCGATACGGATCCGGAACTGGGAGCATGCCTTTTCCACAAGCGCCGGCGGGAGCTTGGCGAATACTCGGCAGATGGCGGCGATCAGGCTGGCTTTGGTGTTGTGGGAGGTCATGTTGGTGATATTCTCGACGTATGACCAAACGAAGTAGTCCAGCGGCTTCAGGTCGGGGGAGGAGGGAGCCAGTGAGAGAAGGGTACAAAGTTGTAGCACTCCTTCTGAAGCCAAGCCTAGGTCTCTTTGGACTTGTGGGCTGGCACCGAGTCCTGCTGCCACACCCAGGGTCTGCCACTGGCCACCTGATTGCACCAGGGGATTACCACACTCTTTAGCACATCCAGGTACACTTTGGTGTTGACTTTCAAGCCGACTTCGAAGATGTGAGGTGGCATGATGTGGCCCTCACTTGAAACCACACCAGAGACCATAACCGTAGCCGGAAACTTTGTTTCATCACCCTGGGTATGTCCCTGTTATTCGTGACAATCCAGATTTGCATTTTGAGGGTGCTGGCAATGGTCCTGTTGTCATAACTCGGATCGGTCGAGAGCATGAGTTGTACAGCGGCGCATCTTCGATGTCGCTCGTTGAACATTGTGTCACTTTCAGACATGATAGAAGGCTCCTATCACTCTTGGGATTTGTACACAACTGGCCAGCTAGTAGATGGTCTGCAGCAAAAAAAGAAAACCGGTTTTCATTTAACGGAAATGGAATAATGTCGTCTTTTCTAGGACGACAATTTTATCGTTCCACCCTGTATATATCAGTAAAGTAAGTAAGTTAACCGACCGTTGTCTAGAGGGACCAGAAGGCTCCCTTTTCAATAGCTACAATACAGGGGTGTAGGAGAGGACGCTACTCCTTTTTCTGGATTGCTCCAGTTACCCTTGATCCATACCTTATAATGCTATTAAGAAAGGAGGTATCGAGAAGCATTTTTTGTCTTTGGTATGACTCGACCTGAGATTGAACTCCGGTCTCTCGGACCATTGGTAAACATTGTAACCATAATGCCAATGGTAGACAATGTATATATATATTGTGACTATCACTTTTTTTTATAGCGGAAGACCATCTCTTCAACCCGGTAAAAACATATGTGGCTCCTCAGGCTAACTTTACCCTTGCAAGCACTGCCGCATATGTAACTGGCAAAAAGACTTGTCCTTGGCATTGACATTAATCCAACTTCTCAGATTTGCTGCAGAGACATACTTCTCACAGAATTGACTCGAATTACTTGTAGGTTGCTGAAGAAAGACTTGTGTAATATTAGCCAGCGATTGTTTGCTCTCATAAGATCTCATACGACTAGCAAGTCCCGCTATGGAAAAACAAAATCTACTGCAGATTTTATAAATACGAGTATATATATACATACATATATAAACATGCATATACATATATATACATATATACAAATATATATATACACACACACACACACACACACACACGCATATATATATATATACACAAATATATACATATATATATATACAAATATATACATATATATATACATAAATATACATATATATGTATACATATACATATATATATATGTATTGAATGCACCACGTATGTTCAGGCTGAAAAGTGTCTGAGGCTAAGTCCTGTTTCCGAAGGGCTCGTTTCAAGATTGAGTGTTCGAATCTCCTTATTTCGAATGCTTATATCATCATCATCATCATCATGGCGTGCCACTAGCACGGATTTCCCTGACCCTCTCTCACCGCTGGTCTCTATCGCCCATTGCTCTCGGCGGCTCATCAATGCTACAACCTGTATCAAGGTAATCCAAGTAGAAGGGGAGATTTATTGAGAAGCAAAGTCGACACAATAGTATTTTGATAATAATGTACCATCATCAGGACTCTGAGGGATGATATTTGTGATGTTAAATCAACGATGGATTTTTAAAGATGCAAAATACAAAAATATAGGGAAAATATGTAAAACAAGAAAAAATTGTCCGTTTAATTAGTGAATCAGCGTTTGTTGTATTAAATGACGTCATTTGACTTATTAAAAATATTGTGTCGAATCTATGTTCCGTTTGTTTATCGAGAAAGATTTCGAATTAAAAGGATGAAGAAAAAGAAAAACAAAAAGAAAAAGAGAAAGCATAAAATTATGATATATGTGGAATACATGAACTAAAGGTGGAACATATCGTTGTTATTTAAAATGGATTTGCTCAAGTAAGGAGGAACATTATAAAAGCCAGGACGAGTATTTAGGGAATTAAAGAATGAGATAGCAGCGACTTCGAAAATTCGTCTTAGTATTTTATTATGAATGTAAATGAGCATCTCTGCAGAATTGAAATCGAAGTTGTGATTAGATTGAGAAATGTGTTGAAATAGTGTATTGTTTAAGTTAGCAATTCTTATATCTCTTTTGTGTTCTTTCAAGCGAACGTGAAGATTCCGAGATGTTTCACCAATATACTTTAGTTTACAATTCTTACAAGGGATACAATAAACACCGGCGTCTGAAAATATGTTGCATCAATCTCAGCTCTGTTGAAACCGAAGCCCTCTGTTTCAGATCAAATTTTGCCATTAGTATCAAAAACCATGATTTAGGAAAATTAATCAACACAAATTACAAACACCATGACTCTGACTTCCAGCAGTTTCCTGCATGGCTGGTTCGTCTAATTTGGATGGTTAAAATATTCAGATGATATATTCTTTATAAGAGGTGTGCCAACGTTTTGGTTTTTGCAAGAATCTTCAGGGTGATGTAATTGATATTTAATGTTTCCTCTAAAAATAACTTTCAATGAAAAAATGAAACGAAAGAATGAAAAAATTCTTAGCTAATTCTCCAATGTTAATACTTTTCAATTTCATATTAGATTGAAACATACTTTCAAAAGAGCATTTCAAGGATCTGTTTGGGAGCCAGGATTTCATACTTGACATTACCTTTCTGTTCGAAACATTATATATATATATATATATATATATATATATATATATATATATAAAGTAAATAAAGACCGTGGATATCCAAAGAAACAACATCCCAAGTAAAATATCTAATAGAAACACTTTAAAAATCAGTTCCTCATGCACCAAAAATATGTCGAAAATAATCATTCACCACAATAAAAAATTACTAGCAAACTTAAACGAGGAAAATAAAGAAGTTAGTAATTCCTCTTGTAATTGTAGAAATAAAGAATAATACCCCTTAGAAGGAAAATGTAACATAGACAATACTGTTTACCAAGCCAACATTTCCAGGGAAGAAGTTAAACTTAATAGCAAAGTTTACATAAGAATCATATCATTAAACTGGAAGCTTAGGTATTATAACCACAGACAATCATTTAATAATCCCTTTGTCAAAAATCAAACTTCCCAATGAAAATACTACTGGAAAATAAAGGAACAAGGGTTAATCCAAATAATGAGTTGGAAAATTTTGAAAAATCATAAATAACAAGTAGTTCACAAGTTAGGTGTAATTCATGCCTAGATGAGAAAATTAGTATTGCAAAATATAAAGGTTCTATCAAATTATTGTATGAAAAAAGAATTTATAGGTAAATATAGACATAAGAATAAATACATAATATGATTTAAAATAATTTTCATATTCAAATCTTGTTTAATCAATTTATAATAATTTTTATAATAAAAATAACTAAAAAATAGTTATAATTTATATATTTTATTTAAGATAATTATCTGTTTAATTCTCTTACACTTTAGCTACTCATTAAGTCCTTATAATAATATAATTAAAAACTTATTTCCTTAAATAATAAAATTAATGAATTAAAATTAATAATTATTGCAAAGATAATTTTTATAAACAGAACAAAAATAAATGATAAAAAGCGTTGATTAGAGTCTCAGTACCACTAAAATCTAAATATAAATCTAAAGAGAGATGAATAATTCGTTGAAACAAGGGAATAATTAAATACGTTTGAAAAATTACTAATATATTTCAAAAAATATTTATTCGAAATTGTAAAAAAAAAATCTTTCAAATTAGACTAAAATGATAAAAACCTGATATGGCTTCCAAATAATATTCATGCACCAGAAATAAAGTTACTAATATGAAATAAACAAAACTAATAACGACAAAAAACGGTAGATAAAAAGAAAAATTAAGTTGCCGTTAATTTTTAAGTAAAATAGATCACAATATAAAATACATCGCCGGCGTTTAATGGGAAAAAGTAAAAACCAATCAAACTCCACGAGCTTGAATAAGAGAAATAAATTATGGAAATGGAATACTATTTCTAAATTTCCTGTTTTTTAAACAAATATATATATATATACACACACACACACATATATATATATATATATATATATATATATATATATGTATATATTAGTTTTATTATTATTTAGCTTCAACGTTCACCTCAGGAAAAATGAATAAACAGCGAAAAACAAAACAAAACAAAAAAAAAAAAAACAAAAAAACAAAAACAAAAAAAAAAACAGTTAAAATATTTGATTACGTAGAATGAATATAAACAAACAATTATATCAGATACCAAAATCTTACTGTTAATACTTTTTTGTTCATTCCATGCCAATTTGATGACGTTACGAATAATTTCCTTTGAATCTGGAACCCACAAATGGAGGAAAATAGTAAAGTTCGTCCGCTCTGAAAGAATAAATATTAAACATAGAAATAATTTTAGAAGAAAAAAAAATCGTATGTTTGTTTGTTTGGGTTTTATGGCATATCAACCTTTGTTGGTTATTTCATGCCAAATTCATTTTTATACAAGTAAACAGTTCTATTTCAAACAATTCAGCTTAGCATGAGTACACAGTTTAATTGTCAAAAGCATTTTTATTTCAAGCTATTCAGTTTAGTCAAACAGTTCTAATTCAAACAATTCAGTTTAGTAGAAGCACAGTTTTTGTTTACTCAAAGTTAAATGTCAAAACAGTTCATTTTCAAACAGTTCAGTTTAGCTTAAGTACACAGTTTAGTTCTATTTCACCCATAGATAGGACCCTATCAGGTGCTACCACTCCGGACCAGAGTGGAAGTGGGAGCAATGGCAATGAAGGGGTACTCCGCATTCCCCAAGACTGAATTACTGGAACCTCACCATCAGATTGTTTGATGTCATATCCAGGACATTGGAGGGGGATCTTACCCCTCTGCAGAGAAGCAGTCGGTGTATTCTACGGCCCCAACCGACTGGGCAAGAGAAACTTCATAGAAATAAGTTTTATTTGTTATAAAATGCAGATAAACTAAATAAATTAAATTCTATTAATAATAATGCCTACTCATAAGATATAAAATCTTGAACTATAACATGCGGAATTACTTCATTTGTCTGCCAAAGAATTCTGCTTAGAATTGGCGTTGTCAATTCTTTAAATAACGTAAATATGCGAAAGCCTCAATCTCTTCTTCTGCAATAGCAAATTAGCGATACACGTGTGTACTTTACACCTTGCCTAGCAACATGTGATGTGAGCTCGTTTCTTACAATTCGCAGCATGTCATGACACAGAACAGATTCTGTTCCCCATGAACAGGGGCTTTTCACTCCCAACAACTTCGTGTTGCATTGAATAAAACACCATAGAACAATATATTTCTTAAATATGCATTTCTGCAAAACCTCTCTTACACAGACGTACGCCAAGGACTTTTCATCTCACATTTGGATATTTCTACACACACTCTTCATAACGTATCTATATCTCATGTCGTTCTTGTATTCATTCTATTAAGTTTGCTCCAGCTATAAAGTGTGTTGTTAATTCGTCGTGAATTGTTCTTGCATTTATACCATGCAAAAACAATGTAAACTTAAACATTAATCCTCTACAAATATATTTAAATTAACTTTGGTTATGTTTCAAACTAATTTTGTAAGACATTTATGCATTCTATTTATCGAACAACCAATCAGAATTGATTATTTGTGAGAGATTTACATTAATAATAAATGCATTGAAAGTAATACTCGTTAAAGTGACCCAAGTACGAGATGCATTCAATAAGTTTCCAGACTTTTTGCATATGGGCATTGAAAATTCAGTATGTTTTTGCTATACATCTTATGAGATGACTGACCAATCTTTATGATTTCAGGTTCAAATGAACAGCTATAGCAGCAATTGGAATGCACCCAACAAAAACCTGATTGTCACAGCTGGTGAATTTCAAAAATGCAATCTGGACGTGAGGAAACTTTAGAAGAACGATATGCAATAAAATTCTGTTTTAAACTTGGAAAAAATGCCACAGAAACGTATGGAATGCTTCAGACTGCTTTTGGAGCATCTTGCATGAATCGAGCATCAGTTTTTGAGTAGCATTAGAGATTCAAGGAAGGCAGGGAGTCTGTGAGGGATGATAAGAGGTATAGGAGGAGTAAGGAAGTCAGAACACCAGAGTTAATAGGCCAAATAAAGAATTTCATGGATAAGGACCGTTGTGTGTCTATAGAGACAATAAGTGCACAGTTTGGTGTCAGTGTACGAACTGTACACAGAATTATTCGCGAGGAACTGAAGATGCGGAAGATTTGCACGAAGTTTGTCCCAAGGGTGCTCATCCTTGTCACAGACTATTTGACCAAGATGGGCATCAAGACAGTTCCTTGGCCTTCCAATAATCCAGGCCTTGCTCCCTGTGACTTTTGGTTATTCCCTAAGCTCAAGGAAAAACTTAGAGGTTGTCGTTATGAGACAATTGAGGAGATGAAAGAGGCTGTGACGAAGGTCAATGACACGCTCATACAAGAGGATTTCCATGGGGCCTTCCAGAAGTTATTGGAACGGTACAACAAGTGCATTGCAGCCGGAGGAGATTACTTCGAAGGGGACTAGAGTGTCATGTGTGTACTATCAATAAAAGAGCCCATACGAAAAAAGTCTGGAAACTTACCGTATGCACCTCGTAATTTTTTTGTTTATCTGTCCTGAAAAATGAGTCAAAAATAAATGAAAAATATATCACATAGAAAACTAAGGAAAGGGAGAAATTCGAGTAATAAAATCTCAATTGAATTTTCATTCTTTTGTATGGATGAAAATATGTTGACGATTTGGAAACAGAAAATACATAGATGCTTATGAAAACATACCATGCATTTTATAGAAACTGAAATAATTGAATAGAAATTAGCCACCAGTGTCGATTACAGTATAAATCTCATATCATGGTTGTAGATTGATTGTAGGGATTCAAAGTCATGAATTCCTTACATAGAATTCCTTTGGTTACTATTTTTAAACTCGTAATTTGTACCATTGTACAAATTACGAGTTTAAAAATAGTCATTTGAACTAATGTAGAACTTTCCAATAAATTTGACGCTATCATCACGCCATTGTGTGGTGGTTAGAAATATATAATTGTGTATGTTTTGACGAAATGACATCGCCGGCTTATAGGCATGCATATTTGTACACACACGCACGTGCTTATGCAAATATAAGCACACAGAATACATATAAAAGGAATATAAGCGACAGTCAGTAGTCGATCCAAAGTTTTCTCTATTCAGGCTCCGCCCCGTACGTACCATAAATGTTCCAGTCCGACTACAGCAAAGACCGTATACCACCGATCACAGCAAACCCAACTGTTGTCTAATTAGAATTAACATTATTTTATTAAAAGATTCAATATTAAGATCTTGTACACTGACTTCGCACATGAATTTCACAAAAATTTTATTTTCGTTCACATTCAGTGTATATACGTGACATCTCGTCAGTTAATTCAAATTTTACGTCATTGAATTGACGTTTTATTACTGGAATCTTATAAATACAACAAAGTATTATACGAAGAGGCTGCATCTTGATCTGATATCCTCATAATGTGACGAAGGGAAATGCTACTGGAATGTTCTGGGTTGAGGTAATGTCAGTTTCTCTTTTTTAAAATGACACGCAGCATTCTGATGAAGCTATTCTAATAGTGAAACATGGCAATTTAATTATCCGTAATATCCACCTTTTATCATTAAATATTGAATGACTAAATAATTGATATCTGTAATATAGTTATTTAGCATTATTATCTTTAACAGATCTCGAACTTGTAGTCATCACAGTTATCTAAGATTTTGTTTATAAAGCATTTATTAATATATTTTTCTTGCGTGTGCATTATGGATGCAGACGATAATTATATGAATGATATTTGGCAACATATTTGCACACAACATACACACTTTGTGCGCTGCCCAGTCGCGTTGCCCTTTGACTTTTTTCGGCCTTTTTATTTTACCAAGAAAATTTTTTTACCAGTAAAAAATTTTTTTACCAGTGAAACTTTCTTTCAAGAATTGTTTTGGCAAAATGACTCACTGGTTGGTAATAAAATATTTTTTGGAGAAAAAATGGGTCTGCATTTACTTTATATCCTTTCTTTACCTTAAAGATTTTCCATTTTTATAACACACTTTTATGAGTTAGAATACGTTCTAAGGTGGGAGGCAGACTTTTAGGATGATTTTTTTTTATGTATTATTTTGTAAATATTGTAAATCTTTTAAGCCCTTTTTTAATTTTATAATAAATGATTTTTATACGAATCACATAAATATACCGACGGGAACACAGAGCGAAAAAGAAACGTATACATTTATTCATACCATATTGCCATATTTGGGTTGTTCCTGTTGAAACCATTCTTGTTGTTTCATTTTTGTGCGCTGTTTTTGTTGTGACAGCTTCAGAAACACCATTCGTCACATATTCACTGTTAGTCGATTTAGTCCTCGTAGTTGACATTGGTATCTTCTTTGTAACAGTTGACATATTGATACTAGTTACTGTAATGTTAGCATTCGCTGACGTTGGTGTGGGAGATGATAATGGAATTGACTTATTGTTACCAATTGCAGGTGGAGATGGGATTATAGATGTGGCCTTATCTCTCTTTGTCATTGGTTTACTACCAATCGATGTAAAGATAAGACTAGTCTTCGTAAGAGACTTTGTAATGGAAGTGGACTTTATGCTTTCTTTAGTAGTAGCTGGTGTAAGCGTACGTGTTAGAAAACCGTCCCCCGGTGTTTTTAATGAAGTAGATTGTGGTAGACCTTCAGTAGTTGTAGATGTAGATACATTCAATTCAGTTACTTCTTGAGTTGTTGGTAAAACATCACGTAATTCAACAGTGGATGAGACTTGACTAAATTGTGTTGTATTAGGAACATTTGATATTACAGTATTTGTGGAAACTTGGTTGGTTGATTTGGATGAAATTGTAATAGAATCTCTAGTTCCATGTACTGTTTCATTTGTAACATTTTCCGTTGTAATGGTTTTTGTGTTGTATGGCATTGTCATTGACGTGTGTTCTGTTATGCGTCTGTTGCAAGTAGTTCCAGTGAAGCCTGGTTTACATGTACAACTAAAGTTTCCAATTCCATCTACACAATGACCACCATTTTTACACGGTTCTGATATGCATTCAAGAATTTCACGTTGACAATAGAGCCCTTTGTACCCTTTATAGCAGCTGCATGATTTATTGACACATTCACCGTGTCTGCAATAAATGTTAGGTTCTGACGAACAAAGAATGATGGCATTAGTTCTTATGTCACACAACGGACCTGTCCAGCCCGGCTTACACCGTTTTTGTCCCTTAGAGTCGCACATCCAATGACCAACTGAAGTATTATCGTCTACTTTGCAATTATCATTACATGAATCACCATGTCTATTAGGAGGACAACTGATTGTTTCCCAAGAAGACGTCATAACATGGCTGCTATTAGTTGTGCTAATATCTTTGATCATTGTTTTCGTGATTTCAGGGTATATACGCAAAGACTGTGTAGTGCTAAAATCTTTAATGGTAAGCTCGCACCGAATTCCCGCAAAGCCGTCTTTACATAAACATTTGAAACTGCCTATCTGATCTTCACAAATGCCGCCGTTCTTGCATGGATTGCTCTCACACTGAATGATTTCATCCTGACACAATATTCCGTTGAAACTTGAAGGACAGCAGCACTTACCATCTATGCAACTTCCATTATTACGACACTCGTTTTCAATGCATTTAATCTTTGGCACTTCGCACAGAGGCGATATCCAACCTGCTTGACAAACACGTTTTCCTTTTTCGTTACACTTGTAAGATCCGTGAATACAGTCGTCCTGTGGCTGACAAAACACATTACAATTTCGACCATAATAATTTTTGGGACATTGCTGACTTTGAGTAATTGTGGGATGACTTGAACTTTCAGTTGTCATAATATCCCTAATGTAAGTAGTTGTGACTTGTATTTCGCAAAACGGGCCGCTGAACGCCGCCGGACAAATACATTTTCCATCGGGTGAACAAAAACCACCATTTTTACAAGAGATTTCCTTGCACGACTTTAGTTTTTCACATTGTCTGCCTTCGTACCTGAAATGTAAATTCAAATCAAATGGTTTTGATTAAAGTTAAGAGGGATATTTAACCGAATTACAATCTTCATCTTTTAGTCGGAAATTTCTCCCCCTCTCACTCCCTCTCTCTCTCTCTTTCTATATATATATATAGTTTACAATATCTATAAATAAAGAGTGCTCAATATCGGTGATAGATCATATATATATATATATATATATATATATATATATATATATATATCAGTTAGGATAGCGTATACAAAGAGTCTACGACGCTTGATGACAATCAGTTTCTCACCTTTGCCAAGACATGATCTGATGAGCACACAGATGAGAAATTGATAGTCACCAAATGCTATTGACTTTGTGTCAACGCTTTCAAACTTAGATTTATCTATTTATCTATCCATCTGAAAACAATGCAAACTTATCAACACATCATGAGGATGAATGAAAGGTAACATAGTGGCTGATGCTAACAAACATTTTTCATCTGGTTGCTTACAAGAAGTGCAGATGTGACGAGGCCATCGCCCTTGCCAAACACGGAGTAGATTCCGCCTTCAATTCGCTGAATGTTTCGCTTGTCCGAAATATCTTGGAATAACACGTAATGATCTGCTATTCACCCACGTTGTGTTTTTAAGATCCGGACAACGAGTCAAACGCTAATCAGAGTCGTCAGTTAGCAAATTGTCACTGCGCTATTAAGTAATAAAAAATCCATGCTCAGAAGCAAAGAACAACACAGCTTTGCAACAATAAAAATATTTAATATTTATAAAAAATGTCGTTCA
This sequence comes from Sepioteuthis lessoniana, assembly GCA_963585895.1. NCBI lineage: Eukaryota > Metazoa > Mollusca > Cephalopoda > Myopsida > Loliginidae > Sepioteuthis > Sepioteuthis lessoniana. The sequence goes on from OY757912.1 coordinate 2,236,082, forward strand.
AAGTTTTTTTTTACATTCAAACTTCTTACATAGGTAGCAAATTCTGTCAGAGAGGCCGTCAGTTATTTGTCAAAAGTTTGTTTTATCTTCTCTACTTAGGCAGTTTGCTACAAGGCAATATTTACAGCGGTTATGTTTTTTTTTTCACAGTGTTGTATTTGGACGGCTTTCTCACTTTCTTTACTCAGGCAGCTTGGTACAAGGTCAATAAATCTCAGAGCTCAGGGAGCTGTTTCTGCCTGGCTTTTCTGCTTATCTTAATTACTACAATAGTACAGTTCCCACAATTACAGCCTCTACAATGGGATGAAGCCTTTGAATTTATGCATATCCTCAACTGAGTGAGTACCGGTGGATGGGTGAATTTCAAAGGACAATCGGTCTTCAGCTAAATTCCACACCGAATTCCATTGTTAAATTTAGCAAACCAAATCCCTTTGAACTCAACAACCATGAAGTATTATCACTTTGTTTTCATAATTTCTTTTATCATTGTAATAATTCGGACATTACAACAATCTGCCTTTTAACTAAAACGATATTCTTTTCATAACAATAACCTTGAAGTGTTACTACTTTGTTTTCACAACTCTGTCATCGAATAATTATGACAGTTCGCCTTTTAACCAAACGAATCATACATTCTTTTGCATAACAAAAATTTCTACGATAAAATAAACAAACTACAATTTCTTTCCTACACTACTCGTCGAAAATCCATTACACTATTACACATTCGTGATGTATTTCTCTATTTTTCGAAAATCCACTTAAATTTCTTTTCCCTCTGGGTAATTAGCCCTTTCTGAACGGTCTTTGCCCCCCCCCCACTGGGTTACACAGATATCAGTGAGTTATCAATTCTGACCGACGCTGTTTGCATTCACTTTTTACTAATGCATTTTGGAAATACATGAGTTCAGCTATGGATGAGATATATGGGTAAACTACGTTTACTGACATAGGTGTGTAATCATTCAAAGAGAAGACAAGGAACTGATGTTGTGTTTTGACCTTCGAACCGGCCCAAAATGCCATTCAAGGTGATGCACCGGAAGGAAGTGACACATTCCAATGGCAGTTAGGAGAAGAAATCGCTTGGGCGGAAATTGGCTAACAAAATGGGACAAGCTAAAAAATCCCATGATACTCTCATAGACTGACGCACCGGAAGAGAGTGACCTCTGAACTGCATGACAGTTATTTCCGCTTGATGACGATTAAACATGCGAGTGGGCATTGAACTATTATATAACTCAGTCAAGATAGAAGTCAGGACAGTTCGAGTTCCAGTTCCAGTTGGAGTCGGAGTTATAGACGAGATGTGGTAAAGAAAGCCACACCCGGCCGAAGGGGCCCTCGGGAAGCCCTGATGAGTTGGGGGTCCAGAGAAGATGCTGATAAGATGCAGTAATGAAAACCAGCACCCAGCAGAGTGGATCCCAGGGCCTCCGGTTGAGCATCAGGAGAACGAGAAAGACACAACGTTGACGGCCATAAGAGTAGGGGTCAAAATATTAAAGTTTCTGTTCGGCCTCCAGCTCCCTCTCACACGCAAACCTTGAGTAACCCTTTTCGAACCCTTGCAATAAAGTGAGAGGTACATATTTTGTTAAAGAAGTCTTCCTGCGTCTTTATTACTGGGTCGGTATGTATACAACACTGACACTTTAACTCTTGTCTCGTAGACTTGTGTGTTAATTGTGGAAGACAGAAGAGTATACACGAGACAACTCTAAATAAACCGTAGTATATCTACGCAAAAAAAATCCGATAAGTGACTGGAGTCTGGTAAAATACTGCCATTTGAGCAGCTGCAACACACCTCAGATAGAGTTCAAGATAGGGCTGATGGGGAGCGGGTTTTCTCATTTTTTGGTGCAAAAAAGACATCATCATCATCATCATATCGATGATGATCAACACAGTAGAAAACGATTCCTATAATTTTCATGAATCTTTTGTTAAAAAATAATATTCCTTTCTTGTAATGTAAAAACATTTAAACGTTAAGGAGAAATGAAACCAAACTCAAAGTAACAACTGATGGCATATCACAAATATTATGAATATGAATAGATTTTGTTAGGCGTTTCGTTGTGAAGAAAACACTTGAATTATTATTCACTTGGCAATAACAATGAAATCGTATTTTAACTGAAAAGTTTTGAAAGATTTCTTCGTAAATCTCATTTATTTTTGCTCAGTGCCAATGTGTGGTTGTTTTTATAACTCCTATAGTCATTTTAAAAAAGATTTGCAACAAAAATGTACGAACTTATACTGATGACTTTGTATGTAAGTGTATAGGAATTCAATAAGTTGTAAGTGTGCATATTCTAAATCACACACACACACACACACACACGTACGCGCGTGTATACGTTTGAGGGTTTTGCTGACGAAGATACTCTCATGGAATATGACCTAATGAGGTTTTTCAATATAGTTCCATTGAGATCCACACACTTCTTCCGCTGATGTTGCAGAGCTTGGATCATATTGATTTAAAAAGTCATCAACAGCAGATATGCTGTTATATGAAGTTTTCACCCAGCATCGTATATATATATATATATATATATATATTTCCCAATACTGATTACAGAGTTTAAGACTATTTTTTCTCTGAAAACTAATAATTTAACAGGTATGATATCATATCTACGTAAATGTAAATGAAATGAGCTTAGTTTGCATAAAAGATTTTGTTTTTCCTGTTGAATATCGGCCAGAAAATTGCTAAATTGCATAAATCTTATATTTTAACAAGTTTTATGATTACTACAGTTGTTCGTTATCATTTGAGGAACTTTTACAAGTGATCATTCAGAGAAGAAGAAGAAGAAGAAGAAGAAATTAAATGTAATCAACAGTTATTCACAAAACAAAGCACATTTTTATCTCTTATTCGAATCAGAAGTTTTTATAATCTTTTTAATTGAGACTTGTGTAATGCAATGAGACAGTTTCAGTGCACTAATCGGATAAGACTGGTGGTGGTGTGGCGCTTGTAATACGAGGGAGATTCTAAGAGACAAGCACAAAGGTAAATCCTTTTCCGTTGTAAAAATCTGGAAGTAGAAAATGTAAAAGTAAGTAAAGTTGGCGACCCGAAGTCGAGAGGGGTGACCCGAAGTCGAGAGGGGTGACCCGAAGGCTCTCTTTTCATTAGCTACAACACCAATGTGAAGGGCAGAGCGCTACTCTATTCCCTGGATTACTCCACTTTACCCTTGATCCGTACCTTATAATGCTGAATGTTAAGCAAGGAGGCACCAAGTACCATTTTTTGAGTCTTTGGTATGACTTGACCTGAGATTGAACCCCGGTTTTAATCCGAATTAAAATGCTGAACTCAGATTGTTTGCGGGATTGTCGCGTGATTACGTAGACAGAAGACAGGATTTTATTGGTGGATTTCAAGAGTTGGATCCAGGACACAGAAAAGAACAGATTCATTTTGGGAGAGTTAGCAAAAAATGTCTTGGGAATATCACTTCTCTTTCACAAAAAACAAAAAAATAAATTTTTTATGAAAGCCAGCCTAATTTTTTAATATCTGAATAGAGTGAGAAATTATAAAAACATAAATATACGTCAGTCAGCTTTCTTTTGACCAGTTTAAAACACATTGTGATCAAAAGTGACAACATTAATTTATTCCATAAAACCACCAACCAACGCGAAGCTACACTATTTTTCGTATCACTGAATTTCTTCCCATTAATTAATGACTGTTTTTGTACCAGATCTCGTCTATATTGGCTGAAACGTCTTACTTGTTCGGACAGCAACAGTAAAATGCATTTCCCTGCTTGGCACAAGTTCCACCATTGTCACATATCTCGTCTGAAATGAAAAAGAAAAAGAAAAAAAGAAATAAAAGATTAAAAAACAACAAAAAACAAAAACAAATAAACAAGTATAAAACGTTCTTTAAATGCACTGTGATACATCAGTGGTAAGAGCCAGCATATTTCTCTCTTGGGGATTTACAATGTATCAGATTAGATATATATATATATATATATATATATATATATATACCAGGGTTGTTAAAAAAAGAACAGAAAGAATAGCAGAGCTGAATATTTTTATTGTGGCAACTCACAACAACTTTTTCCGAAAAAAGAAAAACTAATTTAAATTTCTCAAATTTGATTACAAGTCATAGTATGTTGCCATAAAAATATTCAGTGATGTTTTTCTTTCTGATTGAGACTTAGAATATATATATATATATATATATATATATATATATATATATATATATATATATATGTGTGTGATTTTCATACACCGAATGGGTATGTTATGTCACCAGTTCATTTTTCGTCGCTTCTTTTATATAAACTCTTTAAAAATGTTTGAAAACCTTTCTAAAAAAACTTTTCTTAGCAAAAATCAATCAATCAAGTCGAAGTTGAGAAAAATCAAAAAATGAATAACGCAAAAATATCCCTATTTGTCTAATCCCTTTCGTTCATCTTCTTTATATTGCATTTTTTAATCACTGATAATATATATATATATATATATATATATATATATATATATAATTATTTACTCATTGGAGTTTTTCATACCAGCGTTAGCTGAGCGTCTTTCACTGGAGATTGAGTGACAGCAAGTCGCCTCAAGTCTCCAGGACTCTTCTCAGAATTCTGGACGTCTGAAATAATGTTGTTGTTTGGATGGTCTCCACTCGTCTGCAAACTTCCAAGTCCTCCAGTCCTTTTAAGAATCCTTTAGTTACCGTGCCAAAAGTACCAATCACAATTGGTATAATTGTCACTTTCATGTTCCATAGTTTTTTCAATTCTCTAGCAAGGTCGAGGTGCTTATCTCTCTTTTGACATTCTTTCAGTTTTATTCTGTGGTCTGCCGGGACAGCAAAGTCGACAATTTTGCAGATTTTCTTTTTTTTTGTTGATTATTATAAGATCTGGTCTTCTGGCCGAGATTAGGTGATCCGTTCGTATGTCAAAGTCCCAAAGGAAATTGTGTGTGTCATTTTCTAGGACAGGTGTTGTGTTGTGCATATACCATTTGCTGGCATAGTTAAATCTAAATTTCTTGCCTATTTCCCAGTGGATCACCTTGCCCACTCAGTCGTGTCTAGCCTTGTACTCCTTCTGTGCCAATTTGCTGCATTCGCTTATGTGATTGATGGTTTCTCTAAATAACCTGCATTTGCTATTTTGTTGCGTCTTATCTACCTTCGCCTTGATATGATTGGTTATTATGGCGCTGTTTCGTGCTGCCATTAGGAGAGATTCTGTTTCTCTCTTAAAGTTTCCTTTTCTTAGCCATGTCCAGGTTTTGTCGTGTGATATGTTACTCCTTTGAAAATTGTAAGCTGGTGGTTTCTCACTGGAACTTGAGTGACAGCAAATCTTCTCAAGTCTCCAGGACTCTTCTTAGTATTCTGGCCGATCTTAATTATGCTGTAGTCTGGATGGTCTCTTCTGGTCTTCTTATTTCCAAGTCCTCCAGTTCCTTTATCAATTCGTTGGTAACTGCCCCAAGTGCACCGATTATAATTAGTATAATTGTCACCTCCATGTTCCATAGTTTTTTTTCTCTAGCAAGATCTAGGTATTGATCTTTTTTTCGCTTTCTTTTATTTTCAATCTGTGGTCTGCCGGAACGGCAAAGTCCATTATTTAGCAGGTTATTATTTTTTTGTTGACTATCACTAGGTCTGCTCGTCTGGTCCAAATTGGGTGATCTGTTTGTATATCAAAATCCTGAAAAATTTTGTGCATGTCATTTTCTTGGACGGATTCCGGGTTGTGCATATACTATTTGTTCGTATGGTCAAATTTAATCTTTTTGTACAATTCCCATTAGATTTTCTTTGCCCACCCAGTCTAGTCTTTGACTCACCTGGCGCTAATTTGCTGCATCTGCATATTGATCGTTTAGTCTCTGTCACCACATAATTTACATCTGCTGTTTTGTTGCGTCTTGTTTATTCTTGCTGGGATATCATTATCATCATGTCGTACTTTTTACTGCTATCAGAAGAGATTCGGTTTCTCTCAAGGTTTCCCTTTCTTAGCTATGTTCAAGTCTTCTCGTAACAAATTTCGTTTGTTTGTTGCTTGAAATGTCCACACAGTTGTTTTTCTTCTCATTATTGTTTCCTGGTTATTTTTATTCCGTTGGTGTTTGTGTTGTCTGTATTGGTTTTGGTGGCTGTAATCAGTCTTCCTCTGGTTTTTTTTATGTAATCTTTTAGACGTTGTATCGAAGTATCGACGCTATCTTAAATGCTGGCAAGTCCTATTTCCCCTTCTTTTCTTGACACATACAAATCTGTCTATGTCAATTCTGGGATGTAAGGCCTTATGGATTTTCATGAGTTTTCTTGTTTTCTGGTCCATTTGTTGAAGTTTTTTTCTCGGTCACTTTAAGAATGATCCCGAGTATTTTACGCGGGGCGACAGCCCTGGTATTTATCCCTTGGATGAAATTTGGTCGTAGCTTGATGTTGTTTGGTTTCGAGTACTTTTGTTTTTTAAATTTTTCCTTTCATCACCGCATGTTTGATGGTGTCTGTAGTATTTGTAAGTTTCCTTTTCTCCGAGTGTTCTGATTTTTCTTGATTTGATAGTTCTTTTCCTTCCGTCATTTGTCCTTTTCCGCTTTTCATTACTAGCATGGTGCATTTTTCTATGTCAGATTCCATCCCTATATCCTGATTGTATTTCCTTACTGCCTATATTAGGGTTTCCAATTATTTTTCTTTTTTTTTTGCAAACAATTTGATGTCGTCCATGTACACTCGGTGGTAAATTTTTTCCTACAATTTATGAAGCTTATATCCACTTGTGCATTTCCTAAGTATGAGATTGAGTGGCATCATCGCTATTACAAATAGTAACAGTGAAAGCGCATCTCCCTGGAAGACCCTTCTCTGGATTTTCACCTCAGTTAAGCTTTTTCTTCCTGCAGTCAGTTTGATTCTCCAGTTTTCCATGGTATTTTAAATAAATTTTATGACTTTTTCGGATATCTTTTACATTTTGAGACAGTCTATTGTCCAGCTTTGCAGGACCACATCGTATGTATTTTTGTAGTCAATCCACGCCATAGATAGATTTTTCCGTTTCGTTTTGCAGCCCTTGAAGATATGTTGATCAATGTATAGTAGCTCTCCTATACCTCTTTTTCACTGGCGACGTCCTTTCTTTTTCTTAAAGAACAGTCCGCGGCTTATAAGTGAATTGCAAATCTATTCCCTAATTTGGGCCATTAGTGTTTTTTCCATCATCGGTAGGCATGTTATAGGTCTGAGTGGGCTCTTTTTCGTCATTCATTCAGATATATGTGTTTCTTGTAGGCGTCTTTTAATTTCGATTGCCAGTCTGTCATGGATGGAAGTAAACTTTTTAAAACCAGTATCCATATATGCCATCACGGCCTGGCGTTTTCCATTTTGGTTCTTTTTTGAGTACTGCTCTGAGTGAGTCGAGCTGTATTTTCGGATTCGGTATTTCTTCGAGTACTTCTAACTTTTTTCCCATGTTGCTTATCCATTCAGCTTTTTAGTTATATAGATTCGTTCCCATATTTTGCTCCCAAATTGTTTTGCTTCCTTGTCATCCAGTTGTTGGTTTGTCTTTTTTACCATTCTACCCCCACTTGTTGGTAGGATTTTTTTTTCATTATTTTAGAATATCCTATTCTGTCTGTATTGTTTTATTCTGTCTCGATATCTTTTTAGTCTTCCTTATTTTACCAGGACCTTCTGGTTTATTTCCTCGAGTTATATCTTTTGTTTTAATTGTTATGTTGCTTTTCTTTTTTCGCCTCAACATGTTTCAGTTATCTTCCTCCATTTTATGATTTTTGCTTGTTGTCACAGATTTTTTTATCTGCGTTTTCAGTCGAATTTCCCCGGGGAGCACCGATTTTTTCGCAGACTAATTTCGCTACTGAATAGATTAATTCGTTTAATTCCATGATGTTGTTCGTTGAGATATGCGTTAATAATTCGTTTATTTTTTTCCGTTTCTGCCTTGACTGTTTTCCAGTCTTGTTTTCTTAACGATGGTAATCTCATCTTCTTTTCAGACATGATTTTCTTTTAATTTTCTAGATTCATTCCGTCTTCTTGTGTTAGTATTTGTTCTGTGTGTTTTGAGTGTGTAGTGTTTCGATCGTTATTACTTTGATGTTCATAAATTGTTCTTTTTTTTCAGTATTTGGTGTGTTGTTTATTGTATAAAAGTATTGTTGCTTTTATTTTCTATTAATTTTTTTTATGTATTCCTAATATCTCAAGGTCAGAAAACCAAACTTTATTTAATATCGTCCCAACTTGGTCAGCGAGTCTTTGGCTTATTGTCTGAAATCTGGCGCATTCTTTCCAGATCTTTATCATTCTTTTCTTATTCTCCCTCTTTCTATAGGGTTGTTCCTAAAATAACAGTGAGCTGCAAGTTTTCTATCTTCCCTATTCCATTTTCTGTGTTTGTGTCTTTGATTTGTGTGGTTACTTTGGTCGTCGTTCGTGTAGCTGAAAAAAGAACAGCCAACCTTTGCACGATGGCGATCGGATAGTCCATGTTGGCTATTAGGGGAGCACTTGTCGATCATGACACCCAGACCTGTTGTCTTGGTCCCACGTTGCGTTATATTTCGATTTGAAATTTTTATCATGGGTAGTATATTGTGGCTATACCAGACTTAGGGGTTGCTTAAAATCTGTGCACCTGTCACAGATGTGACCTGGTACTCTTTAGGTAAGAGAACATATAAGCAGGTCACAAAAAAGGAAACATTTTTGGCTGTTTTTACCTCATCTATAGGCGCCACACTTATTGATGGGTTACAGTAGTTTCCTGACTGAACTATTTGACCCCCTGGCCTTTGAACAAGGAAGTTCTTCCGCCCAGCATCTGGTGAGTTTTACCGTTGACCCAAATTAGGGTTCATCTTTCTTGCTTTCCATCCACCAGGGCAGGTCGAAATGCACCTCGGCTCAGTGGGCTAGTGCAGCAGCGAGAAAACGATTCGAGTAGACGAAGTGCAATGTCCACCACACTCGTTCTTAACCCTTCGGCTACCAATTGTTGGGTGTGGACACAGTTTTACTGTTGTTTACTCTGAAATTGGTCACGTGACAACGAATTTCTCTCTTTTTAATTATTATTATAGAAATTGTGATATATTTTTACATTAGCAATCTTGACCTTTTAATTTAGGAAAAGAGAAATTTCGTTGAATGTAAAACCATCAGATTGAATAAACTACAACTGAATCAGACTTCTGTATTCATTTTTTTTCTATGAAAATAAACCTAAACTTAATAATATTAAGTGAGTAAACTTTCAGTATTTATTTTCTTAATGTATCATCATTGCTCTACATATTAGCGTATTACATACGCTAATAAATTATAATTTAACCAGTGACTTCTATTACTTTGAGTTTTGCTTCAAGATAATTCTTACTTTCACGTACAATCAGTTCAAGCATGGGGGTGGGAGAGGAGACCCCCGCGGGGTAATGCTTAAAGTGCTAGACTGTGGCCTCAAAGTTCAAGCATCTGTTGAAAGTAATATTACCACTACTTATTCTATCGTTAAAAGAAAGATGAAAGATTACACTTATTTTCGAATTTTCCTATCAGATGTTAAACTTAAGTGAAATTTTAATGAAAACCTGAAATTTACTTAGACTGCATCTTTTGCTTTCTACGGCCGGTTTTTCACAGTTCTCTCCTGACCAATCATCGTAACAAATTTTCTGACCCATTTGACCACATGTGTAATGACCTGAACACTCGTTTTGGGCAACGCACTTGGTTGAACAATCCTCTTGGAAGAAATTTTCCTCACACATCGGCAACATTTCGATTAGTAACCTAAAAGAAAAATAATTGAGACATTTATAAATATTATGATAATCATTTTGTATTCGTTCTTCTGGCGACTGGAAATCAAATGACAGAAAATTTTCTCAGTACATCAACAATTTTTACAATATACAAACTGAATTTCGTAATACGGTCGTCTGGATGCTCCCGATTCATTGAAATTCTTCTTCTTCTTCTTCTTCTTCTTCTTCTTCTTCTTCTTCTTATTATTATTATTATTATTATTATTATTATTATTATTATTATTATTGTTATTATACTCTTTGAGAGTTTTTCACACCAGCGTTAGCTGATGACATTTCACTGGAGTTTGAGTGACAGCAAGTCTCCTCAAGTCTCCAGGACTCTTCTCAGTATTCTGGCCGATCTCAACAAGGCTGTAGGTGGGACAGTCTCCACGCGTCCCGTTATTTCCAAGTCCTCCAGTCCTTCTACTAATATTTTGGTGACTGTACCAAGAGCACCAATTACAATTGGTACAGTTGTCACTTCCATGTTCCACAGTTTCTTCAATTCCTTAGCAAGGTCGAGGAATTTATCCTTCTTTTCACTTTCTTTCAATTTTACTCAGTGGTCCGCTGGGAAACGTATTACCGTTTAATATGTCAAATCTTTTTTTGCAGCTGTCAAACATATAAAGTATGGATGGATAAAAGAGGAAAAATATCGTTTACATTTAGAATTAATATCTGATCCATCAATAATAAATCTTTAAAGGATTAGTAATTGTATTTAGAAGAACAAATATTTTTGCATTAATTTTCAAAGTGAAATAACAAAGATAGTTTTAATTGATATAAGTTTTGTTCAAAAACTTGACTAACGAGGGAAAATCAGAATAAAAATACACATATATCAAAGTGAAACTTGTTAGATTTAACCCCAGATTTAAAAAAAACAAACTCGTTATAAGGTGTATTACCGATACGCATGAAATGTATGAAGATTATTATTAAGATAAAACATTTACTTTGATTTCACAGAAAGCAGTTCTAATTTAAGAATAACATCCTAATCTTTTACGAAGTATTTGGATGTTTTCTACAACAAAGAGAATTAGTCTATACAATAAATAAATGCAGTCATTTTTTTTTTCAAACTAATCATAAAAAATCTTTTTAGACTTTTATTTACAAGAAATATTTGACACTAAATTAGAAACAGAGCAGTTTATATCCATTAGAAGATTTGATTTTTAATACAGTTTGACACATTAAATAAATTTCGAGAAGAATCGCGGGAAATGATGACGTGTGTTTTATTGAAGTTATTCACGTTTGAATTTACTTTCTTTGAAAATTATGATCTGTTTGCGATTAAGATTTACATTTTTAAATAACGTCATCTTTTTAATAAGTTTAAAATAATTTCCTTTTCAAAACATTTTTGAATATCATTTTTTTAACGTTTTTTAAATGATGTTATTTTTTTATTATGATTTTCAAATTATGTCATTTTAAAGGATTTTTAAATAAAGTCATCTTTTTAAATGATTTTTCAAATCGTATCATTTTTTAAGGATTTTTAAATAATGCTATTTTTAAAATAATTTTTTAAATAATGTTATTTTTTAAAGTTTTAGAATAATTTCATTTTTTAAAGGATTTTTTAAAAATAATGTCATTTTTTAGTGATTTTGTTATTGTTGACTACACAGAACTTGGATGCATTTAAAAATCGCTAGTAAGGAGATTTTAACCAATTTTGTTCGTTTAGTAATAATGACACCAAAAATAGAGATGTCATACAAAACAATTTTGTCCCGAAATATACAAATACATAACATAGCCAGAGAATTCCTTTGTAAAATATTCTGAACTTTTAAAATAAGAGTCAGAATATTTTTATTGTACGAGTGGAAGTTCTATATTTATAATCATATATCAAATTCCTAAATATATAATGACCAATATTTTTCAGGCAGTGAAAAGTAGCATAAACTGATGATTATCATTTATTTCCATTTTTTTGTGTCATACATTTTGCAAGTTTACATTTTAAAATAATATTTTTATGATTATTATTCTTTAGAAATTCTTATGTGACACAAACAAAAGAAGTTGAATCCATAGACGAATTTACCTCGTTGGTTTCTTTTTCCGAGAGCCGGTAAGTTCGCGTCGAGCCCAATCTTGGTTTTTCCCTTTTTTATTGCTAACAGGAAGATGTTTGAAGTTCAAATGGAATTCATCAATTAGTTCACTACTTTGGGTATCTTCATCATAAACGCTGATATTCATTGTGATTGGTTCCTGTTGGAAAAAATTAGACATCATTTGACATGAGTTCTGCGTGTTCTCTCTAAAAACTAATCTCGTTCAAAATCCCCAAAGGTAAAACATCTTTTCTCAATGGTGAAATTTGGCATTCGAAATCCAGTTGATCTTGATTCGATTCAACAATTGCCATTGATGAATATAAACTCATTATCAATATATCATTAAGATATTTCTTTATGTTATGGTTGATTTATCTGCTATAAATTAACTTTTACTGCCCGAAATCGATGTTCCAATTCTGATAAAATTTGATATTCAAATGCTAAGTTTACTTTACACGACTAATTGTTGAACTCACCTTGTCGGCGAGGCTGAGAATATGCAGGCTATATTCTCTGTAGAGGAGTTAGAATCGCCGCTAAAAAGAGGTGTCCTGAGTATCTGGGAGTACTCCTACATTGTCATTACGCCCAGGTACAATCTGGCCCGGAGTGGTTGAACATGTTAGGGTCTCGTCTATGAGTTAAATAGATATATCTCAAAATTATCTGTATTCTCTTGGACTGTGTGGCCCTCTTCCACCCCGGCAAAAAATACTCCTAAGAAAAATTACACTAAAGATATAGATATAATCTATCAATCATAATCTAAATGACTTGAGAAAATATGACCACGTTTGTTGTTATTATTAATAAAAATTCATTTTTAGATATAAATTTGGTCCTTTGGCATTCTATACAGAAATAGATTTGTCCACAAGGCATTCCATATGGAAATATAGACCTACATCTATTTTTTCCTTCAGAAGCACCTACCCAAATTGGAAAACTTTCTGTGATGACACCAGTTGAATAATTCTTGCCTTCTCCAGTTAATCTCATATTTTTCTTGAATGAACAATGATCGCTGCAACAGATAAAACAAAGATATTGAATATTCACTTGTATCTAATATTAAACAATTTTAATCAGCTAATTATAAAAAAAAACGTCAGGACAATTTCATCTTTCGAATTGAAGAAGAAATGAGAAGAATTTCTCATTAAATTTTAGCAGGAGTGACAGAAATATATTTCTAATAAATAGGTTTACTTAGATATTCTAATGTGACGTTACTGCTATTGAGGGGGGGGGTACTGGAAATGCAAAGGCATTGAGGAGATGTCGTCTCTTGTATTCTTTCTCTCTTTTGACTCTCTTCGAATTTAACGGATAAAAATCCCGACTCCAGCCCTTGGACCTGGAATTTCTCTGCTGGCTAGAAGTTACTCTCTCCTCCTTTAGTGACGGGACCAGTTTTTATATCCATCACCGGCCTGTAGAATTCTCTAGAATCTTCTAGACAATTCCACAACATTTAAGAAATAGGAAGTGCATGGTCATTACCTGTTTCTTTATTTCCTTTCCTACAAGTAGCCTCATGCTTACTTTCGGTTACGGTGTCATTTTCTTTAACTGTTAACACCGTCACCAACAATATATATATATATATATATATATATATATATATATATATATATATATATTCAAACATTTGGTCTGCAAATCCAAAAACGTTATTGCAAGAACATATGTAATTTATTTACATTTACGATAATCGGATTTCAATGAAATGAATTTGATAATACATTTCCCCTGAGATTGCACAAATTTGGTTTGGCATAGTTGACCTCAAGACAAAACATTTGATGTAACACAAAAAGTAAAAGGAAAGGAAAGAATTGGAAAATCAGTTGGACTTACTCGACATTGAAGCAAAACAAAAAATGTTGTACATTACAAAACAATTTTTAATAGAAATACCAATATGGAGTTTGAATTCAAAGTTCTCTTTTTTTTTCTTTCTTTTGTGTCAAATTTCTGGCGCGAGATTTTCACTGGCCGGTATAATTTTCTTTTTGCTTCCAGTAGTTGCATATTTTTTCCGGGCTTCTAAACAATTTTGAAGACGGTGCTCACAGGAATTTAAAGTTTTTCGTTAAATTTCTTCCACTGTCCTTCAAACAATTTTGACGAAGGTACTCAGAAGAATTTAACGTTTTTACTTAAATTCCTACAACTGCCCTTCAAGACAATTTTGAGGATGGTGCTCTGAAGAATTTAATGTTTTTCGTCAAATTTCTACCACTGTCCTTTCTTGAAAAAATGTCTCTCAAGGTTTACTCTCATAGAGTAGGGAGAGCTCAGCAACTATTTTTGTTTCTCACAGAAAGAAACTTTTCTAGGTTTCCCTTCTACCGTGGAAACCAATTAACTCTCTCACTTTGTTCATGGTCAATTTTACACTTTCCTGGTGTACGGTAATCACCTTGCTGTCAACCCCTCACTACTGCTGGCTAGCCGCTATAATGGCTTCAACTTCCCACTGACAGACCAACTAAAAGACTGACAGATTGACGAAAAAAACCTGCCAGTTGTTTAAATACCAACAAAGGGACTGGAAGGATCAAACTTTAAAAATAAGCCAATGACATTCAAGCTATTTTTAAGTGCCGAGTTGTAAATTCCAAAATTATCCTAAATCAAATGTATTGAACAATTTATGGCTCTCATTTTATTCCATTCACTTATGATAATTTTGCAAACAACATTATTCATGATGAGAAAGTTGTTTTTAAATGCCGATTAAGACTTTATATTTGATTTCACAAAGTAAAAATAATAATAAAACAAACAAACAAACAAACAAACAAAAAAGGAATAAAATACGCGTGTATCGAAGTTGCTATAAGAGATTTCTTTGTAGTGAAAAGCTTAAAACGCATTTCTTAAATATTTGAGATATAATTTTTAATAAACTATCACAAAATAAACAAAAAAGGCAACACAATATGCAGGGTGTAAATTCGTTAGATTATTTCTTGTAACTTTTATTGGTAAAAAAAGAAACATTAAAATAGATTATATAAATTTACTCACGGACTGAAGCATATTTTGATAGTATAAGAACATGGGGTGAAACATGTTTCATCAATCATCACACCATCACAACAATCTCCGAAAATATTAAGATTATTAGGATTATAAAACTCGATCACTTTTATTAAAAATGTGGCACCACCAGACACTGGATTTACCTACAAAGGAATGGATATATATGAAATAATACGCTGGAATATACTTGTATATGTGTGTGCTTTTGAAAGAATAAAGAGAGGAGAATGAGACATTAGTATTGAAAATGACACATCACTTTCATTAATGAACTGGCAATAATTAGAATATATAATAGACAAGCGCAGGGTTGCAAGAAAATAATAACGGACGAAAATTTTAGAGTTAAATTTGTTTATTGTAAAAGAAACTGAGACTGTGCGAGTTGAATTCATGGCCCCAAAAAGGAACGGGGTTCTTTCTCCTTCTTGTTAGGAGTCAGGAGGTGCTCGGGCGTAACCTCGTTCTTGGTCCGGTATATGTAGTGTGAGTGATCTAGTTCTCAAATATCTAGTGTGTTGTGGGGTGTGGGTTCGTTGATAAGCCGGTGGTCTTCTCTACTCCTGTTCGAGGTGTGAGGTGAACCGTCTTTATGTCTCTGGGTGCATTTTTATAGCTTTGCAGAGGAAAGAATCGGCTCGAGAAAGTTTTGTGAGTAAGGTTTTTTATTGGTTGAAAAAAGTCTTCTTTTTTATTTGTGAGTTTATTTTTTTACATTTCAACCGAATGCATGCATGTAACTAACTTGCGCAGCGACGTGTTTTATTTATTGTGTAATAAGTCACTGTTCAGATAATATCCGCTTAATGTTACCTTTTTTTTTCAACCGAAATGTATACTTGTTGGATTTTATTTCCAAGTGCGTGGATTGATTTACTTTTTGTTTATCTGGTGAGTGGATATATACAGTTTGTGAAATATATATATATATATATATATATATATATATATATATATATATAAGCAAAATGATTTCGCTAAAGAATCGGTCGATTTAAAGGCTCTCCATGGTGATCTGCTTTGGTACAACAGCAGACACTTCCTGTCAGATAACGGAAGGATTTCGTAGGTTCGTTAGACAGTGTTGCGCCGTTCTTATGAATTAGATTTCATATACTTTTTTGTCATCAAGAAGAAGCAAAAAGTGAGACGAACCTTTACAAACGAGATCGATGTTTGAACCAATGAAAATAGAGCAAGAATTTTTCAACGATGAAAATAAGTTTCATTTGGTTGGCTCTTGTGTTAGGCGGTTTAAACATGAATGTGGAAAAAGTCAATTCATTTAAGATAAATGGTAGCATATTAATGTGGGTGTGTGAAGGGGGATTCTCTTGTATTGACCTTCAATTCACCACAGATGTTTGGAGACGCTCGTGGTCCAACGGTTATAGTCGTAGGAAATGGAATATGCTATCTGAGTTCAAATCTAAGACGAGGAGATTTACGTTTTACTTAGAGCGCAAATACGCATAGCAAAGGCATGAATCGATTTGTTTCCCCAGTTTAGGGTAACTAGTAGTGCAGAGTAGGTTCTTTAGGAGAGAAGGAGATCTCTGAATTCAAACCCAATTTACTCCGCTCAAAAACTAACCTTGTGTCATATTTTGTCAAAGTGAAGAGGCTAGGTAAATGCACACAAATCTCCACAAGTGGGTTAAACGTCTCAATTAGTCGTGATAGTCGCGTCCCAGTTAGACAAACTAATTTGCTCTTTTCCACGTTATGAAACAGTCCTGATGATCTTGATGATTTGTTGACAGACTTGAATTGATGAAGTTATAGCAGCCACAGATCTATTTCCTTCTGCGAATCAATGCCACCACTAAGCAATTCGGCTATACACTGGCCAATCGCCAGACAGGATTCCTTCTCCCTCTCTAGAACTATTTTTTCTAGTCCATTTGGTAGTCGACAACCTCAGATAGCACCTAGCTCGCAGCCATGACAGACCTCTCTCGCCTTCACAGAAGAACACGCGGCTACTGGCTTCACGCGAGTAACTCGCTATAGTGACACCCACACCCACACACTTCCTACAAACTCAAGGACCAACATACTAACCAGCGACACCAAAAGGGACACCTTCTCACTCTTACTCTTTTACACCTGCTACCTTTCGTTGTTGTGTTTTCAGAAGAAGTTTCGTTATTCATTTGTGTTGTCAAATGTGTTGTCCTCTGAAAACAAATTTAAACACTAAAAAGTTAACAAATAATCGACCAAAAAATAAAACGAGTCACTAAGTCAATTTTATCCGTTATTCGACGGGGACTATCGACGGGATGAACAAAGAATTTAATGTCTCAACATCTAAAACAGGTCGTTTTCGTCGTCGAGAAATCATTACAAAATAAATTTTAACCGAAAAGTGAGGTCTTCTTTATGAAGATTTCTGACAAAAATCTCCAACTTTGCTAAGTGTGTGGATAAAAGATTTTACACTTTTGATTCCTTGGAACAATGATGTGAAAGGAACAACGAAACTGGATGATTTCACTCTCTTTTTGATTCCTTTAAAGTTTCATTGTTCTATTTGCTTTTATAATGACGTGAAAACTACCGACATTTATTGCTCATCTTATTTTGATAGCTAAATCCTTGTCACAACTATCATGGATTGTTGGTTTTGCTTCTTGCAAGCTTAAACCTAAATTTCAGGTTGAATCTCTTGTGGTTCTTGGATGCATCAGTGTGTTAATCTAAATTATTTTCTTAATTAATTTTTCTAATTCTTTTTGCTAATTATTTCCCTTTTAAAAATGAGATATCATTAATCTACGACCGTCTATAGCGACACAATGGTGCTGATGTTGATCCACTAATTCGGTTACATGACAAAGTAAGGAAATCAGGAAATGTCTATTGCCTGAAACATATTTTAAGCAATCTAATCTGTTGTATTATATAATATCTAAGAACACATTAATGAAAAAAAAGCCTTACTTCTCTTTTAAATGACAGTTACAATTCCAAATGTCCTGGTATAATACTGAACAATATCCGGTGGTGAGGCTCCAGTTCTGAAGCTCTGTGAAGTGTAAAGTACCCTAATTTTGCCATTACTCTGAGATCCACTCAGGTCTGGAGTGGTAGTATCTGTTCCATCTATGGGCCAAATAGATTTGTTCTTACCGTATATAATTGGAGCTTCGAATTGTGAAACTGGCCTTGGCATAAAATAACCCATTAAGGAATGATATGCCGAAAAATAAATCAACCAACAAGCCCACATCCAATAGAAAGTTTTGTATTTGAACTTTCAAAGAAAATCGCCACACAGGGAAAAACAATTGTTGTCATTTGTGATACTGATTAGCGATTACTAAAATTGGCTGCGAGAGACTCACAGTCTATATCTTAATACCAATAAAACTTCCTACCTAACTTCGTTCTTGCGATTTGAAGTGTGTCACGCTAGGTGAAGAGAAGAAATGAATAAACTAAACTAATTGAAATCTACTATCATAACCACGCACGCATGATTTTATTACATGTTTAAGCGGTTTACGAAATTATTTCTCAGCACACCAGCTCTCCCCGTGTGGACATTGCCGGGAAATCCTAACCCATTCCTTGCCAACCGTTCACAACGACAATCTCTTTCAATGAACTATTACGGGAGTATTGGAATTGTAACAAAGAATTGATCTATTTGTTTCAATTTCATTAAATTTATCTAAACTTAAAAAACAAACATGCAAGAATAAAATGTTAAAGATACGTGGTGAATTCAATAAGTTTCCAGACTTTTTTGGTACAGGCATTTGAAATTGTCGAAGACTCTTGAAAATACAGTATGTTATTGCTATACATCTTATCAGATGATTGACCAATTTTTATGATTTTAGCTTCAAATGAACAGCTACAGCAGCAATTGGAATACACCCGACTAAACCCTGATTGTCACAGCTGGTGAATTTCAAAAATGCAACCTGGACGTGAGGACACTTTAGAAGAACGATATACAATAAAATCCTATTTTAAACTTGGAAAAAATGCCAGGGAAACGTATGGAATACTTCAGACTACTTTTGGAGCATCTTGCATGAATCGAGCATCAGTTTTTGAGTGGCATAAGAGATTCAAGGAAGGCAGGGAGTCTGTGAGGGATGATGAGAGGTGTGAGAGGAGTAAGGAATTCAGAACACCAGAGTTGATTGGCCAAATGGTTAGGGTTACTATTTTGAGGTTTTAAGGGAGTTCAGGAAGAGATTCCGTCGGAAGAGATTCCATCGGAGGAGGCCAGCAATCTTCAAATCTGGTCAGTGGCATTTCCACCAGGACAATGCACCAGTCCACAACTCCAGCCTTGTCACAGACTATTTGACCAAGATGGGCATCAAGACAGTTCCTCAGCCTCCCTATAGTCCAGACCTTGCTCCCTGTGACTTTTGGTTATTCCCTAAGCTCACAGGCTGTCGTTATGAGACAATTGAGGAGATGAAAGAGGCTGTGACGAAGAGGATTGACACGCTCACACAAGAGGACTTCGATGGGGCCTTCTAGAAGTTGTTGGAACGGTGCAACAAGTGCAATGCAGCCGGAGGAGATTACTTCGAAGGGGACAAGGGTTTCATGTGTGTACTATCAATAAACGTACCCATACGAAAAAAGTCTGGAAACTTATTTAATCATCCTCGTATTTTCTTTTTTTTTTCTCTCTCTCGTTCTCTCTCTCTCTCTTTCTCTCTCTCACTCTGTCTGTCTGCCTCTGTCTGTCTGTCTCTCTCTCTCTCAATAAGTGTTTAGATTTTGAATATTCTTTATTTTATATATGCCATTAACACTGGACATTTATTCAGCCATCTCACTGTTCCATCATTCTACTACATCATCTTTTATCCAGGATATACTTTTTCAAAGACTTACAGTGGTATTTTGGTATCAGAGGACGTTGATCAGTGAACAAAAAGACACGGGACAGTGAAGTCAAAGGCACAGGACAGTAGAATCCAAGATGCGGTGCCGAAGAGAAGCAACAAGAGAGTCTAGCAGTTAAGTTGAAGACTCAGAAAGAGAAAGGTCTCGCAGACAGGAGAAAGATGCATGCAGAGAAATGAATTATTGGTAGCTATTTAGGATTTTCGACAAGTTCTCGCGATAGCCACACATAAATACACAGTGAGTGCAAAGAATGCCACATCACTCGCCTTCATACGTTTTGCTGTGCTCAAATCGGTGTTTTGTCTTTTCTTCCGTCCTTCCTCTGATTTTTTCTTGGTTTTTATTTATCTATTTTTTTTACCAACTTATGAAATACCCACTCAGCCGGATATAAGAGGAAATAATGGGATCCTCACTAGACGGACAGATCAATCGCCAACCAGCCTGGTGTGTGGATTATCTTATACTAAATTATATAAAAAAAACCTTCATAATCATTCAATATTTATTTTTCGATGATATCTCTTATGTGTAAACTGACAATATCACAATGTTACACTACACATGACAATGTGTACGTATTTGGTCGTACCAAACTCTGGGGACGTACCAAAAAAGGGATAACCTTCAAAACAGCTCCGTTTGATATAATCTCTCTACGATGCCTAGAGGGCATTATATCATTACTGAGTTTTTGCTTATCTCCACTAGGTTAAACTATATACTGGTAATGAGTAAATTGACAAAAAATTGAAAAAATAAAGGTATCCAGGGAAAGGAGTAGCGCCCTCCCCTACACCTTGGTGTAGTAAGCTATCGAAAAGGGAGCCTTCGGGTCACCCTCGACTATGGTCGCCTACTTTACTTTTATATATATATATATATATATACTACCCTAAAGTATATGGTCACCCTCAAATTTTTGAAATCCTAAAAGTGTTATTTTTAATGAAACAAGTTAAGCACCACAATGTTTTTTTATTTATTATGCTAAATACGAGTTTTTTTCCGTAACTTTTACCCTAGTATTACCAGATATCTTTTGAAAAATTGATTTGGTGGTGGGGAGCTTTTGCTAATTGCAAAGTCAGGTATTTACACCAGGTGAAGAGCAAATTGAATCAGACAGGCTATCACATAGCATACTGCAGAATCACGCGATCCCATCTGGAACGCGGCTTGTGGGTCAAGAATTGTGCTCATCCAAGATAATGACCTAAAAAATACTAATAAACTCTGCCAGAGATTTATTAAAAGCAAAGAGGATCAGCACGTCTTTCCACTGATGTCCTGGCCGGTGCAATCAGCAGTCTTAAATTCTATTGAATTGTTGTGGGACGAACTTGACCAAAAAGTCAGAACGAAACAACCTACAAGTGCTAACCTCTGGCAAATCTTCTAAAGCTGGAAAGAACTATTTTCAGTCTACTTCAAATATTTGGTGGAAAGAAGCAGTGATAGCGGCCAAAGGGAATCATTTTGATAAATCAAAACTTTAAGAATTTTTTTTTTTTTGGTTTAACTTGTATTTAATGTGGGTCAGACTAGTATTAATAAAATAAATGAAATCATTGTGGTGCGTAATTTGTTTCATTAAAAATAACCCTTTTAGGATGAGAAACAGGATGAAAAATTTTTGAATGTGACCCAAAACTTTTGACTGGTAATATATGTACAGTTTAAAAAATTTTTTTTAGTCTATCCATATTTTTATTTTTGAGTCAATATACATAAGTAAAGTTGGCAACCGTAATCGAAGGCGATCGGAAGGCTCCCTTTTCAATAGCCACTACACTGAGGTGTAAGGAAGGGAGATACTCCTTTCCTTGGATTGTTCCACTTTACTTTTGATACGTACCTTATAATGTTGAGTCTAAAGCAAGGAGATATCAAGTACCATTTTTTGAGTCTTTGGTATAACTCGACTTGGGATTGAACCCCGGTCTTCCGGGCAATTGATGAACATTCTACCATCTCTCTCTCTCTCTCTCTCTATATATATATATATATATATATATATATATATATATATATTATAAGTTATGATAGCGTTGACATAGAGTCAATGGCACTTAGTGACTGCCTGTTTCTTGCCTAAGTGATCATTGGCCCATAGATCGCAACGGACTATAGATCGTATCGGATGATAGATCGCATAGAATAGAAACTGTTTGTTACGAAGTGCCATTGACTCTGTTTATGCTTTCTTAACACATATACAGAGATGTGTGGATATATATATATATATATATATATATATATATATATATATATATATATATAAATTCTATACACACAGCTCCATTTCATTATAAATATATAACCTCAGTTTGAGAGATAATTTAGGTTTCACAAAGAAAGTGTCGTATTGTGGTAAAAGAAAAAATGTCATTGAGAGACAAGTTCTTGATGTGACAGGGTCACGAGATCGACTACCAAAGAATAAAACCCCTAATGCATGACCAGTTTTATTCCACTTCACCCTACCGCCATACATAATCTTGACAAAGGACAGCAAGATCTATTTTTAGTATGTCACGTGTAGTCTTCGAATTGCTTTTAATTCAATACTGACAAGGTGTTAGCATCGATATTATGATTAGTATCAGAACTAAAACTTTTCAAGAATAGGAAATCTTTATGAAACTTCAAATATTCTTTTGATAAGACTTTTTTCTATCTTTATATATGGAGAATAAAATGATGATTTTTTTCTTTTTTATATCTAACATTTACCTCGGGTATTCAATAAACTATTTGTTTGGTTTGGTTTGGTTTTATGGCATATCAACCTTTGTTGGTTATTTAACGCCAAATCCATTTTTATGTAAATAATCAATTCTATTTCAAACAATTCAGTTTAGCATGAGTACACAGTTTGTCAAAAACATTTCTATTTCAAACTATTCAGTTTATTCAACCATTATATATAACAATTCAGTTTGGTGTAAGTACTGTTTCAATGTCAAAAAGAGTTCAATTTTAACATAAGTACGCAGCTTAAATGTAAGTACAGTTTAATTGTGAAAAACAATCCTATTTCTAGCTATTCAGTTTAGTCAAGCAGTTCTAATTCAAACAATTCAGTTTAGTATAAGTACAGATTTTCTTTACACACAGTTAATTGTCAAAACAGTTCTATGTTAAACAATTCAGTTTAGTGAAAATACAGTTTCAATGTCAAAACAGTTCTATTTGAAATAATTCAGTTTAGCATAAGCACGCAGTTTAAATGTAAGCACATTTTAATTGTCATAAACATTTCTATTTCAAGCCATTCAGTTTAATCAAACAATCCAGTTTAGCATAATTATGCCGTCAGTTCTATTGTAACACTATGTAGGTGGTCCACCAAGCAGACGATTCCTTTGTCTGTTTTGGCGCGAAACCAGACAAAGGGTTTTGGACCCGCGATCTCGACGTGACCGGAAGTGGTAAGGGGACGCGAGAAGAGAGTTGGACATAGGAGGTCGAGGAAGCAGTTGGCGACGGACGACGGACAAGGCAGTCGACACGGGACAGCAGTGAGACGAGTCGGCATGAGATAGAGGAAGACCGGTCAGGATAGGTTGGCATTCCTAGTAGCGTTGTAGAATTTTCGCTAGAATCCACGCTAGCGTTAGTCTACACATGCACACAGAAAATGCAGTGTTGCATAACTCCCTTCTTGCGCTTGAATTAACCCAAGCGTATTGTTCGTTTGTTCTTTTTTCTCCCACTCCCTCGATTATATTCTTGTAGCCGTAAGGAAATGTGCGATACCCCTGTCGGAACCACTAGTTAATCACCGGCCGTAAAGTGAAATGGTTCGAGGAAGTTGACGTATCGGGGGGGGTGAGGGGGGTGACGTCACACTATTTAATCCATAGATAGGACCCTATCAGGTGTTACCACTCCGGGCCAGAGTGTACCTGGGAGCAATGGCAATGAAGAGGTGCTCCGTATTCCCCATGGCCCCAGCATTACTGGAACCTCACCATCAGAGTGTTTAGTGTCATACCAGGACACTCATTGGGGAGGTCTTACCCCTCTGCAGAGGTGCAGTCAGTGTATTCTACAGCCCCAGCCGACCGGGCAATACACAGAGTTAAATGTAAAACAGTTTTATTTTAGATAATTCAGTTCAGCATAAATACAAAGTTTAAACGTCAAAACAGTTCTATTTCGAGTGATTCAGTTTAGCATTTGTACACAGTTTAAATGTCAAAACGGTTCTATTTTAAACAATTCAGTTTAGCATAAATACGCAGTTTAAACGCAAAAATCAGTATAGTGAAGGAAGCATGGTTTAGTTCTATTTAACCCATAGATAGGACCCATA
Source organism: Sepioteuthis lessoniana (assembly GCA_963585895.1). Taxonomy (NCBI): domain Eukaryota; kingdom Metazoa; phylum Mollusca; class Cephalopoda; order Myopsida; family Loliginidae; genus Sepioteuthis; species Sepioteuthis lessoniana. The sequence goes on from OY757912.1 coordinate 2,260,334, forward strand.
TCAGGTGCTACAGTTTCATTTCAAATAATTCAGTTTAGCATAAGCACGCTGCTTAAATGTAAGTACGGTTTAATTATCAAGAACATTTTTATTTCAAGCAATTCAGTTTAGTCAAACAATTCAGTTTAGCATAAATATGCCGTTATTTCTATTTAACCCATAGATAGGGCCCTATCAGGTGCTACCATGCCGGGCCAGAGTGGATCTGGGAACAATGGCAATAAAGGGGGACTTTGTATTCCTCAAAGCTCCAGTATCACTGGAACCTCACCATCAGATTGTTTAGTGTTATATCCAGGACACTTGTTGGGGGGGGGGTCTTACCCCTCTGCAGAGGTGCAGTCGGTGTATTCCACAGCCCCAGCCGACTGGGCAAAAACTATTTGTAACATCCCCTATATCTTTAAAGACATTTAATTCACTTTCTAGACAGCAACCCAGTCATATAAATTAAACCATAGTACAAAATCTGATACTCAATAACAAAAACTGTAAATAATTATCGCGTATCATGTGATTTTGTGAGTCCAAAATTTTAGCCTGATATTAGGAGGTCACACAATACACAAGTTACAAATTAGGCTTGGCCTTGGTTAACTATTTATATACACAAAGTTTGTATCTTGCGTTTGGTGCACCCCACTAATATTTGGCTAAAATTTAGATCACAGAAAGTCGCATGATACGCGACTACATATCGTGCCCAGTCGGCTGGGGTTGTAGAATACATCTCTGCAGAGGGGTAAGACCTCACCAACGAGTATCCTGGATATAACACAAAACAATCTGACGGTGAGGCTCCAGTAATGCTTGAACTTTGGGAAATGTGGAATACTCCTTCATTACCATTGCTCACACGTTAACTCTGGCCTGGAGTGGTAGCACCTGATAGGATCAAATAGAACTGAGAGCAAACAAATGACTTACGCTAAATTGAATTGTTTGAAATAGATCTGTCTGATCATTTAACTGTGTTTAAACAAAAAACTGTATATAAGCTAAACTGAACTGTTTGAAATACAACTGTTTGATCATTTAAGTGTGTGTAAACAAATGACTGCTGTTTAATTGAATTGTTAGCGATTCAAAGCAATACTTGAAAACATTTAACTTTGTTGACATACTAAACTGAATTGTTGGGAATAGAACTGGTGACATTTAAACTCAACTTATACTAAATTGAATTGTTTGAAATAGAACTGTATTAACATTTAACTGCGTACAAACAAAAATTGTTTAAATAATAAACTGAATTGTTACAAATTAAGTGAAACCAACTAACTATGAGTAAAAAATGAGCTCAGGCTTGTTTAAAAATGTTATCGACAAAATTTGTAAAGAAATCATACATTTGAAATTTGAAATTCAGTCTCTTAAAATCACAGCATGAAAAACTTGAACATGAGTTCATCTTATTAGTAAATAAATCAACAAACAAACAAATAAAATTACACTATTGAAAAAAAAAAGCGATGCAATTTCAAATAAGACTTACCAGAAATAAGATGAGAAAGAAAACTAGCAAATTTTCCATTATACGAATTGAACACCGGAAACGTCATCGATCGTCTATTCAGATAAACTGACAAAATTAACATCTATAATAAGATAATAAACTTTCCCCGAATCTTCCAACGTACAAATATTTGCTTTTAGATAAAACAAATCAAAGGTTTTGCGCAAACCACTCCATTTTAAATGTGGGTATGTGCCTTTAAAAGTGTTTATGCCATGTGTAGGCTTCTTGCTCAACAAGGTTTCTTGGACTCAGAAGAATTTACAAGTGGAATTTAGAAAAATGAAGGAACATTTGTCATGCGTTGATTCAACATTTTTAAGTTAAAGACCAAAATTTTAAACAAACATTGTGTTATGACCATCGCCCGAGATTCCTGTATCACCTAGAAATAAAACAATCTTGTTTTTTAAGGTAATGAATCATTTTCTTACGACCAAAAAATTAATTTTTCTATGAGTCTTTTACAGTTTTTTTAGATGAATATTTAAATAGATATTCACTCACTGAAAACCTACATTACTAGCCAGATTTTCAACCGGAAACACTGACTATGTTTTTGTGTTAATTAAGCGGTTAATATTTATGGCTCCATGCTGGTATTACAAAAGTAATCCCAACAGGTTTTTTAAGTCCTTGATTTTCCGACGTCTGGGAAAATTGATAATAAAAATAACTTTGATTTCCAGTTAAAATAATTTTCAGAGAGCTACCTGCTTTATGCATATAATATATAATGAAATGAAATGAAATTATCATACACCCTTTGTCAAGTAAATGACTCGCTAAACCTTGAAAAGTTTTAGAATTTTCAAAAACTAAAAACACATTGTGGTGTGTCATTAGTAATCAGAGAAAAATTGATGGTCATATTTCTGTGATGGCAAACAGGTAGACAAAAATGACATTTGTTGAATTAAGATGTTGAATAAATTAATGATCGATAAGGAAACTTTACTTCTGTTGATGAAAGTGTTATTCGAAATTTCCTTATTTTGAGAGATTTAAATGGTTTTAGACAAACTCTTGAAATATAAAAGATACATTTACTATGTAAGGAAAAGTATGACTCATCTGCAAGTATTTATTAAGTTTTATTTCAGTGTGCGTTAATATTTGCCCTCAAGAAATTGGCTGTTCAAATATAGGAACCTCTTCTCGTTATCGAAAAAGGGTCTGTAGTGGATTCACCGACCACCTGAAAAGGCCCTCCTCCCACAGTTTTAGTCTTCGTTAAAAGGTGGAGAGTGGTTAGTGCAAAGAGATGGAGAGTAGTTGGTGCAAAGTGCTGGAGAAAGTTCAGATTGCGACATCTCAATGCGAACATTGAATCAAATTTGGATACAAGAAAAACTCTCTAAAATGAACCACTATAATCGTATGCGAAATTAAAAATTTGTCACAGTTGTGTCGATTCAGGCTAGGGTGGTGGTATCATCCGCGACTCGCTTTGTCTTTTCGGCTTGCCAATTTCTCCCACCCAACTTTGTGTTTGTTTTAAAAAGAGGTCTATCGGCCGCCGGTTTTGTTCGAAAACCGTGTAACCCATGGTTTAGCCCTACAAAGAAAAACGAAACAAAAAGAAACCCAAGAATAAAATCTTATGGCCGCCCTTATTGATGATAATTCCTCTCGATCGAACGATGGGGCGGCGTGTGTAAGACTTAACACTTCAGGCTAAATAAAGTTGACTTTAGTTATAGACAACGGATGGCAGACAAAGATTTGGTCAATTTTCTCTCCCATGTCTAAAAACCGACTCTTAACTCTATGATGTTTTTCTTGGTACCAATTATAGTGGACAGTAGGCGAACTGAAATATCGCGACCCTGAGCCACTTCTCGTCTATCAAACGTCTAATTACTTCCTTGAATATATGGGATCTGAACTTTTGGAAAAGAAAACCGTTTTCCTGCGGGCTCAGGCCAAACTGAAGTACTTTACAAAGGATACCTTTGTCTATTGATCTCTGATCAAAGTCTTCAGTTTATTATGGACATTTAAAAAAACAACCTTTGCATCCCCATCGAGAAATCCTTCTCTTTCTGTTTTATCATCTATTAAAATCTCCTGACCTTCCTAACTTGTTCAGCAAATCTTTTTGATACTATTATTCACTCACATCCATGTACATATACTCTACCTATGCTCACACATACCCATTGAGACATTCTCGCAGCTACATGCATATGCCATTATCACACGCTTAAATATATGCACCCAGGAATAAGTGTCACACTAGGACAAATGTAAAGATTTGCCAATTCTAATAACGTAGCCCACCCGCTAAAAGGTCTTGGTTTGAAAAAACAAAGTCATCCATGGCGTCAGATACCGGAAGGGAAACCTGATACCAACAAAAGCAGCAGTGTTGACAAATAGAATTCCTGCCAGCAACACAGAAACTATTTTCGGGAAAAATTTATTCTACAGATTATCCCGAAATTAATTCTCTATTTCTTAGAAGAATAGACTGTATTTATAAGTTTCTCTTGTCAGTATAATAATTTATTTCCTTATTATAGATAAGTAAAGAGAAACCCCCAAGTCGCAGTAAACACGAGTCAAACCCTCCTAAAGAGTCCACTTATTTCTGCTATATATAAACTCTGCAGTCGTTGACGACGCTAATCTATTCGTTCGCTTCGGGTCTCCGGACCGGGAGTCAAGGCTTCCGGACTGAGAGTTGGATTCATCCAACACTTGGTATTCTTGCCAGGCCGCGACAATGACAAGCATACATTTACATTGGCCAAGACCTTCAGGTCTAAGGAATCTATGACCTGCAAGGTCACATAGTCTCGTGCCAGGAGACTTAGCAATGGCTAGAATAGTTCATATCGCATCTAACCCTGAACCTATGACCAGCACTGATCACCAGTGCACTTGTCACGGTTCGTGTCTGACCTTTCCCTCCACTAAATCCCTACTATAAAAAAGGCATTGTGTCAAGTCAAGATTGGCCGGAGGTACAAATAAATATCAACTCATTCAGCCGCTAGCCGGCTTCAGTGCGGGAGATATATTCATCTCTTGGGTCATTGTACACCGACCAAAGCCTTATTAGCAACAGTCGATGATGCATAGACCAGTTTGAATCGACGGAATCCTTTTTCAAAGCTTCCGGCCAAGCCAGCAGGAGATTCCCAAACTCTTGTCAGTAGCCAACGCAGGATTCAACCATTTAACAACCGCAGTCGCCAACAGCTCTTTTAAGTGTTGAAATTTTCGAAGGTCATTCCACAGTCTTTTTCAGGGCTAAGCTAATTACGAAAGTCGGCACCAGCTCGTTTCAGAGTAATTCAGAAAATCTCCTGTGGTCACCTAGGACCTGGTTGTTAAGGAACCAAATGGCTCCATATAGACTGTTTTTAAAAATAATAAATTCATCCGGTTTTTCAAAGGACAGTTTACAACTATAGCACAAAATATAGTAATAAAAAACCTCGTCGAAGTAGAATGAAGTCCCTTACTACTATTTTGTGATAAGAAGCAAACTCATTCTACTTAGTTTTCTAAGTAAGGATGGTAACGCACTGTATAAATAAAAGGTGGCGGTATTAAAACGATCGACAGCTTTGGCTGGAAGTCAGCAAGGATGAGGGAGAAATCCGATTCTCCTTGGGTCAACTCTACGACCGAAACCTTATCAGCATGACGCACTGCTCCACGTTTCCCCTTAAGCTGACGTCCTGATTCCAACCATTTGACGTCGTAGGAATACTCCCAGCTTAACAGCCCTTTTCAGGCCTAACTCAGAAAGTCTATTCCAACACATCCTGTGACGGCATGATGCAGCTGTCCCGACTACCAGCCTCTAAGTCTAACCACCCTTTTCAGGACTAATTCCGAAAGTCAAACCTAGTACTTTCTGAGATGGCACGACGCAGTACCTTCTTGCACTAGCGACTACTTTCCTGCACCAACGACTACATTCCTGCACCAGCAGCTAACAGTCCTGCACCAGCAACTCTCTTCCTGCACCAGCAGCTACTAGTCAAGTACCAGCGACTACCTTCCTGCACCAGCGACCACCTTCCTCTGACAGCGGCTAGCTTTCTACAACAGCGACTCCCTTCCTGTACCAACAGCTACCTTCCTGTACCAGTGACTACCTTCCTGCACCAGCAGCTACCAGTCCTACAACAGCAACTACCAGTCCTATACCGGTGACCACCAGTCCTGACTACCAACTTCTACCAGTCTTGCACCAGCAATCCAGTCCTGCACCAGCGACTAGATCCTGCACCAACTACCAGTTCCTGGGTTTTTACGAACTGGCATCCGCCGTACGATTCACGATTACGATTCTCCATAATAAAATTTGGCCTTTCGAAACAACCACCTTGTTTTGTCATTCTTACCTACTTTGTTGTCAATCACTTATATTTTAAAAGTTTGTGGGATCGATGTATTAATCGGAATATTCCGAATGATGGGCTTTAATCTTCCAATGCAAAAGAAATAGAAACAGTTTTTTCACATCAATCTCTCTTTATTGAGGAATAAATTCAATGAAAGTCCGTAAAAAGATTGTATTGTTAATACCGAAATAGGACAAGTATTTTTTGGACATGTTCTCATATTCTGCATGTTCTTTTCCTCTATACCAGTTTCAGCTGAAAACTTAATAGGGTGACCTAGGTACTCTTACAGAATATGGCCAAATGAGGTTTATTTCTCAACATAGTGTCCCCCTTGCAGCCCATACACTTCTTCCATCGGTGTTGCAATGCTTAGATCCAAGTGTTAAAAATTTCATCAACCGCAGATATGGCATCATATGAACTTTTCAACCAATGAACTTTTCAGTCCATTCTCGTACAATAGCAGTAAGGTTGAAAACTGAAGTCTAGTTCGCAACTTTGGCTGAGATTTGAGATTCAAGTTAAAGAGGGTGAGATTCGTTCGAGATTGTCTATAAGAAACAAGCAATTACAAATGACTGTGAGTGTATTTTAGCGAAGTGGTTTCACTTTTTCTCAGATCAAAATATAGATTTTGTTTCTTGGCTGAAAAGTCGTTTTTTTTTCTTTTTTAAACTGATCCAGAAGGCATATTATGAGTGCTGATAGCACTATTAGATTTTATCTTCTTTGTTTTCTTAGAGTTTCTGTGCCCAGGAGACACCGGAAGTGATGTGACCTTTTTTCATATCGATCATTTCGTGATATCATCTAGTTGGGTGGTATTAGGGGGTGGGTTGGAAATCTGCTTTTGAAACCGATCTAGATTACGGGGTACTATTTCATCGATAGGATGGACCTTGTCAATAAAATGTGAAATAAACAAACTCCTAAAATGAGTGCGGACTTTCTAATCAATACAAATATTTGAAGGTATTTATCTTGCTGGAGACAACTTGATTTCGATATAAATCTCCGGTTACATTGTTTGAGTTTTTGTGTGGAGAGTTGACATAGCACGATTAGAATGTCTAAATTTCCATGGTATAGTCTATTTAGTCTTGTCCCTATCCGGATAATTTTATGTCGAGCTAAATCGATGACGTCTAGATATTGGAAATTTAATGCAACTTCTTTGTTTCTAGGGCGATGCTAAAGCAAGATGAAAATTTTAGTTTGGTAATAGATAGCAAAAACAGCAGAAAAGTTGGATTAGGTTGTTTGCTTAAAACTCAATCAAAATAAATTAGTGTCTCAAACGGTATTAGAATATGTTTCGGATAGGGCTGTTAGAAAAAGAAGATATGAGTGAAGCAGCTCAAACAAAGGTAGAGCTGGTTTCTTTGCTTATCAAGAACATTGAAGTTCAAGTAAATCAAGTACGTTAAGCAGAGTCTCTTCCGATACGACGAATGCTGGACTGTCTGCAGAACTTCCGAACGCTACGGAACAACGTATCGTTATTGTCACATCGGCTGATCTCCAACAATTAACTATAAGCTAAGACATAGGTGAAGAATTTCGGAATGACTTCCATAAGCTCTTTCACTAGGAACTTGGTCTGTTCAGTTTGATGTTTATTTGACTACCTTTCAGGAGACTGAAGCGGCAAGATGCAAGAGATTCATTCAAGCAGATATCCTGGAAGAACGAAAGTCTATTGGGACGGCCAAGTTACGAGATATCGACAGTCTCCTCTACAAATTGTACTTGAGACTTTTCTTTACGCTCATCTACAGTTGATTAGCCCGTGGGAGTATTCTTCAAATACTCTACCTGGTTAAGTTCCAATGCAAAAACAAATATGGTGAAGATGGGAGCAGTAAGTTAAATATTTTGGTCAAAATCTCGTCAAACCGCTTGCGGAATGTGCTGGATAATCTAATAGGCTTCAAGTAGATCTTTGCTGTGAGAAGATGAGCTTTTCAAGATAATTTTTTTGGTCCATACATTTATAGATTTACTGGAATCCATCAATAAAACCACACTGAGCAATTCATATTAATTCAGAGTTTTTGATTGGATAGCTTCTCGTTTTCTGGAGACCGTTTTATTTAGAACTGACTTTTAACAGATGCCGGTTTCTGTACGCATATTCCAGGATTGTTGCTGGTAGTGAACAGGGCAACTTTTTATCTTGTCCAAATAATTTCATTAATGTTGTTTGGTTTTTCCCATGCTGTACTTCCTTGTAGTGGAACCTATTTTTCACGAGTTGATGGCAGTATTCTTTTGATGGCACTTTTATTTCTCTCAGGTACATCACTTATACCGAGGATATCAACTTGTTTGAAAACCTTGGCTAAGAAATTAGATTGTATGAGCTAGAAATAAATACAACATATTTGTTGGCTTGCGGATGGAATCATGGAGAATTTGTCTCCTCAGAGGTCTCTTCAGTTGGATATACAAGCCCGGCAAGGTAATTAACTGTGAGGTCACACAGCTTCCTTGGTCTTTTGAGAATCCTGAATGCAAAGAGCCGTTGGCGTTACATTTCCTCAATCTTAAATATGATGAAAACGAAAATTCTGGAAAGAAGATGTCAAGAAAAACTTTCTGGGCTTTAGAAGCGTGCATTTAGGCGAGATTGCCCTATCGGCGAGGGCAGTAAAATACACCGACTGCCCTAATGCAGAGGGATTAAACGCCCCTAACGAGGTCACCAGCTGGCCGTGAATGGCAGCTTATAATCCTTGAGGACTGGATTCTGGTGGCGGAGCAGTCTGTGACCAGACAATCGATGGGGTCAAGTGACTTTCAACATTCCACTCTCACTGAGCTTGATGGGCAGAGAGGCCGGATCCAATCAACTGGTTGATCATATGAAACACCAGCACCAATTGACCCGATCATATTCTTCAAATTGTTCTTGTGACAAATACCCCCCCCCCCAAAAAAAACTTTTTATCTTAAAGAGAATGACTGAGGTTCAATTGCGTTGGGAAAAACAAGACTTTAAATGTTTTTGTTTGAAACTTAACAGCATCTGATGGCGAGGCTCCAGTCCTTAAGTTTTGGGGAATGAGGAGTGCCCCTTCATTACCTTTACTCTCATATCCACTCTGACCCGTAGTTGTAGTACCTGTTAGAGTAACATCTGCGTGTCAAATAGAACCGCTCCATCATCTATAAAGGTTTATTATCATTATTATTCTTTTGAAACCATTCAGCTGTGTGGAAAGTGTTCGTAACTGATAAGAAAATTTGATGAATTGAATTAGTAATGTTAAATTGTAATACTCAAAACCTTCTAACTCTGTGCGAAAAACTTAGCTTCGATTCATTACCTATAAACAATTCACAAAACATATATATATATATATATATATATATATATATATAATTTCATTTGTAAGTGAATTGTTATATACATGCATATATATATAGATATGTATATTTTTTTTACATATGTGTCTGTTGGAGAGATTAAATAAAACACTGTTCTACAAATTCAATGGTTTTATTTCTTTAACTGGAGTGAAAAGTTTGTTTATAAACAAAAAATGTTACCATGCCTTTACTTGTAAGAAAAGATAATCATTCCCCGATATCAACAAGAAGAAAGTTAATAGCAGTTTACATTGTTTTAAATCAAGATAATATATTTCGTGTGTGTAAAAGATTTTTGTATGAGTATATCATTATGTAGAGGCAAAATATATTTATAAGTTAATAAGGAAGTGAAATGTAGCTGAATAAGCTGCAGTAGGAAAATGTAATATTAGTAGGAGTAAATCTAAGAAGTAAACATGAAGAAATATTTTCGCTCCAAGAAAATAATTCTGTGATTTTCAAATTAAATATATTCTTGATGGAGAAGAAAGTTGGATTTTCACTGAAGAAGAATAAAGAAAGGAAAATTGAATAAAAATAGAAAAAAAATCGATATCTACTGAAGGTTTCTTTATTCTATTGCTTTATTTATAAGATTTCGATAAGAATTCGATTAGATTAAAAGTGGATTGATATATCTATGATTCTAATTGATCAAAAACATATTATTAAGAATCTCGGAGAGAAAAGATTTTTAAAATTATGTTGAGTTTACATCTTTCAAAACGTGCGAGGCAAATCAAATATTATCGTCTGCCAAAGAAATTCAAATAAATTCATTTTGCGCCAAAAGAAGGAAGCGATTTGTCAATAAATGCAAAATTAGATCTTCTCGAGCCGATTTCGGTACAAAAATTAACTCTTTATTTTAGTACGAAAATCAATTGATTTTCCATATGTTTTATACCAAAATCTCTTTTTATTCACAAATTCGTTTCAAACCCACCCTGCATTAAAATGAATAAACAAATAAAAAGCATACGATTCAGTTAAAAAAAAGTAATATTAATTGGATATTGTCTTGACGCTGGCTAATCGTTCATATCCTACCAATCCACATCACAATCAACACACCACACAATCAAGTACCTGGTACTACCTCTACTTAACTAAGATCGTTCACAGCCTATAGACCCACATTACCATCAACACACTACACAATCTTGGTTTAGTGGTGTTAATGCCGGGTACTTGATTGTATGGTGTGTTGAAAGTGATGTGGGTCGGTAGGCTATAAACCATCTTGGTTTACATCATTAAGGGTTTTCGGACTATTGTCTTCATTTTTATTGTTATTTCCACAACGTTTCGACAGATATGACAAAGCAGTTTCGACTGGTTTGTTTTGTTTCTTTTTTTTCTTTTCTTGAAACTCCAGGTATTCCAGACAAAATGTGTATCATTTCATGATGAAAAATCTCAGGACCGGAACTGATTCCAAAGGGTAAGCGTTCGTAACAATATCTCCCAAATGGTGCGATAAAAGTGGTCAGTTTCTGAGAATTTCTATGTAAAACTATTTGATGGAATCCACTGTTAGAGTCCAATTTACCGAATACTTGGGTACCATTTAGTTCAGCTAATAGTTGGTCAACAGAAGATAGTGGAACATTTTTTCTTTTTACACTTTCATTGAGTTTGGTGAAGTCAACACAAAGTCTAACTTTACCATTATTCTTCAAAACTGCAAGAATGGGAGCACACCAGTTCGCAGGCATTTTCACTGGACGGATAATGTTTTCTTTTTCCAAACGTTTTAGCTCTTCCTGGACTTTTTGCTTCATAGATAGTGGTAGTCTTCTGGGGGTGGCAATAGAAAACGGTTGGACTGTCTCATCCAAGTGTATATTGTATAAGTTTCTAAAAAATTTTCAAGACCTTTGAAAACCTCTTGGAAAGTCTTTTTTGTATTGGTGACTCTCATTATTGATAGCATTAATTTCCCCGAATATTTTAATGATTTAATAGCTGGTCCTCCCAGTAGTGGTTCATCTAAATTTTTCACGGCGTAAAGGTCCTGTTATGAAAATATTCTTCCATCATCTAACATAGCTTCTACACGTCCTATGGCCTGAATTTCTTTGTGACCAGGTCCATATAATTCTTTATTCGTCTCTCGTACAATTGGGGAATTTTTTTCTTAGAAAAACGGTCGGGGATTACAGTCACGTCTTCGCCCGTGTCCAATTGAAAATTGATGATTTTAGTGGTGACCTTTATTTTTGCCAGCTATTCTAATCCTTCTACTCATTTGACTGAATTAATTTTATCCAGGATAATTGAACCCAGAAAATCGTCCTCTTTAAGCTCCCTAATTCAGATTTGCTCTTGCAAACCCTTGCATAATGTCCAATTTCTGAACACTGTCAGCAGCGTACATTAATTGCTGGGCAGTCATTTCTGTTATGGGCGGGAAACTTTCCACATCGTATGCATTTCTTTTCCGTTTTATTTTTATTAGGGTACCTTTTATTTGAATTTTTATTCACTCTGTTTATTTGCTCGTCAGTATCAACGCTTAAGGAAATAGCTTTAGTCTGTTGTTTAGAGGTTTCATGGGTTCTATCAATTTGTAGGCACTTGTTGGGAGTGAGTTGCTTATCTGATAGCAGTTTTTCTCTGATACAATCGTCTCTAACTCCAACAACGATCTGATCCCTAATTAGTCTGTCTCGTAGCTGGCCCAAAATACAGTTTTTTTCTAATTGACATAAAGCACCTACGTATGTTTCAGTATTTTCTGTTGGTTCTTGTTTCCACAGGTGAAATTTATACGACTCGAACGCCTCGTGCATTTCACCCAAGAAAAAAATCTTTTAATTTTCTCATAACGATTTCTAAGTCCATTTTATCTTCTTCATTGTCAAATTCTAAGCCATTATATATGTCAAATACATCCTGACCTATCGTTGCCAAACAAACTGAAGTCTGATATTTAGTATCGGCCTACTTCGAAAGTCTGCTTGCTGTTGAGTAGTTTAAAAAATTACGTTTAAACGTTCGTCAGTTGTAAGCGACGTTTCCAACTAAGCTAATCTTCTCTGGAGGTGGTATATTAGCTGAATATTGCCTCATAACCATTATTGAAATTAATTAAAAGAAAATAAAACTTAAAGTTTTCAGAAAAAATGTATTTCCTTTCAAATTATCGTGTTTTTGTTTTTCTATTCCTGAAACAGGACGTAGCAGCTTCGACTGGTTTGTTTCGTTTCTTTTTTCTTTTCTTCAATTAATCATGAGTTAATTTGAATTTCTTCTTCTTTCTAATATTTTTATATCTCACTTCTGACACCATGTGCTGTTTTGCGCAGGATATACTGTGTAAATAAGTATAACGAAGAGAGAAGATTGTAATTAGCTGTTAACAATGGCGGCTTGCCAGCTTTATTATGTTACAGTTATTTTTGTAAGGGGGATAATCTACAGATATGGCATAAAACTCCAACACCCAACCAATCAGATGCCAGTCGTTTGCTCTGAAACAAGTGGTCCCTCTATGACAAATATAAAGCCTTTTTTGTTGTTTTTTTTTTTCGTAAAAACAACCAACAAAAAACAGGCTTCTCTGATAGCTGGGAAAAGTAATGAAATTGTGATTGCGATTAGGATGTCTGTGAATATTTGATCTAGGAATCCCAGTCTAACAGAACAGAAGTAGTACTTTCTTTGACCTTGGCGATGGGGATGAAATAATTCATTTAATTAATAGTTAATTTAATTCAAATTGCGTTTCTTTTTCCTCAGATTTCTCTTAACGGGATACTTGGAAAAAATGTCATATTTAGAATATATAACGTGAACTAACAAAAAGCGATTTTCATTTTAATAATGAAATCTAACTTCAGATAAAATTTATGTTTTACTGAGTATATCATAAAAGGAAGAACAATTTTTACTATTAATCATTAAACAATATTTTTTATCTAAAATTTATAATGGACAGCCCTGTAAAATATTGAGAACAGTGGTGTACGATGTAAGTATTTACTCATTCAGAATACAAAGTAGAACGGTCATAGGTGGCGTTCTTTCCCTTTTTATTACACCGTGTGCCAAGGGCAGACTATCTTTTCCGGTGTTCTTCCACCGAAGTCCCTGTTCTCCGACAGGGGATACTTTTTATAATCATACAACCAAGTTAATGCCCGAGTATTTTATTTCTAATCTGTTAGAATCCATAAAAAATTACAATAGGACAATTGAAATGTTAATCTAACAAATTATTAATTTATTCGTCTTCTGTGAAATGAAAAAAAAATATGAATAAGGTGTAAATATCTTTGGTAGTTCTGTTATATAAAGCATATAGTTTGTTGTGGTATGCTGTTGGATATTTTGGTCCCACAATTTACGTTGGCTCATTATTGAAAAGCACATAACGTAAACGATGTTAAACGACGCAGACAAAAGAGCATTCAAAACAAATCAATACAAACAAAAATAAATTTACATATCAACAAATATATAAAAAGGAAACATTACAAAACATTACAAATATTCTAATATAGTCTGTTAAATCTGTGGAAATTTGTTAAGGAACTGGTGGTCCTGTTTCACCGTATATCAGCAGCCCCTTGGGGTCACGTGGTGTCCGCTATAAAAAAAAAGAGCTACGACTGAAGATTCTTCCTCTTTTTGCCACTCCCACCGCTGTTAGCAACAGGTCCATTCGTAGCAGCCCTTGACAGCAAACGTATTTGGTACCTTCCACCAGCCAGGACCCAAGAGCGACGAACGCACGTGCTGAGTTAAAAGGAACAGGACACACAGCTAAGTTCCAGCAGCCATTTTATCTGCAAAACCTACCAAAACTTACCAAACCTTACCTTACCTTAAACCTTTACGTTATAACTTTACCTAATAACAACCTTACAACTAAACCTTACAAACCTTACAAAACCCTACCATCTATCTGAACCTTGAACTCTTTTTTGAACTCTTACATATTCGTTGTTTGTTCCACTTGGTGTAAAACCCTGTTTGTTGTTGTTGTTGTTGTTGTATATAAATTTTGTTGCATTAAAAGTCGTTCGTCTCCTTTCTTCAAAAGCTGTCACCCATTTCCCTACTGCTGTTGAAGTACGGTTTATTCTTTTACAAAACGTAGGAATAAACCGGGCTTTTCGGGGCTTATAAAAATCCCTATAAATCTTCCTCTGTGTGTGTGTGTAACTAACACGAATATAATGGTGACATATAATATATTAAAAGTGTCCTGTAGACTATAAAATGTATGTTGACTTAGTATTTCATGCAAGGTATCAGTATACAGAAATATAGCAATGTATTCTGGGAGGAACGTGCCTTCTCCCATGTTGGTTGTTCGTCTCTTTCGGGATTTGACGAAATTTCTGAGGCTGTATTCGAGACTGGAACAAGTCTAACCGAAAAGGCAGAATAGGAAAGAAAAATATATACGCACCCATGTTACGCGTATTGAGTTGTGTTACTAAGTGGCAAAGTCAAGCTGTTTCTGGAAGACTAAATGAAGAAAGAGAGAGAGAGAGAGAGAGAGAGAGAGAGAGAGAGTGCTGTTTCTGAAAGTCAAAACGTGAGAGAGAGAGAGAGAGACAGAGAGAGAGAGAGAGACAGGGAGACAGAGAGAAAGAGTGTGTGTGTGTGCTGTCTCTGTAAGTCAAAATGTGAGAAGGTGAGTTCTTGGAAGACAAGAGTATATATATAGGCAACCCTTGTCATGTAGTTGGCTCCAAATGCGCAGGATAAAATCAAAGGTGCGGATGTAGTTGTGAGCACAAATCACGTGACTTCCTGACCAATAGGTTCCCGAGATTAATTAGTTTACCGACGTCCACCATCTTTGTTTCTGGAACAAATGGTATCACAGCCATTTAAAGATATAAGAGTGTAAATCCTATAAGTTGCAAGGAAAGGACAAAACACAGAGTTGTAAATCAAACAAGAAGACAAGTGAAAAATTTAACAACTGTATTGACAAACAAAAGAAACAAATATGTTCTAATAACTGTGTTGGTGAATGTGAGAATGTGTGTGAAATTGAGAAGTAAAATCATCGTTAGTTGTATTGGTAGGAATTAATTAATTTTAGGAATTTTGACATGTGTTGAATGGTAGTAAAATCGAGAAAAATGTTCTAATATTTGTGTTGGTAGGGGTGAGTCACAGTCAATCAAAGTTTATGTTGACAGGGAAGGAAAATGCCTGCGTTAGAGAAGTGGGATATAGGTGGGTTGATGATTCTCGGGTCACGAGGTTTCCATCAAAATCCGCAATAAGAAGTTTAAGATGAGTGTTGTATGATGTTGAATGTTGCAGGTGCCGGCGGTCGATGTTCTAGTGTCTGGCTGTGCGTTCTTTCTGTCTGGACATCGAAAGAATCCCGTCTTTTATAATTCTCTCTTCCTGGAATCGGATCAACTTTGGTCTTTCTTTATCTTTTACCGAGAAGATCATTGATTAGTCGAAAAATTACTTTTAATTTTATTTTTTGCGATGAATTCCATCAAAATTTCACCGTGTGCAGAGCCTATGCGCAGAAACGCATTTTTTTCATTTTGAAAAAACAAACAAACTTGGTGAGTGCTTTCCTTCCTGTTAATTGGAATTGCCATTATTTTGTTTGAACGATAAATCAGAGGAGATCTTTATCAGTCATATTACAGTTCGAAAGAAATAGATCGTGATTAAAGAGAAAATCTTATGTATTTATTAAACTGATTGTTTTAATGAGAATGAATTTGATATACGCTAAATGTACAATTTTAGATTATTCCAGTTGGCTCGTCTACTAGTATATATATATATATATATATATATATGTATATTTGATTCATAGATAATTTTTGTTTTAGAAAAATGTAATAATACCTGACTGACTTAACAATGAATTAATTTCAATCATTACTATATACGCTATTGTTTTTTAATCATTTCTTGCCATTTATTTGGTTGTTCGTTAATTCCTAACAAATAAAATTCAGTTGGTTTCCCGCTGAAGACTTTTTTCAGAAATGTTTTCACCTGATCTTCTTGAGAAAACGTTTGTCATTCTGAGCATTTTGTAGAGAACGAAAAACATGGAAATTGCTTGGAGTAAGATCTGATGAATATGGTGGATGGGGTTGAACAAACCAGCCTATATCCAACATTTTGTCTTGCGTGGTTCTTGCTGAATATTACTTTATGTTATCAGGGGAAGCACAACGCTTTTCCAACTGATGAGTGTGGAAGTTGATAAAAATAAAATAAAAAATAAAATAAAAAATAAAATAAGATAAATTCCAAAAGTGTAACGGTTCCCAGAAGTCTCTGACAGGAAGCCAAATTCGTGCGTGCCTGAAAGATAAACTTACTGGCACCAGAGAGAAAACCGGTCTCACTTCAGCCTTTACCGTAGCACTGAAATTACCCTCTTTCATACGGTTGCTAGCAGTAAAGACACCTGCCGGACATAAGCATAAATTGAAATTTTTACTACTGAAATGACAAAAATATTTAAATGCCTTGGCTGGGAAACATGACATATCTTTACTGGTTCAGGAAGACTTTCTACGCCACAGAATAATCATTGAAAAACCTAAAATAAAGTTAGAATTTAAAATGTATCTTCGTTTCTTTTCTTCCTTAAACTCTCTTGCATCCTTCAACAGACAAAGAAACCAACTAGTTAAATGGAGTAAAAAGAAGAACAATGGAGTCAGATATTTAAAATTAAAACCAACGACCATAGACCAACATTGACGGCGACAACCCACAAAACTAAACAAAATAATAACAAACCAAACCTTCCAACCGCCTCATAAATGCGAAACGTTTTCTTAGAAGATTTCCATTCACAAATTGCAATTGTTGAGAATATAATTATGCATTGAGTGTCTGATTGTAGGGTAAAAACTTTAAATTCATAATACGACGGTGATTCCACCATATACTCAGTATTACTGACTTCCATAAAGCCTCTCTTTTGGGTGAGGCAGTAAACATTCATCCTGGTCAATCTACAGTTTTTTTGTGTTAAACATTACTATAAAAAGCCATTTTTCGTCACCTGTAATGGTATTGACGAGAAACATTTCTCTGTCTTGAAAGCAGGTCATCCTTATTCTTCTCATAACGAGTATGAGGAACTCAAACAACCAGTTTGCACACCTTTTCTATCTTTTTCAAGTGGAGGCAGATGGTGGATTGGGATGTGTTTTAGTCTTGCTCACTTTTACATTCCAATAATCCTATTAAAGTATCTTGATCAATATCTGATGAGCACCTGCTCTGGGTTCTTCTCTCAATGATGTATCGACAGAACGAAACTTTGAAAACCAGTTTAGATGTTGGCAGTCAGTAATGATACTTTAGGTATAAACACTATAAATTTCTTTGGTATTTCTAAAGTGTTTTTGCAATTGTAAAACTTCCATCACGTTACATGTCGAATATGCATTTTCAGTTCCTCCATTTAAGGGGCGTGCGATCATGGATTATGACACGCACTCTTTCATGACTGAAATAAGAATGACGGTAATTTCCGTTTGCGGTTAAAAAACAAAACAAAACAAAATTATTTGTCTTAACGATATATATATATATATATATATATATATATAAGCAAAAAACTGGACTATCAAACTTTTATATTGACAGTAATTTTGAAAATCAAATGATCTTGAAAACATTTAAAAGAGAATGAATGTCTGTACTGAGCTATGTCAAAATAAAATCTTATGGTAACCACCAATTTTTGTCTGCGTATTTGTGATGCCACATTGTTGATCCTTTTTGATTAATTTTCTTATCTTTTCTGTCTTTATCACAACACTTCAATGACTGTCTACTTTAACCTATCCATTGTGTCTGTCACATTTGATAATCTTTCAAATATGTCAAATAGTGTTATTTCTTTAATCCAGTGAGGTATGTTCACATTCCTTTGCTTATCCGTGTTCTGAAAAAATTTCAGAACTTGTAAAAATCAGTTCTTCCTTATGATGCCAATCTGCCTCTCAACTCCAACGACGTATATTTCTTCACTACCCAACCCCAAAATTGAACTTTTTGACCACTAAGAATTAGAAGCGTGTTGGAAAAGATCAAGTGAGTTTGCAGTTCGTACATTATCGGTTACCTTCTGAGTGTTAAACCCGGAAAAAAAGAAACTAGAATTGTGCGCATAACGTTCCAAGAAATTGTGACAAGGAATGCAAAGACCATACCAGCCACAGCATAAAAATAAGATCTCATTAGCGTTAGTTAACTGTAATCAATGGAGAGGCTTTGAGAGTAGGTACAAGGATCATCAATAAGTTTCCAGACTTTTTCGCATGGGCACTTTTATTGATAGTACACACATGAAACTCTAGTCCCCTTCGAAGTAATCTCTTCCGGCTGCAATCCACTTGTACCGTTCCAACAACTTCTGGAAGGCCCCATCGAAGTCTTCTTGTGTGAGCGTGTCAATCCTCTTCGTCACAGCCTCTTTCACCTCCTCAATTGTTCCATAACGACAGCTTCTGAGCTTAGGGAATAACCAAAAGTTACGGGGAGCAAGGTCTGGACCATAGGGACGATGAGGAACTGTCTTGATGCCCATCTTGGTCAAATAGTCTCTGACAAGGATTGAGTTGTCCTGGTGGAAATGCCACTGACCCGATTTGAAGAGTGCTGGCCTCTTTCAACGAAATCTCTTCCTGAACTCCCTTAAAACCTCAACATAGTAACCCTAACCCTAACCCTTTGGCCAATCAACTCTAGTGTATTGACTTCCTTACTCCTTCCACACCTCTCATCATCCATCACAGACTCCTTGCCTTCCTTGAATCTCTTATGCCACTCAAAAACTGATGCTCGATTCATGCATGATGCTCCAAAAGTAGTCTGAAGCATTCCATACGTTTCTGTGGTATTTTTTCCAAGTTTGAAACAGAACTTTATTGCATATCGTTCTTCTAAAGTGTCCTCACGTCCAGATTGCATTTTTGAAATTCACCAGCTGTGACAATCAGGTTTTAGTAGGGTGTATTCCAATTGCAGCTGTTGCTGTTCCTTTGAACCTGGAATCATAAAAATTGGTCAGTCATCTCATAAGATGTATAGCAATAACATACTGAATTTTCAAGAGTCCACGACAATTTTAGATGCCTGTACAAAAAAGTCTGGAAACTTACTGAATGCACCACGTATAACTGATCAATTATAGAGAACTAAGAAGTCACACCAACCCCAAGAAACAAAGTCAAAATGAAATTAAACGATTGGAATGATCGCTGTACTTGCTATACCCAAATCATCCCGTAATTAGGTTGATCATATAAATGAACGCTATATTGGAGTTATTAATTATGAAAGAATAGCCATTAGAATGAAGGCTTCAAAAATCCTTTGAGTGTCCTAATGGATAAAAGCACTTGGTAAACTTACTTGATACCCTAGAAGTGATAAGCAATGCACCAATATACACTGGCTCAGTGGAGAAGAAGATTATATATATATATATATATATATATAAAGAATGGATGATTACAAGTTCTGAAAATCCGTAGAAATTACACCAGAGAATAAGATAAGTGGATCAAATAAATGGTTCTTTTTGGATTATTGTCTTGGTATTGGCTGTAAATAACTTACTGTATAAAATAAATACCCATCGACGTATTCTGAGAAAAATGAATCTTCTAATTACAGTAAAAATGACATTTTTTTACTTTCTGTAACGAAGAAGGCTCTTTCTTGATTCAATGTGAAACTGGATTGAGTAATCTTTATTGATTTGGGACTTGATACGAATCATTTTGAGTTGACTGGAACTAAACTTTTTTCACGAGTTTATTCTCTCTATTACCATTTAATATTTCACGTTTTCCAGTATTTCTGTTTAACACTCAAATGCAAGAAAGTCGAAAAGTTGTTATAACAACAGAGACAAAGAAACTAGTTTGAAAGTATTGTTGATATTAAAAAATGGTACAAAAGAATCAATGCTTTGATATTATACAATGATAGGTTATGCATGCTAAGTGGATGCTCTGTGCGTCAAATTTATCTTTTCTTTTACTTCCGTCACTTCATCTGTAACTACTACCAGTCTACGTTGTGCATGCTGAATGGTCGCCCTGTGCGTCAAATTTATCTTTCCGTCTACTTCCGTCCGTCGATATCGTCATCTACAGCATCATAACGACACAATAATAAAGACAGACGCAGGAAGACTTTTTTAACAAAATATTTATCTCTCACTTTATTGCAAGGGTTCGAAAAGGTTGTGTGGGGTTTTACTGTGAGAGGGAGCTGGAGACCGAACAGAACTGAAATATTTTGACCCCCACTCTTATGTACATCAACGTTGTGCCTTTCTCGTTCTCCTGATGCTCAACCGAAGGCCCTGGAGTACACTCTGCTGGGTACTGGCTTTCTTTACTGCATCTTATCAGCATCTTCTCTGGACCCCAACTCATCAGGGCCTCAAGGCCCCTTCGGACTGATGTGGCTTTCCCTACCACATCTCGTCTATAACTCCGTCTCCAGCTCTAACTGGGGCTGAACTCGAACTCCGTCTTGACTGAGTTATATAATAGTTCAACGCCCACTCGATCGCCCACTCGATCTTTGAAATCGCATGTTTAATCGTCATCAAGTGGAAATAACTGTCATGCAGTTCAGAGGTCACTCTCTTTCGGTGCGTCAGTCTATGAGAGTATCATGGGATTTTTTAGCTCGTCCCATTTTATCAGCCAATTTCCGCCCACGCGATTTCCTCTCATAACTGCCATTAGAATGTGTCACTTCCATCCTGTGCATCATCTTGGAATGGCATTTTTGGCTGGGTCAAAGGCAAAAATACAACACATCTGCAACTTGTTCCAGTCGCTGTTACGCATGTTAAGTTGAAGCCCTGTGCGAAAAATGTGTCTTTCCTTCAATTTCCGCCCATCATTTGTAACTAAACTTCCGTCCGTCCATCTGCAAGTACGTCCATTCAACGTTATCCATGTTAAGCCGAAGACCTGTGTGTCCAAATTATCTTTCCTTCAAGATCCGTTTTTCCACCTGCAACTATTTTCATTTTACGTTATCCATTCTATGCCGAAGCCCCGTGCGTTAAATTTATCTTTCCTTCAACTTTCCGTCCATCTGCAACTACTTCCAGTCGACGTTATATATGCTAAGTGGACGCACTGTCCATCAAATTTATCTTTTCTTCCATTTCCGTCCTTCCATCGACATCTTCTTCCAGTCTGCATTTCTCATGCTAAGCCCCGTACGCATCTAGTTTATCTTTCTTTCAACTTCCGTCCGTCCATCTGCAACTTCTTCCCGTCTGCGTTATCTATGCGGAGTTTTCGGTTCTTTTTCGGGTTGATGATGTTCTCGAACTTCGCATTGGATCATGGACATTTAGCCGAGAGTAGTCGAATGGATGCAGCACATTTAGTGTTCTCCCTTCGCGTTGGGATTACCATCCCCTTGCGATTGCAATTTGTAAGGTACAGAAAACGATATTAACTGAACAGCCCCTGAAGAAAGGGGTCAACATTAATGAGATTAGTGTTGTAGGATCGGGTGCAGCCATTGCACAGACGACGTGCACTGGTTTGAGTCCGCAATGGGTCTGTCGCAGCATCTTACGCAGGCTTATCCATTGGAATATAACCGGCTTAAACAAAATAGAGACTTAAGATGTTGGGAGAACTTGAGATTGTGGAAGCACTGGACCGATAAGGAATTGGAGACCATGGATGCGATGGAATTAGCGGCTGTGAAGGTTAGGGTTACGACCATGAATCACCACCTTGCAGACCTGGGTCGGTTCTCGGATTCGGTGGGTAAGAAGAGAAGATCGGAGCGCTATAATACCATAATAATCCACTTAGGTCATCGGAGTTCAGCCGAACTGTGTGCCTACGCTGCGCTTGGAACTACCATCAGTACCTCGAGCAGGATCAATAACTCACCCCCATCGGGGTTGAGTTATTGGTACAAAGCATGACCCCAACGTAACCGGAATAGTTACGATGGTAAGGAGCCCTATATCTACCGCCAACGACAAACGGACTGTCTGGTCCGCTGCTGAGCTGTCTGTGCTTTCCGAGGCGAGACCGTCAACCAAGGACTTGAAGCTGGCCAAGTTGTGGCCAAATTGTACGATCAGGGCAATATAGGCCAAGCTAGAGAAGCACAGATTGTCGGTTAATGTTCCCATTCTGATTATACTGCCCGTCCATATTTTTGAGTTCTCACATACTCGGAAGGATTCTGCGGAGAAGGAGGTCCTGGATGGTCCTCCATTGTCAGTCATTGGCCCGGCGCCTTATAGTGAAGGTATTGAAGGGGCCTGCAGTTCCCCTGACATCTCTTGCGACCTTTCAACCGACAGTACCTCATAAAAACTCAAAGAGATAAGAGAATATATCCTAATTCTCGTTAATGACCCTGAACGCCTGGTGATTTCGAAATTTTCGGCTATGGCTCGGTGCGTGCTGGACGGGGCTAATCCACTCGTCATGCTTTATGCCTTCATACTTCCGGATCGGCGAAATTCTCGGAAGGGCGGTGGCAGACCACTGGTCAAGCTGGGCATCAAGTCCAGGAGATCTCAGAAGTCTTAGGTATATAAATTCTTGAAGTGGACCTACCGGTCCACCCCGAAAACTGTCGCAGGACGGGTGCGAAATGGTACAGCATCTTATGAATATCTGTCCAGGAAAGAAAGTTTCACTCCCCGCGACTTCGTCGACGTCTGGAAGCCCATTTTTGAACGTACAGATGACTATGACCTACCGAGTTTGAAAGTTTGTGGAGTACAATGGGAACTCATGGATCCTATTTTGATTTCAATTGTGTCTTGGTCTAACAAGAAAACGAAGAATTCTGCGTCGGGACCTGAAGGATACCGACTGTGTGATATTCTTGCTTGGCCAATTGAGCAAGTTACAATCTAGAATTATATTGCTGCTTGGGCCTAGCCAGCTACCTGAAGGGATTTATGATTCGTGTAACATTCATCAAGAAGACCCGTGTGCCATCGTCCTCCCTTGACTATCGTCCAATTGCGGTTGGTAACTTTTTTGTCTGGCTTTTCCACCAGATCCTGGGGATGAGGGTTGAGGGGTGCCTGGACAACCACCCATACATGTAGGCTTTAAGCGCCTAGACGATGTGGCATTAAATATTTTGAAACTACAAAGAACTCTTTGCGAGGCATGGAGGAGACACGAGGAATTGGTGACCCTCGTGCTCGATTTCCACAAGGCTTTCGATAGTGTCTTGCACAGAGTTCTTCAATGCTGAATAAAGGATTACCTTCAGTCATCGCTGACTATGTCAGTTCCTCTGTGGATCTGACTAACATGATAGTTGGAAATACCTCGATAAAACCATCTAGAAGGAAAGCTGGGCGATCCGCTGCCCCTACTTTGTTTAATATCACCTTGGATTCAGCATTGTTTGAAGTGGACGTTCCTCTTGAGGTCCTCGTTGCTGGGCTTGAGGCTAGACAGCTTGTGTATGCTGACGACACGACGCTGTTTGCTACGCACCTTCCGACGATGCAAGACCGAGTTGATAAATTCTTTCTGGTTTTGATGGGCTTGGGGCTTGAGATCAACCCCAAGAAATGTCACTTACTCTATCTTTGCGAAAACAAGATGAAAAGATTCTCTTACGTCCGCACCAAATCGGTGTGCACCATTGATGGTGTCCCAGTCTCGGTTGTGGGCGTGAACGACTCTTTTCAGTACCTTGAGGTGGACTTTAACTATCGGGGAGTGATAGCTCACCCATTAGGCCCACAGGACTGGCTGGGCAGTTTGGATTCAGCTCCGCTTAAGCCTTACTATAAGTATGAAATCCTGTGTAACTTTTTACTCCCGGGGCTACATTTTCCTTCAACGTTCTGTAGGTTTTCCAAATAGACGCGATTGGCTTTCGATGCTAGGATGCGTTTTATGGTAAGGAAGTGGCTACGCCTACTAAAGGACCTGAATAATGATGCCGAACACACTGATACCAGAAGATGGCCTATAGATTCCATCAACCCTAGCCATATCATATAAGCTTAAACAATCACGCCATAACAATGTAGAGGGCATTGGCGGCGAAGAGGATGGCGAAAGTTTCGTTAAATCGCCACATGTACTGAAAATTATGCGACCGTCCTTTATTCGAGCCCCTAGTGAAGATGCTAACAGTAAACTATATACTCATTTGGATAGTAAGGGTCTGGAAGGAATCGGAGAGGTTTCAGCAGCTCGCACCTGGTTGCAGAGGGTTCATGAGGTTCATCGGTAGCATGTCTTCCGGGAAGCAATCAGGGTCAGATTGGGATGTACTGCTACTCCAGCTCAACAGTCGAGGGGCGGTCGCAAAGTGACACTTAAATGCAAATATGGGTATGCGAGATCATCGTTGGGCCACATTGCGCAAAGCCGCCCAAAACTCATAGACACGATTCAGATAGTTAACTATCTGAATCGTTGTTAAAGAACCTAGGTTTAATACATCTTCCAATTTTGAAAAGCCTGATCTGCTAATAATTGGAGCGAAAACTGTTAGCATAGTCGATGTGCAGATTCAGGCTGATAGTATGGTTGGTAGGCTTGATGCTTTTCATAAAGATAAGCGTACTAGGTATCGAAATGCGTCCCTGGGGGGGCCCTGAAGAGAGAATATGATAATAGGGCAGTCAAAGTTTATCACGTCACGTTCAATCGGCGTGCCGAAACACTCTTACACAATCTTGAAGGCTTTAAGAACTGATATGAAGCCACGATGGGCTACCAGATATGTCATACTACTGCAAAAATGTTGACAGCATACTGGTGTGCTTAATCGACGAGGGTAATCCATGGGTAAAGTGGCAGAGTCGACTCAAAAACCCCTGTGCGTCGCAGCTTTATCTAACCCTGCCTCTGTGATATGTGACTCTGCTGTTGACGGCTTTTTTTCCACGCGTCTACTATACGACTCACTTGCCCATCTAGCCTTTCATTTTTTGCAAGTTTCACGTTTCTTGTCAGAGGATGAACTTTCCGACGCGTTTGGTGTCTTCTGCTGGATTCATTGGGTGCCACTGCTGAGAACATTTGGACTTTGTCGCAAACCTTTTGCCCTAGTGGATAGGATCTTGAGATCTACATTTAAAGCTCGGCTTCGTCCTGTTGGATTGTTTTTGGTGCTTCATACGCCCGTTATTCTTGGAGGGATTCGCTAGCAGATGTAACATCTGGTGAGAACAATATCAGAGCCAGCCGCCTTAGAGACGGTGGTCATCTGGTTTGGTCTGTTTATATTCCCACATATCGCAGTGAGTTTTAAGTTGTACCTACTCCAGTAAAGGTCAAGGAGAATGCCTAACTGAACGTTTTCTCAATAGTCAAATGCCTAGTCATCTGAATAGTGACGCGTATCAACGGAACAGCGAGATTCCCACTGTCTCTACCTACTATCTAGCGAAATCACAGCTAATGGAACGGGCTTGGAACGATCGGTGGGGAAAGAAGACTCTGTTGAGCTTGACTCTAGTCCGAATCTGTGAGGAGACACGGAAGGTGTAGCATTGGCAGGAGACATGCTTTTGTCGGCATCAGCCGCACGGCGGTCGGGAGGAGGTCGTGACAGCAGTGCGTGTTTCTCGTCTCGGTTGGGGAATAGGCGAACGGAGAGTTTCCGAGTGCATTTTTTCAGCGGAGTTTCTCGTCGTCGTCGTCGTCGTCGTTTCGGCGGCGGCGGCGGCGGCTTTAGCTCTTCCAAAACGTCCCTCAGCTTCTTCGTCTCTCTCCTCTTTTCAGGTCGGGTTGCCCTCTTTCGGTTGTGGTCTTTTTTTTCAGTCGTCGCCACTTCCGTCGTTTTCCCACTCACCCGTTGAAAGGGGGGACGGATTGCTCGGCGGCCCTCTTGCTAGCGCCAAGGGCACACGGGCTCCCCACGCCTGGTCGGGGGCCCGTGTTCGACCCTTAGCCGGGGACCGTGCCGTGCGGGGAGTTTGACTGGGGTGGTACGTCTGTCAAACGGTAACGCAGGTGTCCCAAAGAAGAGCTTAGCGAGGACGGAAACCTGACTTGCAGCAAAAGTGCAAGAGTTTGCTTGATCACGATTTTCAATACGAATACTGACCGTGAAAGTGTGGCCCATCTGTCCTTTCTGAGCTGAAAGTTCCGTTTTGTCGAGAGGTGTCAGAAAAGTTACCACAGGGATAACTGGCTTGTGGCAGCCTAGCGTTCGTAGCGACGTCGCTTTTTGATCCTTCGATGTCGGCTCTTCCTGTCATTGCAAAGCAGAATTCGCCAAGCGTTGGATTGTTCACCCACTGACAGGGAACGTAAGCTTGGTTTAAACCGTCGTGAGACAGGTTAATTTTATCCTACCGATCGGCATGTGTATTACGTCGGCCGTGGCCACGGCTATCCCGTCCAGTACGAGAGGAACAGCGGGATCGGAGTAACGGTTCGCGTGTTCGCTCGAATGAGCGGCGGTCCCAAGCTGCCTCGAAGGTGGAACCACGACCGGTGTCGCCACGGTATTACGAAAGGCGTCTCTTTTCGTTCCGCTGGAGCCTGCCACAGCAGTTATCTTTGTCGCTAGTAACGGCGGCTCGGGGTGGGGATGCCCTGCACCCTTTTCCACGCCGGGGCTCGTCGACGTTGCATACGCAACGGCGTGCGCGAATGAGCCAACCGACTTGACATTCGCAACTGGTGGGATATATCCCTCTTTAAACTTCCATCCGTCCTTTTGTAACTACTTCAAGTCTACGTTATGTATACTAAGCCGATGCCCTCAGAGCCAAATTTATCTTTCCTTCAACTTCGACCTTCCTGACAAAAAAGTACAACCACAACACAAACAAAACCTTTTGTCGAACGAACCTTTTTCTATCTGCATTCCAATGTTTTTATTGCATTCATGAATATAAATTTCTTTGTTTTTAACCCTCATTGTTTCTTTCTTCTTTATCATTCTCCCTTTATCTTCTCCTCTACATTGCCGTGCACGTATTATGATACCGTCTAAGTTGTTTTTGGTAAATATAACGAGAGAAAATGGTGTTTACAGATACCAGTTTTCAACTCTTGCTAGTAATTGTATAAACAATTTTGTTTTTCGCATAACTCATTACGAATACAGAGAAAAAAGAATATATGATTAGAGGTTAGGTTGAAATTGCACAATCTGTAAAGTTCGTATGATGACGTTATATCTGGGGTTAGTGACCTTTTTTTATCAATGTAATCTAAGCAGTGCAACACCGATGAAAGAAGTGTATAGACTGAAAAGAGGACTATGTTGAAAAATAAACCTCATTTGGTCACATTCTATGAGAGTATCTTGGTAAGCCGATAAAGTTTTCGGACAACCCTCGTATATATACATTTTTTTAGGGTTTATGTATTTTTGGCAAATTTCAAGTACCACAATCCTTATCTCCATTTGGCATAAATTTAAGAGCTGGATAATTTCTTATGATTGAAAATAGAAGTTTAAAAATACAAATGAATCGTGATGCCAAGTATGAAAATATTCAAAAGTAATTCAAACGTATGAATCTAACAACAATTGTTTCGGATATGTTTTTAAAAGGCTCAGCCAACACTTGAACGTTTTTCCCCTTCCGTCAAATTATATCAAATTTTGATGAAAGTATTTTTGATATGAATTAAGTGATTGAATAGTCACCGGAGAACCTTTAAAGGGTTCCTTAAAAATCATTATAAAGTTACTTATTTTGTACATTTCTGATGATTGTTTTTTGGAAGATCCAACAATCAGAAACAAATGATTTTCAGTATTTACTGATACATCACTTCATGCAGAATTTTTTCGAACACTGAAAATCCTCTGAAAGCATCTTGGATAATAAACATAATTTTTTTCCACACATATGGTGAGCTTAATTAAAACTAAAACGTTTAATTTTTGGTTTTGTTCTTTCGAAAATGACTCGTTTTCTTCAAATTCTTATGTCCCAGTTTCTTATTCTTTTTCAACATAAAAACCCTTTTTATATTCACTAAAACATTTTTTATTCGTACTGTCAATTTTTACATCAAATTTCATGACTTGTGTCTATTTCAACGAAAATTTTTCTTTGAAAGTATATTAAATATTTTCATGTGTACATATATTTTCCAATAATCAATAATTGTTAATGTATTGGAGAAGTTTACATTATTTTGAAGTAATTAATTTTCTTAAATACTAAAAAAGTTCCGGCTACATATAATCCAAGTTTATATGGAATCATTATTTGTCTTTGATGTTACAAATGAGATTTGTAAGGTTAAAAAAACTGCAATGCACTCTCGTATGAATAAGAGGAATATGTTTTTGTGTAGATAAAAACTAGAAAATATTAGCCAGATGTCTTAGATAAAATGCGTTCAGTAAAACTCAATAAGTCTGAAATTATTTGAGCTTATTTAGAATCATTATTATTTTACAACGGAGGGAAAGTGTTATGTGTTTACAATGATATTGTATTTAATGCTACGATCTTTGATCATAAGGCACGATTGTTGATATCCACGCGAAATTCAAAATATGATTGTAACCTATTTAAAAGTATGAAATATGTCATTTGAAAAAACAAAATAAAACAAAAACAAAAGACACCCCAGTTGATTTGTAATATGTTTCATGATAACACAGAAATGATGAGGTAATATATTAACTAAAAGATATTAAGAGATATTACTTTAGGCAGAAATTTCTGCCGCTGCCAATGTGAATTTTGCGGGGTTAAAATTTTATAGAGCATTAAATATTTTTCCCCCGTGTACATATATTTTCCAACAAATCATAATTGTGTATCTGTTTTAAAAGGTTACATCATTTGTTTAATCATTGATAAGATTTCTTTTTAGTTTGTTTCATTTCAGAACTTAAATAAAACAGATGTCATCTCAGAACTTTTGGTTCATGTTCCAAGTTGTAAATAATCATTTAAAAAGTACATTCATTCTAAAGTTCGAATAGAAGTTTTAACGTTTATTATTGGAGAACAATATCTTTCCTTTTTTAGAAAACTGATTTGTGTGCATTCATTTTTTGACTGTAAATCCAAAACTCAAATAAAATCATTTTAAGGGGTGGGGGTTGATCAGACTTTCACTTTCACTTTCTCATTAGTTTTTCTTTGTTATTAAGTCAACAATATGCTGCTATACAAAATCATTTATTTTATTTGCTTTTATGATATGACAATCACAATTGTCATGATAAACCCCAGATAGCAAATGAGACTGGAGTGTGAATGACGTCATGTCCGGAAGCGATGGGCTGAGAATTTGGGGATTTTGAAAAACACGTCAGTTGGGAGTTGACTGTGGGCCAGGCAGGAGACAATTTTGTCTCTGCTATTGTGGCAAAGAGAATTAAGTTCTCTGCCATGGAATCGAGAGTTGGTAGGTTGACTTTGGACCATGTAGACAGTAGAAGTTGAGTTCCGACCATGGTGTTGAGAAGTTGGGAGTTTTGTTAGCATAGTATGATACGAGAGACTTTTAAGAATCGTGTCTCTCTCCTCGTGTCAAAGAAAGTCCAGAAGTTAATAAACGTTCGTACCTGAACTACGCAGTCGCTTGTGTATTTGAGTCCGCCTGTGTTTTTGCATATGTATATGCACTGTTGTTATTGATATAATTTTGATTATGGTTATGGCTATACAACAATAATGCGAATTTGTTGTTTCATAAATATAATTATCAAAAAAAAAAAAAAAGAAAATTAGTTTTAAAAGATCGCAGTTACCTCCCTCCCCAGTATAATAAAACGGAAATTCTTCCAAGCTGAAGTCGTAGCATTATTACAGTATGGTTACATCATTTTGACTCTACAAAACGTTTGGAGAAAAATCTAGATGGGAATTACACAAGGATGCTGCATACTGTTTTGAACAAATTCAGGAAACAGTGCCCTAAAAATAGTACTTGTACGGCCACTTACCTCTCATCTCACAAACCACTGAGGTTAGACGAGCAAAAAAAAAAAATGCTGTTCACTGCTGGAGAAATATAGACCATCTCATAAGCGATGAACTCCTTCATCTAGAAACACAAGTGTTGGTCGACTAACAAAAACTGACGTTCATCATCTCTATGTGGACATTGTGTACTCTCTAGAAAACTTACCAAGAGTGATGACTTGTAAGAATCGATAGCAAGAGAGAGAGAGAGAGAGAGAGAGAGAGAGAGAGAGAGAGAGAGAGAGTAAAAGGATCCGTGTTATTGGCTCTTCTTGATGATGATGATGATGATGGTGAAATTATAGTAATTAGTATAAATGATACACAGGCTCACATGTATTGAACTTGCTTTCAGTTAGAAAGACCCTACTGTTTTCGACACTGACTGAATATTGCTCATATCTATCTATCTATCTATCTCAGCAATATCCAGTCAATACCCGAAGACAATGGATGTGGATTATTCGCGTATAGAATATATAAGGAATTTCATATAAATCTATGGGAGTGCTCGATGTATGGCTATCATTATATATACCCTATCCAGGTTTATATAACAAAATTCACATACAGGGCGAATACAATGCAATTAGAAGGAAACTTAAACCTGATTAAATTGTCATAATAAATTTATTTCGGCGAAGAATATCATTATACTCTTTGTCTCATCAGATGACCTCATACGTTTAATTTGAGGTTGAAAAACATGTATGGATTACAGTTTATATATATGTATGAAAAAAAAAACAAACTATATAGATTTAAATTCTCAGGCTAAAGTAAAGGGGGTTAAAACAATAAAGTACTAGAAAAATTACGAAACCAGGAAAAGGGTGTTCCTGTAGATTAACCCATTCTAATTTGAACATATGCTAGATTTTACGTAGCTGGTGGAATTTTTTGAATAATATAAGCTTGTAAACTAAACTATTATCTTCATATATTTTCTGTTTACTTCTCTTACAAGTGTTAAATCCCTCAGTTAATGGGGCCATCAGCCTCTTCCTAAAAAAAATTTTCGGCACCCACCAGGTGCCCTTAATTAACCTAAAAATAATCAAAGGGAATTAACTTCTCCAGGAATCAAACAACCCTAATTGCGAATTAATATTCAAAGTTCCAAGAACTTCCTTCCCTACATAAATTCCCCCATCATATGATACTAGTAATTACTAAAATAAATGTTATTATTTCCAATAACAATCATCCTAAATCAATATCCTTGTTTTTATGTTGAATAGATTATTATTATTATTATTATTATTATTATTCACTCATTAGAGCTTTTCACATCAGCGTTAGCCGATGGTTTTTCACTGGAGTCTGAGTGATAGCAAGTCTCCTCAAGTCTCCAGGACTATTCTCAGTATTCTGGCCGTTCTCAATAATGCTGTCGTTTGGATGGTCTCTACTCGTCCGCCAACCTCCAAGTCCTCTAGTGCCTTTAGTAATCCTTTAATTACTGTTCCAAACGCACCAATTACAATTGGTATAATTGTCACCTGCATGTTCCACAGTTTTTTCAATTCCCTAGCAAGGTCGAGGTACTTATCCTTCTTTTCACATTCTTTCAGTTTTATTCTGTTGACAGCCGGGACAGCAAAGTCGACTATTTTGCAAGTTCCCTTTTTTTGTTGATTATTATTAAGTCTGGTCTTCTGGCCGGGATTAGGTGATCCGTTTGTATGTTAAAGTCCCATAGGAGTTTATGCGTGGCATTTTCTAGTACAGGTGCTGGGTTGTGCATATACCATTTGTTAGTATGGTCGAATTCAAATTCTTACACATTTCCCAGTGAATCACCTTACCGACCCAGTCGTGTCTCGCCTTATATTCTCGCTGTGCTAATTTGATGCATTTGCTTATTATATGATTGATGGTTTCATCTCTGTCACCACATAGCCTGCATTTGCTATTTTGTTGAGTCTTATCTATTCTCGCTTTGATATGATTGGTTCTTATGGCGCTGTCTTGTGCTGCTATTAGGAGAGATTCTGTTTCTCTCTTAAAGTTTCCTTTTCTTAGCCATGTTCAAGTTTTGTTGTGTGAGATATTGTTTATTATTCGTTTAAACCGCCCATAGAGTTGTTTTCCTTCCCATTTTTGTTTCCTAGTTATTGTCATTCTGTTGTTCATCGTGTTCTCAGTTTCGTGTCTGGTGGCTGTAATGAGTCCACCTTCGTGTTTTTGTATATAGTCTTTGAGTCGTTGTATCGATGCGTCAACGCTGTCTTCAATGCTGGCAGGTCCTCTTCCTCCCTCTTTTCTTGAAACTTATAGTCTGTCAACGTCGTCTCTGGGATGTAATGCCTTATGCATTGTCATTAGTTTTCTTGTTCTTTGGTCCATTTGTTTAAGTTCGTCTCTGGTCCACTTGAGAAATGGTCCGGAATATCTTATGAGAGGTACAGTCCAGGTATTTATTCCTTTGATAAGATTTCTGCTATTGAGTTTTGTCTCGAGTAGTTTTCTAGTTCTCCTGAGGTATTCTTTCTGAATTTTTTCTTTCATTTCCGCTTGTTTGATGGTGTCAGCCTCCAAGATGCCCAAGTATTTGTAGGTTTCGTTTTCTGCGCGCGTTTTTAGCTTATCCTTGTTTGGTAGTTCCATCCTGTCAGTTAGATGTCGTTTGCCACTTTTCATTACAAGCATTGCACACTTTTCTATGCCAAATTCCATTCCTATGTCCCGGCTGTATATTCTAAATGTGTGTATTAGGGTTTCCAGTTCTTTTTCATTTTTTGCAAAAAGTTTGATGTCGTCCATGTACATTAAATGATTAACTTTTTCCTGTGATCAGCTGAGTTTGTATTCGGCTGTGCATTTTCTGAGTATGTGGTTAAGTGGCATCATGGCAATTATGAATAGTAAGGGTGATAGAGCATCTCCTAGGAAAATCCCTCTTTGGATCTTTGCTTCAGCTAATCTCCTGCTGTCAGTTCGACTCTCCAAGTTTTCATAGTTTTGTCGATGAAGTTTATGACTTCGTCTGATATTTTGTACATTTTCTTATTTCATATACTTGTGTACTACATGTGTTTCAGACTTTAACGTTCACTTCGGGTGATATGAATGGTAAATTAGATTCCGAATGTTTTGATAAGTTTTGATTTTGTTCAATTCCAGTATTTTGTGTCTGAGAATGTGCCGCTGAAGTTAATTGTCTGTGAACCCCTCTCACCAATGTAAATGTATGTTTTTTTGTCTATATATAAGTATTTATTCTGTGTGTACACACACGTATACATATATGTATGTTCATGTATACATACACTCATGCATGCATGTATCTTCAATGTTACTGGGTGAATTTTTGTCCTTTGTTCTTTCCCTTCCTTTTATCTCTAGTCTATTAAATGTTTACACGCATACACACACAACCACACACACACATACACACACTCACACACATATATCCTCTTTGTGTGCGCACACGTATATATGAATATACACGTATGTATATTTGTAAACCTATATTTTCAAGAGTAGGGTTGAATTTAATGTGTATGAGAATGCATCTGGCTCCATACATAGATGTGTTTTTAAGCTAGTCGTTGTGTATGTATATGTTTGAGTTAATGTTGCCCCATGAGTATTTCCAAAATATGAAAGAGTCATTCAGATATTTTTTCCATTATCTAATAAATTCTGTTTTTATATTGTTGCAGTATTTTCCAATCATTTCATATAAACTTATCTCTAAGTATGCTAGGATTAGGGTGGCGTACATTGACGCCATTTTAGTTGCCATAGCTGTTCCAAGGGTTTGAATGTAATTTTTGTTGTCGAATTGAAAAGAGTTATTCTTAAGGACTATTTCTGTACCATCAGTGATCAATCTTTTGTTAAACCTTGAGTGTAATGTTATTTTGTTATGGTCCCGACCGGTTACGAAAGAAACCAGAATTGGCTGAAATAAGGAGGAAACTCTTCTCCCCTTAACACCCTTCCCTCCTGTGGCCTATTCTGGCTGTATTTATTATATCCATTAGGATCTGGAGAAGTCCTGTTAAATTTGGAGTTATTGATTCATGTCAATACTTATAGCAGGATGGAAATAGATGTATAATCCTAAAGTGACTGGATTTTGTTTTTCTTAAAGGAATTGTTGCTTTGTGATGTCATTCACATTGAGCTCTTTAGCAGGAATATTTAAATAATTTAATTGTTCTGACTGAATTATTCCCGACTCCAGATTGAGTGGACTGAAGAATATATATATATATATATACTTCAAAAAACAAAAACATTTACATAGACTAAAGATGAAAGAAGGAAAAAAACAACGAAAACATCCACCCAATACCCTTGAATATATGTATACAAGAATATGTAAATATGAGTGTACATACACGTATCCACATGCACATACTTATATACAAAAATCTAGAAGACCAACCATAATTAATGCCCGATAGGAATGGATGGCAAGAGAGAGAGAGAGAGAGAGAGAGAGAGAGAGAGAGAGAGAGAGTCGAGCGCTCGAGGAGTCAAGAGAATCTAGGCTATCAGAACGACTTGATGATGATGATAATGGTGGTTATATATATATATATATATATATATATATATATATATATATATATATATATATATATATATAAAGGGTAAATGAAGTGTTGTGAATATATTTCATATATTAAGAAATTTCATGTCAAGACAATTCTTCAACATTAGCGAAATTTCCAGGCGTTGATATTTGTGAAGTTTATAATAATTCAGTTGCGAATAGATGACATTTTCTACGGACAAATATGAGCTCAATTTTCGGAGTGAGAGCATTTGGGCCATTGTATTCTCTGACTTTCTTCAAGTGAAATGGTGGACATATCAAATCGAACTCTTATCAATCTACAGGAATAGATTTTTATCTTATTTCACTGTCTATACAAAGGGATATCTACTATTTGTTTATTAATCTTTGTTGATTCATCTTTGTAATGTTTGTTTTTGCTTTCTCCACTGAACCAGAACACATAACTTTTATTGCCTGATCTAAAGATTGAACCAGACTATATAGGTAACTAGTAAACTACTACTTTCATCCTCTTGATCAGTGCTCTGAAGTAGTAGTAGTAGTAGTAGTAGTAGTAGATGTAGAAGTAGTAGTAGTAAAACTTGTGTTGTTGTTGTTGTGGAATTTTGGAGCTTTAACGCTAACATCTGTTGTAATATATATATACACATATATATATATATATATATATATATATATATATATATATATATATATATATATATATATATATATATATAAACTGTAGGTGGTTTCTTTCCATCAAAGTATTTACAACGTCAAAAAAGACTCATATTTTGAGGACATTTGAAAACATTTCTGCTATATGATGAGTTGAATTGATACACTGAATGAAAGAGAAGCGTTTCGAGAGGGTTAGAGCTACCGCCGCGCATAGAAGAGTCTTTTCAGTGGTTAATGTAACAGATTTAAGATACTGAACAATCCTCGATATGGACGACGGTCATTGGAATTGGATTAAAACAATTTTATCTATGTTAATCCACAATTGACCAGCCGAAATATGCTGCAGATGTGTAGCGATGCATTTAATAAAGAATACTCGTGTGGTTGTGTGCACATTTCTCATTTGTTTGAAATACACTCCTACATGTGCGATTAGATGCTAACATCTTTAGTGATGAAAAGTGATTTATATCTTCAACATGTGAAAACAAATTTGAAAATACAGGCATGTTCCAGTGAGAATTGCGCATAAAACTGCTTTTTGTAGGGTTGAGTGGATGTGTTTCACGAAACAAACAATAATTTTTATCGAAATGTAAACGTCGAGGTTGATGCAAATGTTAAAAACTTCCTACAATTTCAAGTCAATCTATCAAAATGAAATTTCTGCTTTCCCGCCGAATTGATTGAAAGTGATAACTATAGATATTATGTTGAATATCTGGGTTTTTTCCCGAAAAATAATAAAGTTCTGTTAACAGAATAAAATACTTAAGTTTTTTTATCAGTCCGGGGAATAAGTTCACGTTTTGCAGATTTTTCTTTCATTGTTTGACTTGGAAATTAATTTTTCTTTTATTATATTCTCCTCGTTAACTTTTCCTCTATTACATTCTCCTCTTTTGACTTTTCTTCTATTATATTCTCCTTATCAAGTTTTCTTCTATTTTATTCTTCTCTTTTAACTTTTCTTCTATTTTATTCTCCTCTCTTAACTTTTCTTCTATTTTATTCTCCTCTTTTAACTTTTCTTCTATAATATTCTCCTCCCTTAACTTTTCTTCGATTTTATTCTCCTCTCTTAACTTTTCTTCTATTTTATTCTCCTCTTTTAAGTTTTCTTCTATAATATTCTCCTCCCTTAACTTTTCTTCGATTTTATTCTCCTCTTTTAAGTTTTCTTCTATTTTATTCTCCTCTTTTAACTTTTCTTCTATTTTATTCTCCTCTCTTAACTTTTCTTCTATTTTATTCTCCTCTTTTAACTTTTCTTCTATTTTATTCTCCTCTTTTAACTTTTCTTCTATTTTATTCTCCTCTTTTAACTTTTCTTCTATAATATTCTCCTCTTTTAACTTTTCTTCTATTTTATTCTCCTCTTTTAAGTTTTCTTCTATAATATTCTCCTCTTTTAACTTTTCCTCTATTTTATTCTCCTCTTTCAACTTTTCTTCTATTTTATTCTCCTCTCTTAACTTTTCTTCTATTTTATTCTCCTCTTTTAACTTTTCTTCTATTTTATTCTCCTCTTTTAAGTTTTCTTCTATAATATTCTCCTCTTTTAACTTTTCCTCTATTATATTCTCCTCTTTTAATTTTTCTTCTATAATATTCTCCTCTCTTAACTTTTCTTCTATTTTATTCTCCTCTTTTAACTTTTCTTCTATTTTATTCTCCTCTCTTAACTTTTCTTCTATTTTATTCTCCTCTCTTAACTTTTCTTCTATTTTATTCTCCTCTTTTAACTTTTCTTCTATTTTATTCTCCTCTCTTAACTTTTCTTCTATTTTATTCTCCTCTTTTAACTTTTCTTCTATTTTATTCTCCTCTCTTAACTTTTCTTCTATTTTATTCTCCTCTCTTAACTTTTCTTCTATTTTATTCTCCTCTTTTAAGTTTTCTTCTATAATATTCTCCTCTTTTAATTTTTCTTCTATTTTATTCTCCTCTTTTAAGTTTTCTTCTATAATATTCTCCTCTTTTAACTTTTCTTCTATTTTATTCTCCTCTCTTAACTTTTCTTCTATTTTATTCTCCTCTTTTAACTTTTCTTCTATTTTATTCTCCTCTCTTAACTTTTCTTCTATTTTATTCTCCTCTCTTAACTTTTCTTCTATTTTATTCTCCTCTTTTAACTTTTCTTCTATTTTATTCTCCTCTTTTAAGTTTTCTTCTATAATATTCTCCTCTCTTAACTTTTCCTCTATTTTATTCTCCTCTTTTAAGTTTTCTTCTATTTTATTCTCCTCTTTTAACTTTTCTTCTATTTTATTCTCCTCTTTTAACTTTTCTTCTATTTTATTCTCCTCTTTTAACTTTTCTTCTATAATATTCTCCTCTTTTAACTTTTCTTCTATTTTATTCTCCTCTCTTAACTTTTCTTCTATTATATTCTCCTCTTTTAAGTTTTCTTCTATTATATTCTCCTCTCTTAACTTTTCTTCTATTTTATTCTCCACTCTTAACTTTTCTTCTATTTTATTCTCCTCTTTTAACTTTTCTTCTATTTTATTCTCCTCTCTTAACTTTTCTTCTATTTTATTCTCCTCTTTTAAGTTTTCTTCTATAATATTCTCCTCTCTTAACTTTTCTTCTATTTTATTCTCCTCTTTTAAGTTTTCTTCTATAATATTCTCCTCTTTTAAGTTTTCTTCTATAATATTCTCCTCTTTTAACTTTTCTTCTATTTTATTCTCCTCTTTTAACTTTTCTTCTATAATATTCTCCTCTTTTAACTTTTCTTCTATTTTATTCTCCTCTTTTAACTTTTCTTCTATTTTATTCTCCTCTTTTAACTTTTCTTCTATTTTCTTCTCCTCTCTTAACTTTTCTTCTATTTTATTCTCCTCTTTTAACTTTTCTTCTATTTTATTCTCCTCTTTCAAGTTTTCTTCTATAATATTCTCCTCTCTTAACTTTTCTTCTATTTTATTCTCCTCTTTTAAGTTTTCTTCTATTTTATTCTCCTCTTTTAACTTTTCTTCTATTTTATTCTCCTCTTTTAACTTTTCTTCTATTTTATTCTCCTTTTTTAACTTTTCTTCTATTTTATTTTCCTCTTTTAACTTTTCTTCTATTTTATTCTCCTCTTTTAAGTTTCCTTCTATAATATTCTCCTCTTTTAACTTTTCTTCTATTTTATTCTCCTCTTTTAATTTTTCTTCTATAATATTCTCCTCTCTTAACTTTTCCATTATTTTATTCTCCTCTCTTAATTTTTCTTCTATTTTATTCTCCTCTTTTAACTTTTCTTCTATTTTATTCTCCTCTTTTAAGTTTTCTTCTATTTTATTCTCCTCTTTTAACTTTTCTTCTATTTTATTCTCCTCTCTTAACTTTTCCTCTATTTTATTCTCCTCTTTTAAGTTTTCTTCTATTTTATTCTCCTCTCTTAACTTTTCCATTATTTTATTCTCCTCTCTTAACTTTTCTTCTATTATATTCTCCTCTTTTAAGTTTTCTTCTATTTTATTTTCCTCTTTTAAGTTTTCTTCTATAATATTCTCCTCTCTTAACTTTTCTTTTATTTTATTCTCCTCTCTTAACTTTTCTTCTATTTTATTCTCCTTTTTTAACTTTTCTTCTATTTTATTCTCCTCTCTTAACTTTTCTTCTATTTTATTCTCCTCTTTTAACTTTTCTTCTATTTTATTCTCCTCTTTTAACTTTTCTTCTATTTTATTCTCCTCTCTTAACTTTTCTTCTATTTTATTCTCCTCTCTTAACTTTTCTTCTATTTTATTCTCCTCTTTTAACTTTTCTTCTATTATATTCGCCTCTTTTAACTTTTCTTCTATTTTATTCTCCTCTTTTAAGTTTTCTTCTATAATATTCTCCTCTCTTAACTTTTCTTCCATTTTATTCTCCTCTTTTAAGTTTTCTTCTATTTTATTCTCCTCTTTTAACTTTTCCTCTATTTTATTCTCCTCTTTTAACTTTTCTTCTATTTTATTCTCCTCTTTTAACTTTTCTTCTATTTTATTCTCCTCTTTTAAGTTTTCTTCTATAATATTCTCCTCTTTTAAGTTTTCTTC
Organism: Sepioteuthis lessoniana; assembly: GCA_963585895.1. Classification (NCBI taxonomy): domain Eukaryota; kingdom Metazoa; phylum Mollusca; class Cephalopoda; order Myopsida; family Loliginidae; genus Sepioteuthis; species Sepioteuthis lessoniana. The sequence continues at coordinate 2,299,755 of OY757912.1, forward strand.
TATTTTATTCTCCTCTTTTAACTTTTCTTCTATTTTATTCTCCTCTTTTAACTTTTCTTCTATTTTATTCTCCTCTTTTAAGTTTTCTTCTATAATATTCTCCTCTCTTAACTTTTCTTCTATTTTATTCTCCTCTTTTAACTTTTCTTCTATTTTTTTCTCCTCTTTTAACTTTTCTTTTATTTTATTCTTCTCTTTTAACTTTTCTTCTATTTTATTCTCCTCTCTTAACCTTTCTTCTATTTTATTCTCCTCTTTTAACTTTTCTTCTATTTTATTCTCCTCTTTTAACTTTTCTTCTATTTTATTCTCCTCTTTTAATTTTTCTTCTATAATATTCTCCTCTCTTAACTTTTCCATTATTTTATTCTCCTCTCTTAATTTTTCTTCTATTTTATTCTCCTCTTTTAACTTTTCTTCTATTTTATTCTCCTCTTTTAAGTTTTCTTCTATTTTATTCTCCTCTTTTAACTTTTCTTCTATTTTATTCTCCTCTCTTAACTTTTCCTCTATTTTATTCTCCTCTTTTAAGTTTTCTTCTATTTTATTCTCCTCTCTTAACTTTTCCATTATTTTATTCTCCTCTCTTAACTTTTCTTCTATTATATTCTCCTCTTTTAAGTTTTCTTCTATTTTATTTTCCTCTTTTAAGTTTTCTTCTATAATATTCTCCTCTCTTAACTTTTCTTTTATTTTATTCTCCTCTCTTAACTTTTCTTCTATTTTATTCTCCTTTTTTAACTTTTCTTCTATTTTATTCTCCTCTTTTAACTTTTCCTCTATTTTATTCTCCTCTTTTAACTTTTCTTCTATTTTATTCTCCTCTTTTAACTTTTCTTCTATTTTATTCTCCTCTTTTAAGTTTTCTTCTATAATATTCTCCTCTTTTAAGTTTTCTTCTATTTTATTCTCCTCTTTTAACTTTTCTTCTATTTTATTCTCCTCTTTTAATTTTTCTTCTATTTTATTCTCCTCTTTTAAGTTTTCTTCTATAATATTCTCCTCTCTTAACTTTTCTTCTATTTTATTCTCCTCTTTTAACTTTTCTTCTATTTTTTTCTCCTCTTTTAACTTTTCTTTTATTTTATTCTTCTCTTTTAACTTTTCTTCTATTTTATTCTCCTCTCTTAACCTTTCTTCTATTTTATTCTCCTCTTTTAACTTTTCTTCTATTTTATTCTCCTCTTTTAACTTTTCTTCTATTTTATTCTCCTCTTTTAACTTTTCTTCTATAATATTCTCCTCTTTTAAGTTTTCTTCTATAATATTCCCCTCTTTTAACTTTTCTTTTATTTTATTCTTCTCTTTTAACTTTTCTTCTATAATATTCTCCTCTTTTAACTTTTCTTCCATTATATTTTCCTCTTTTAACTTTTCTTCAATTAGTGATGAATTTGATCTTTCCCCTTTAAGCGCAAATATGAATATTATTTATTTCAGCATTTTCAATTTAATTTGTATCATGCAATCTTTTTGTATATCATATCATATTAAATATCATATATTATTTATATTATTTTTGTTTTTACGAACGGAAGGGTCGAATATATGCTAATTTTGACATGCTCTGTTTGAGAAATAAAAAGTTTTTAATACGATATTAAAAATACAAATTGAAGATTGGTAATTGAAATTAAAAGCCCCGGTTGATTGATGATATGGAAAACAAAATGGCAAAGGTCCCTAGTTTTATTGATATGTTAAAAAGAAACATATTTTAACGTAAAATCTTAAACAAATACTGTTACTCACAAAAAATCTCTTTTCAATCAAATATATTTATACTTACATGTAAAATATTTTACAGGAGGTGCGCACTTAGCGTAACGTTTATCGTTGTTGGAAATGGAATCGATGAAGCGAGTTCAAATTTTGGACGAAGCTTTTTATGTTTCACTTCATGTTAATGTCTTTAGGACAGACTGGGTTCTTTAGCCTTGGTAAAGTAACTAGTCTAGCTAAAGGAAAACTTGAATCACTCCCTTCTCTCCCATCTAGGACAGATGGGTTCTTTAGCCTTGGTAAAGCAACTAGTCTAGCTAAAGGAAAACTTGAATCACTCCCTTCTCTCCCATCTTGGACAGATGGGTTCTTTAGCCTTGGTAAAGCAACTAGTCTAGCTAAAGGAAAACTCGAATCACTCCCTTCTCTCCTATCTAGGACAGACTGGGTTCTTTAGCCTTGGTAAAGTAACTAGTCTAGCTAAAGGAAAACTTGAATCACCCCCTTCTCTCCCAACTAGCTAAAGGCAAACTCTGAATTAAACCCGGCTTTACTTCAAAACTGACCTTAATCTAACTCTTCGGACAAACATGAGCGCAATTTTCAGAGTGACAGCATTTGGGCTATTGTATTCTCTGACTTTCTTCAAGTGAAATGATGGACATATCAAATCGAACTCTTATCGATCTACAGGAATAGATTTTTATCTTATTTCACTGTCTATACAAAGGGATATCTACTATTTGTTTATTAATCTTTGTTGATTCATCTTTGTAATGTTTGTTTTTGATTTCTCCACTGAACTAGAACACATTACTTTTATTGCCTGATCCAAAGATTGAACCAGACTATATAGGTAACTAGTAAACTACTACTTTCATCCTCTTGATCAGTGCTCTGAAGTAGTAGTTGTAGTAGTAGTAATTTTTGTTGTTGTTGTTGTTGTTGTTGTTGTCGATTTTTAGAACTTTAAAACTAGTTTCTGTCGTTTTTCTAATTAGAGACATATATCTTAATCATTTTCATCCTTACTTGGCTGAAGAGATTATTAGACCCTAGCATATGCATTGGTTCTTTCATAATCTAATTTACCAGTGAGGTTCTTTAACTATTAATCTAAATTTACCAAGCTTCCTACAGTTATCAATGGTTTCATAAAAATTTGAATCGGGCCATTAAGGAACCTGATGACAACTAAATGGTGTGAATGACATAATATTAATAAAACAAGATATGTTCAACCTGACATGTCTCGGCAGAAAGAAATCAGGATTATGGGATTGCCATTATTTCAACCAATGGAAGATATACTAGGGACACTCCGAAAGTAACACCTCATTAATTTTCACCGAAACTTTAATAGATACAGGAAACATCATAACATTGTAGAAGAGAACAAGTTTTCAGCTACAAAATACAATTTTTTATCGTCATCACTATCGATTGCGCAATGTCCATGCAATGATCAATAGCCTGCATTTAGCGCTTGTAAGAAAGTTGCTTCGAAAGTAATGTCTTGGTCGAAGTAGATGTTGGTGATATAACAGTAGAGGTTGAACCTTTCCGCCATTAAACCAATAAAATTTTACTCTCTACAAATAGCTAATGAGCGGCAACTCATACAAAATCGCATCTGAAATGAAGTGGGGATATATTATTGCTTTTAATATACGCAATAAAGTTGCACCAACTGATATTCATCAACATTTGCTAAACTTTACAAAGACCAGACAGATAATTTGAGCACAGTTAGGTGGTGAGTTGTGCTTTTCAACACCAGTGAATGATAAGTTCAGTACAACTGATAATCGATGAGATGAAGAGCATTTCGATCATCTCATCCGTGAGAATTGGGCCGGTGAAAGATTAACTGCGCGGACAGACCGTCATCGTTGCAACGGAAATGTTGATCGCCTCCACTAGTGTATATTTTACGAGTGCGTCTTATAGGTAAACATACCTTGCCAATAGTGGTGACTATATTGAAAAACTGTTTTCTTGCGGCAAACTTATTATATCCAATAGTTCTTTTTGTAGCTGCTATAATTTCCGTACAAATGAAGTAGTTGTAAAACTACCACAGTCTATCTACCATTCATCAGACGCATGTCGGAAAGGATTCAAAATGTCTGCAAAATGTCTAGAGGACAGTATTTAAAAAATAGTACAAATGGAATTTGGCATAATCAAGAATTGTATGTACATTATTAGTTGCAGTTGTGTGAGGGATTAGAAAGGCGAGTAGTCCGTGGAAAGATTATCGGATCATAGTTGCTTGTGTGTAGAGGGAAATGGTGGAAGTGGGATCACTAGCCCCAGAGGAACATAGAATTATAGAAAAAACATTAGAAAATAATACAATTGAATAAACCAGTGCTCTAATAACTTTTTTAGTAAATCAAGAATAGAAACAAACATAAATTAGTCCTCCACATAATGTTTAATTAATTTATCAATCAATACGAAATGTTGATTAATATGGATAGCCGATTGAGAATAATTCATCCCTAGACGTTGAATCAAGAGTTTCGGTCAAAATTTCCAGTTACAAAATATAACGGTTATCTGAAGAAGGTCCGTGAGTAAAACAGCTGAAGTGTTGTAATTATAACGATAAAACTTCAGATAGATTAATACAATGTTCTTCAGCTTGGTAGTACCGCCCACCGAAAAAAAGACTTTATATTAAAAACATATCATTTAATAAAAATTGTTTAAAATTAGTAAAAAAGAAAAGGACCTTTGCTTGTTCTTTACGAAAATCCAAGTCGTTTAAAGATCTAACGAAATTAAACAGTGGAGACCATGTGGTCAAGTTGCAAAAGTACTGAATTGCAGCCTTGAAGTAAATGAGTTCGAACTCTAGTCGCGTTATTAAATTCACTTTGGGAAAGAAGGTATGATCCCTCTTATCTACCCCCGATTGTTATGGTTTGAATGGTACCACTGCTGTTTTTCTGCAAGGATGGCTTTGGTATTAAATAAATCCCGAAGGTTGTATATGCCATTAAACAAAGAAACCAAAGCAAACGTAAATTAAAAGCAATTTCAATTGATTTTGTTGTTTTTATGCAACGTTGTTTGATTTTTTTGTAAGTTAAATATTAGTGGGCAGTGCGGAGCTTTCATCTTCACAAAATTAGGAAAATGGGTGTTAAATATTAAAAGGTTGAAGATTGTGTGATTAATGAGTTTTAGTTGATTTCATCAGTTAAAGAATAAAAATAAGATTGGTAGTATTTAAACTTACTGAAATTTGTTTTAAAATTATTTTCACACAGTGAAAAAAGTTCTTTAATCGATTATTATTTTAGTTTTTCTTAAATCTTGTAAGGAGAGCGCAAATAATTATTTCCCTCAAAGAATCGGTGTGTCAATTAAATATTTTGTGAGGCATCACATGACAGTCCAGAATCTCATTTTCAGTCTCTTTTCTCTTTCTTCTTTGAACAAGAAAGACGTATCTTGAACTCTGACAGGGAACAGTAAAGCGACGTGACTCTTTTACTTCCCCTCATAAAATAAGACATTTCTAGTTTGTATCCCTTCTACATTCTGTTTGTTTATAAAACAATATGTGTATTCGTACAGCTCCTCTCGATGACGAATTCTTACGGAGCTTACAACGAGACAAAAGCCTGTCATCCAAAAGGATAGAAGCACTGAAAAACGAACAAAAGTTTTTGCCGTTTTTGACAATTTTGATGACAGAACTAATGTTTACGTTAAATGTGAAAGTGGACATTGTACGCAATAACTCGAATGATATCCTATTAGTAAGACAAGTCAAAATTAATAATAATAATAATAAACGATTTAAAAAATTGGGAATGAAATGAATTCCTATTACATCCCATTTTGTTATTTACTAAGCTTAGCTTTATTGTGGTACTAGTAATCCTATTTAAGGTACAATTAAATATGAAACAGAGAGAATTAATCTTCTTTGATTTGTAGCAGAGTCGGTTCTACTGTATTGATGCATCACTTGGGCTTTAATGAAACGCCAGGTAAAATGTCTAAATAGGAACTACACATGCTGCGTATTTTTTTGAAAAAAAAAACACCAGAGAAAGCACCCTAAAAAATAGCAACTGTACGGCCACTTACCTCCCCTCTCGAAAACCATCCTAGTAAGAAAAGCAAGGCATGTTAGGCACTGCTGGAAAAGTAAGAATGACCACATAAGCGACATTTTCTAATGGACTCCTACACATGGACACACCAGTATTGGGCAATTAGTAAAATCTTACATTCATGAACTCTGTCCTGACATTTGGTGAGGTCTAGATGATTGCCAAGTGTGATGCTTGATTGGGACGAATGGCAAGAGAGATTCAAAAGAATCTGTGCTGTCGGCATACCTTGATGGTGATGATGATGATGATGAAAAATGTAACTCATGACTTTCTCGTTAGTTTCATTTGTAATCTTTATATATTTAGATACATTTCTACACATAGAGATTTTTGTGAATCCTTATTTCCTGTGTTGTGCATTTACTTAACCCACATTTAGTATAAGCAAATATGACTTGCAAATCCAACTTTTCATTGTATAAAATAAAAAAGTTTTAGATGAATTTTACTTATTAAAACTATTTTCCCTGAAATATTACAAAGATATTTACTTTTAATTAGAGTGACTCAAATGTTTTGTAATATTCTGATAACGCAAGACACAATTCAGCCTCTCCAGATGTTTTTATCCTCGAGGTTGTAAACGTGACCAATCACACTGTGATGTCGAGCAATTCGCCAGATTCGCCTCGATGCACGGCCTCGGAATCCACTACTTGATCTTACTTGATCGTCAACATTTTTGCAGTGCGAGCGAAATTTCTTCTGCACAGGGATCACCTGCACCTTTCACACAACAAAGGTTTTTCGATGCTTCTGTGGTATCATGGCGCAGTTCGAACTCGAATTAGACTACGTTGCAGCTTCATTCGTGCAGCTTCATTCGTGCAGCTTTCAAATAGAATACAGAGTGAAGTAATGCACAACATGTCAGCGCACTCACTACAATGATTCTACGTTAATATCATATAGTATATAGTAAAATATATTATATAGTAAAATATATTATATAGTAAAATTGTTAATATATTATATAGTAAAATTAATTAAGCAAAAATTAAAGTTAATTTTTTCATCTTTTGGTAACGTGATAAAAAGTTATGAGTTATCTATGAATTTTAAATAAAAGATTCTTTCTAATCAAGATGGTGCCATATTTTCATCAAATGGCAAGCCTCTGAAATTACTAGATCAGCTTATATACCTAGGTAGCAATATCTCATCTACTTAAAGCTATGTTAACATATAGATAAGAAAAGCATGGACTCCAATTGGCAGGTTATCGACCATATGAATGCTTGATCTGTCTGATAAAATATGACAAGTATTCTTCCAAGCTATAGCCCTGTCAGTACTACTGTATAGTAGCACCACTTGGACCCTAACAAAACGCCTAGAGAAAAAAGCTAAATGAGAACTACCCAAGGACGTTGTGAGCTGTTTTTAACAAATTCTGAGTGAAGCATCTAAAAAAACAACTGCTGTATGGCCACTTACCTCCTATCTCACAAACTATCCGAGTAAGACTAGTAAGAAATGCTGGGTGAAACAAGACATGCTGGGTGCTGTTGGGAGAAGTAAGGACGAACTCAGAAACGACGTTCTTCCATGGACTCCAACGCATGACCAGCAAAAACTGTCGACCAAAAAAATTTACAATTATCAGCTTTTTGCGGATCCTAAATGCCGTCTAAATAAATTATCAATAGTGATGGCCGATAGACGAGTGGTGAGAAAGAGAGTCAATGAAATCCTTGCTTTAGGCACACGATGATGATGACGAAGATGAATGATATTTTACAAACCTGCAGAAAGATATACATACCTTCAAAATTTCAAAACTTATATATATATATATATGTGTGTGTGTGTGTGTGTGTGTGTGTGTGTGTGTATTTGCATTTATTCATTTGTTTATTTATTTGTATGTATGTATGTATGTATGTATGTATACTCTCATTAGAGATAATATTAAATAAATAATTAAAAATATATTCACACTAACAGTTGTACAATAAACAATAATTCAGAATAGAGATTTCCATTGATATTGATAAATGCAACAGTATTATTTCAACATGCCATTTATTAAATTTTTATCGTCTTTTCAGATGAAAAGTGTTGAGAAAGAAATCACTGCTTCATTCGAATTTTAAAAGTACTTTTGAAAAAAATTCGCCAGGTATTTTTTATTTTCCGGTATATGTGTCCAGCCAGTCGCTTCATATTCTCGTATAATTAAATATTTATATAGAAATTAAAGTTTCCTTTTCTTTGTCAGAAGATACAAATAATTCAATTTATATATTGTTTCATCGTATTAAAAACGAACGTTCAACATTAGAGAATAAGACATTTGAAGAAATTTGAAATGGGAATGTACAATACAAATCTGTTTGATTTTGTGGTGTGCAATGTGTGCGTGAAAAATAGTAGAGTCAATCTTAAAAACTGACGCATTTTTATTATTCTTTAGACCGAACCAAGCAGAGTAAATTTTCAATAAAAAAAAAACTCTGAAGAAGTTACATACAGAATTTTAAAGAAATCATTTCCAAAATAGTTTCTTTTTCTTTTTATTATTAATATGCCCATTCATTGATATTGGAAGCCAAATATTTTCATTAAAAAATGTTTCCATGAAATGATGTTAGTATATTGCAAAATTTACAGTTGTTTAAGTTATCGATTGCAATTCACACACATACACACACACACCCTCGCGCGCGTCCATGCGCTTATATATGTCCACCGTCATAAAATATCACAAAACAATTCTAAACGCTCTCTTTCACTATACTTTTGTCTGTCTCTAAATACACGCACATACACACACTCTCTCTCTCTTTCTTTCAATCACACACACACACACACACACACACACACACACACACACACACACACACACACACACACACACACACATGCATGAACTAACACAATGCTAAACTTCTGGACAACGCCATTTCCAATGAGTGGCAATTAATTCCTTATGTTTCCTTGTAAACATTTGCATAGTGCCACTGTTTGTAGGACCAAATCTGATATCTAACTGTGATTAAAAAATGATCGTTTATCTTTAACCTGAAGATGCACAAATGTTACACGACTCCATGAATCCAATTAGCATGTCCCAAAAGTTAACTAAATGAAAGAAAGCATCACCAACCTTTTTTCTGCGTCTTCTGTTAGGAAAGTGTCGTAACGATAATATGTGTAAAAACGAAACCAAAGAATTCCTTAGAATCTCGCATCAAACGTTGGTGTATACAGTTTACATTCAACGATTAGCATATAATACTTGTTTCCCTTTCGGTGTAAGCAACCATAAAAATGACAATAGTCTGTGTCTTCCTTGTCAGAATTTGATTTTCTGTAAGTTACATTAGACCATGTCTGACCTACAGAAGATCCTTTCGTTATCATAAATGTAAAAAAAGAAAATGTTTGATGGATTTGATAACAATATAGCATCGAAACAAATTTTAAAAGTTACAATAGACAAAATATAGTACTGGTTAAAGTGGCGCGGTAATGCTAATCCTTAGCCGAATTTTTTTAGACCTTATTTTTCCAATGTATGTATCATTGGGTGGAACAATAAAAGTTTTGGGGAATGGTCCAGGCTTTGGCCCGTTTACCGAAACCATTACTGCGTTTTTAACAAGACTAATAGCTCAATAAATGTGAAACTTACATCTGTGGAAATGTTTGTTTATTTGTTTAATGGCATATCAACCTTCGTGGGTTATTTAATTCAAAAGCCATCCTTGTAGAACAGTAGTGGTACTATTTAACCTATAGTTAGAGGAATAAGGTTTTTTTTTTATCATTCCCTAGGGTATTAGTTCGTAAGTGAACCTAATAGCGCGTCTGGTGTTCAAACTCACTTATCAAGTGGTCGCAGTCCAGTACTTTAGTCAGAACATAACGAGGCGTCTCACTTGTAGAAATGAGAGATGTTGTAAAAGCTTCAATGATAAGACGAGTCATTCTCTCAAAATGAATCTGAAGAATTATTAAGAAGCATCCACATATGATAAAACATGTGTCATTAAGAAACAAGTATGCTGTGTTCTTGTTTTTTTTTTCTTTTCAATAAAACCAAATAGTCACGTTTGAATTGTCAGAAAATCTAGAAATTCGCCAGCATGATTTTACTTAGAATATTTATTTGTAATCATTAAATCATGAATGTCACAAGTGGATACAAAAGTTTCGTTCCTATCTTTTTTGCTTTTAGATATGCAATAAAGAAAATATTGAAAAGCCGAAAACTTTCAAATTATTATTTTGATAATTATACTTTTCATTAAAACGTTTAAAATATTATAGCTATAAAGCATAAAACTACTTCATATATTTAACAAAAAGTAAAACAAAACAAGGGATTGTGTTATAGACGTCATCTATTGTGTGATGACTCATTCTAAGTTATTAGTAAAAGGATAGCTTTACCTGCAATCATTATAGTCCCTGCTATTTCATTCTGTTCTCTGTTATAACTAAGATGCTATTTTAATTTAAAGTAATCAATACGGCTATCATTAAAGTTATTTTTAACTCAGACGGTAAGTCATCTACTTTTAAAGAACTATATAATTTTAACCTTTATTTGAGAAGATAGTATCCAATACAATTCTGTTTAACTTCATCATGAACAACTAATGTTTTTACATTTTAATTTAGTTATAGTTTCTTGCTCCTTTTTCCATATTATTTAATACCTTAGAGGTCATTCCATTATTTTTGAATATGTTACCATAATAAATGATTAACGAGTGTCACTTTCAGTCATAAGTAGAATAATCAATAAAATCAACGATTCTTCTAATTAATCAAATACTAATTACCAACAAGAATCATTTTAGAATTAGATTCTTATTCTTACACTTCCCCAAACATTGAATTTTACACGTACACAATTTTTGCTTTTGTACAACACGTATTTCTCGCCTAGTCTTCTGGCGCCGCAGAATACACCGACTGTACCTCTGAAGAGGGGTAAGATCCCCCAATGAGTGTCCTGCATATGACACTAAACAATCTGATGGTGAGGTTCCAGTAATGCTGGAGCTTTGGGGGATGCAGAGTACCCCTTCATTGTCATCGCTTCCAGGTCCACTCTGGCTCGGAGTGGTAGCATCTGAAAGGGTCCTATCTATGGGTCAAATAGAACTAAACTGCGTACTTTCGCTAAACTGAATTGTTTGAAATAGAACTGTTTTTTATATTTAAACTGTGTACTTATGCTAAATTGAATTGCTTAAAATAGAACTGCTTTGACACGTAAACTACGTACTTATACTCAACTAAATTGTTTGAAATAGAACTGTTTCTGATATTAAAACAGTACTACGCTAAACTGAATTGTTCAAAATAGAACTGTTTTGACATTTAACTGTGAGTAAACAAAAACTATACTTATACTAAACTAAATTGTTTGAATTAGAACTGAAGGACTAAACTGAATAGTTTGAAATAGAAGTGATTTTGACAATTAAACTGTGTACTTATGCTAAACTGAATTGTTTGAAATAGAACTGTTCATTAGTATAAAAATGGATTTGGCATTAAATAGCCAACAAAGGTTGATATGCCATAAAACCCAAACAAACAAACAAACAAACACGCATTTCATGTTATTGTTTTTCATCTCATTCTATTGTATTTTCACTGAATGCTAATAATAATAATAATAATAATAATAATGATAAAGCTAAACACAACTGAGTTAGGAAGGTGATCCCCGAGGAATTGTGCAAGAAGTTTAAATTTGACCAAACAAAAAATGTTATGAACACAACCCAGAATCCATCCTAGAAAATGAAACGCACAAAAATCTCTGGGATTTTGAAATACAAATGGATCATCTGATCTCGGCCAGACGACCAGACCTTGTGATAGTCAACAAAAATAAAAATAAAAATAAAAAATAATAATAATAATAACTTCCCTAATTTCATTAGTAAAATTGTCTAATTTCATAAAATGATTTCCATTCTTTCATAAAATAATTATTGACTTTATTTTGTACATTTCTCATGCTTTAATGAATGCAATTTGTATTTTACTTCATCCAATTATTTCTTGGTACAACAAATATTTCTAATTTTTGGAACTCAGAGATGTGTGTATATATACGTACGTTTATTTTATGTGTGTGTGTGTGTATCTATGTATGTATGTATGTGTATGTATATATTAGTGTGTGTATTTGTGTGTCTATATGTGTGCGTATATGCGTGTATATATATGTATTTATGTGTATTCCCCTGGTTTACTTGGTTTTTCTTTGAATTTGAACAGATTTAAACAAAACCCAAGAGGTTTGCTGTTTCGATGAATTGAAATCAGTTTCAATGCAAGATACCTGTCTCTCGATAATCTAATATATTAACGCTTCTTCCCGTATTTCTGGATGATGATACAAACATTAAACAAGGATATGCACATACATTGGCTCATGTAAAATTGACTCCACATCTCCCGTATGACATCCTTTTCTTCTTTTAATCCAATTCAATAATCTAGAATATAATTTATGATCAGCAAACACTTAAAATACGTTTCTACCAATAAGAGGTTGCATTATTGAATGAAAACGTTGTCCCACGAACGACAAATACTTTTTAAATGAAATTCATTCCAAGGGTAGAAATAATTCACAATTACCATTAAATTCACTCATCGTGTCCCTGAATTATTCATCCAAATAAAATATGCCACTTCGGTACTGAATACCTTACATTTTATAATTACCCAAAAAACGATTAAACACCTCTAACGCGCGTGCGCACACACACAAATAAAATAAACAATGTTGAGGTTATCTCCAGTTAAACTCATAAGGAGTCTCTTATTGGCTCAAACTGTCCACAAGATCAAATGATGCCAGCTTCAAGATAACCACATAATGTAAAGAAACAATCATTTAATCATGTCATACTCAGATACAAAAATGCGTAACTTCAAATTCAAATCTCTCTCTCTCTCTCTCTCTCTCTCTCTTTCTCTCTCGTATCTTTCTTTCTCTCTTCTTCTCTCCACCCCCCTCTCTCATAAGTGTGAGTACTTCCATTTCAACAGGCGTTCCTAAAAACAATGTACGACATTTCATTGGCAGAATTTTCTGTACAATTTTTGTCCTCTTCGTACAAACAGCAGAAACAATATTGTAAAATGGGGACATTTATCTTATATACCTCCAAGTACAATGCACGCTGGAATTGATAAATTTTGATCTTGTTGTTCATTGTGAATGTAATTTTCATTAAGTGGACAAAAAGACGATATGACTTTTTATTTTTCAACTACCGAAAATACCCGTCATATTTACTAGTACGCCAATTATCAAACTGTTATTCCAACTATCAATTTTTCAGAGACTTTTATTTCAGATACCCTTCACTTGATCACTGACTTTTTCCCATGGTTGAGTTTTCAAGTTTGAAGCCCGAGTATCAAAACGAAAGTACAAATGTATTTTATTTATCAAAGGTGGGGGTTTGTTATCGTGTCTTTTCTTTTTCGTCGACAAGAATTTTATTGTAGAAAAAAGTTGGTGGTAAATATTCATTTTGTTTAGAAAATATCTTGGGAATGCTTATTAGTTTGAGGGAATAAATGATAACAACTAAAACACGTATCTATGTCGTTCATTTTCCATTTTTACAGACAAAATAACAAATTAGATTTCAACATAAAAAGAAATAGGTGCTAGGAAAACTCTATGCCAATCTTTATCGTTTACTGGATATATATATATATATATATATATATATATATATATATATATATATATATATATATATATATATATGCATACGTAGTTGCATCACCAAAATATCCTTAGCCTAATGAAAAATACTTTATTTTACATTAAAAATATTAGATTTGAAACATTTCGCACTTGTCAATACAGTTAATCCAATACTTCTTCATCAATCATATCGATTAAATATTATCGGATGGAAAAAAATGGACATTGATCCACCAATCAACTTACAACAACAGATCTACCGACCTACCAACCTTAATACCTACCTTGCTATATATATATATATATATATATATATATATATATATATATATATATATATATATATATATATATATATATATATGCAGAACTCTCAATAGGAAAGTTGCATTAAATTAACTGACCAGCAATATTTAAAAAAATAAAATGTTGAATATCAACTGATAAAGCAATTTAATCTTTGCCAAAACAAGCAAAATTGCTACGCATAGTTTAACGTAGTGAGGTGATCGTCAGGCAAGTAAAGATAAATTAAGTGCCTTTTGGTAGCTTCAGTGTCTAAAATTTCGTGAAGCAATTTTAGTCAAATGTGTAATATATATATATGTGTGTGTGTGTGTGTGTGTGTGTGTGTGTGTGTGTGTGTGTGTGTGTGTGTGCACGCGCGTCTGCCTCTGTGTGCATGTTGAGCACAGACTCAAGTAAGGACATATTTGGGTACCTCGCATGGTGTAAGGGTTAGCAAGCTTGGCCAGCAAACCCTTTTTAGTGAGTTCGATTCTCACTGGAAGTCGCATACTTCTGGCCTTGTGTCAAACGAAGCTAAGTTTAGTAAGTGACTGCATTAAGGACATATATGAATTCATATTCGTTTAAGTTTCATTAAATACACACATTCATTTATTAACACACACCCATTGAATGAAACTCAAATCATGTGCTGTAACCTTTGCGGCGGCCGTTTTCGGTTTTTGATTTAGTTTTTTTTTTGTATTCATAAAATAACAATTAACAAATCTTGTAAAAACATAAAAATTAGCTCAATATCCAATCGATAGATCTTTTGAAGAAAAAAATGACCAAAATAAGTTTTCTGAGGTTTTTTTTATGATTACGCTGTCATTAGTTTTTTGGTTTCCTTAATATATTGTTTATCAAATTTATAAAATTTTGTTTATCAAATTTAATATCCATTTTATAGTTGTAGATTTTCAATAGAATAGAAACCATGAAAATAAAATAAATCAATCAAAAGGTATCTTAAATGTTGAACGCGCGTGTATATTGGTAAAAATAAATTAAACCTGTGCTTCACACAAATTTACATATAAATCACTATCGTAGGACACAGTGGCAGTTGATTCCTTCTCAACACTTGGAGGATCACTCCCATCATCTCTTCCAATATCGGATCCTTTGCTACGGAACCGTTTTTCACTACTTCGCCTTGATTGTTCTTTACTTGAGCGATCTGAGCGATTTGATACAATACTGTCTGATCCAATCTCTTGTAAAACACCGCATATCCCACCAGAGTCTTTTTTTGATGATTCTTTTCGACTATTTAGAAATTCTGATATTTTAGTAATGGCCGATACAGGTGATAATTGCTTCAAATCTAAATGAAAACTGTCTTTTTCTTCATTTATCTTCGACAGAATTATTTGTTTTTGTTTATTTTTTTGTTGAATCAAGCATTGAAGTTGTGTTTTATTGCTGTCTTTATCTGATGTTTTTAGATGAACTGGACACACGACGTATTGTATATTATCCATTGGTTTGTCCACAATACAGTCTGCTACGTCAATGTCAAGTAATGCCACAGCTTCAGATACATTTTGACATATGGTGCTAGAGTAGCTATCAATAACTTCCTGATTACTAGGATGGCGTTCAAATGTCGGCATAAAAAACATACCCAAACCTCCAACAATCATAGTGCATCCTGCAAAAACATAGCCGGCCGATGTACTATCATAAGTATCATTTAGATACACTGTAAAAGAAAAAGAGAGAGAAAGAGAGAGAAAGAAAGAGAGAGAAAGAGATTGAAAAGTTCATAAAAAAAGTTGTGCATTTTAATAATGGATTAATTCATTTTCACGATAAAAAAACAATTTTTAATTTGAAATTAATATAAAAATGTTATAAAATGAGTCATGCATCGTCTCATTTTAATTGGAAAGAATGAATATTTTCCTCTTTTGAAAAATAATGTATTTATCATATCTAAATTGAAGGGAGAAAATTGAAAATGATGTTCGATTAGAAAACAATATTTTTATTACAAAATCATGATATGAAATATTAAATTTTTACTATAAATTGCGTTGTATATTTAGCATTATTCACTTCTTCACTAGTCTCATAATCTGGTTTGGTCGGGGTGGGGAGCTACTCATGTAGCGTATCTTGGGCAGAAATAACCAGGCTGAGCCCATCCCTCTCAAAATCTACAGTTGGTTTTAATTTAGCTTTGCTTCTCCTAGACTGGTTACCATACCAAGGTCAAAGAGCCCAGTCTGCCTTACTATTTACCCATAGTTGGAAGTTGAATAGATGGATGCAAACATTTCCCAAGGGATTTAGCGTTATTTGAAATGCAAACAACATCGTTCGGGATTTGAACTCGTGCAGCCAAGTCCACTTCCTACGAGGATAACCTTCAGCATAGCACCATATTAAATATCTTCACAATTATTTTTAGTTAATGCTTATTAGAATTCTATAAAAGTCTATATCGAAAAAAAAAATGAACGAATGATGTTCTTTTCTTTTTGTAACAACCAGAATTTAGTTTAGTGCGTTTTTAAAACACAGACTATTTTATTTCTTAGTTCTTAAAAAATATTGAGAAATTCCAACTCATAGACAGAAGTTTATTTATTGAATATTATCATAAACACAAAATTAGAATGACGCCCATAAGAAATCTATTTTTTTCCCATTATTATTCTTAGCGATTCATTTCTTTTACTGTCTCATATATACGGTATCATCTATAAATCAGTACAACGCTTGCAATTGTTTTTAGTAAAACGTTTTCTTCTAAACCAAAAATACCAGAATTTCATTATCTCCAGGAGAGATAATGTTGTTGACTTTGGTAATAAATAATACCTAATAATATCCATTTTTACTGTATATAAAAAAAATTAAAATGGATATTATTAGGCATTATTTATCACCAAAATGTACAACATTGAAACTCTGTAACCAGAAATTAAAACTGCATGAATATATATTAGAGGTGTACTTTTATCGATAAACTACTGTTTCATATTTCAAATTATTTCAAATATTTTAATATCAAGTCAATAACTTCAGTTACCTCCACATTTTTATTTGATTATGAATTTTCTGAATAAACTTTGACAGAAATATATGAAATTGAATTTGTTTCAGAATCTTAGAGAAGAACCTAAAATATCAACTAAATTATTGTTAATAATAAAATCATTCAAAATTATACTAGATATTTCAAAATGCAATTCTTAACAAAAATTATTCTTTCAATCTCATGTCTTTATTTTCCCTCCTCGGTGATAATATACATACAGAAGGTCTTATATATATATATATATATATATATATATATATATATATATATATATATATATATATATATATATATATATATAAACTTGGTCTGACAGCGCCGTTGCTTCTATCTCAACGCTAAACCCAATTCAAACATACATGTTTTATCACTGATATTGAGTACTCTTTATTTATGAATATATATATATATATATATATATATATATATATATATATATATATATATATATATATATATATATATATATATATATATATTTAGATAGATAGATAGATAGATAGATAACTTAGTACTTACTAGCTGTGAGAGTTCCTGCCAAGGTTGATATTGATTGAGCAGCACACGCAAAGCCCCAAGCTCGTTCCATTATTTTTACTTTGACAAGCTGGAATATATATAGTTTTAAACTATAATAGTAGCCTCCACAAGCTATACCGTAACCCCATGCGTACAATGCGTGAGCAGTGAGATTATCCGCTAAAAGTAAGAGAACTGTAATAAGACCTCCAGACATGGCAGCCGTTTGACAAAGATGACGTCTCGAAATCAAACATTCTTTACTTTGACGAATGATTACGTATCCAAACCCAAAGCATCCCGCCACAAAACCTGTGCACAAATATATATTCAGCAGTAAAAGCTTGTCAGCTCCCACATTATGTTGCGATGCAGTATGTAACTGAAAAGAGAAAGACATATACGCTTAAAATTTTTACTTCATACTCATCTTCCAAAAGAAACAAAAATCTCTATGAAAAAAGGGGAGTATACAGAATAGTACAACGATTAATTTACGCAAATTTTGTGGTAGCGCTATATATATATAAATTAAATCTATAAATTGGATTAAAAGAAACAATCCATTATGAATATATGGAATTAATATATTAAAATAAAGTGCTAAATACAAGAATATATAAAAATATATATAAAACAAAACTTACGCGCAGACCAAATATATAAATAATATTAAGTAAAACTTAACAGATAAGTTCCATTATAAATTTATTTCAACAGACCTTTTGATTAAAAGGTTGTTTCATCAGATTAATTCGAACCATCCAAGGAGTATGATTCAACAAATGCCAAAAAAAAAAATAAATAAATAAATAAATAAATAAAAATAAATAGGCTATTTTCTTCCAAAAATATTTCTGAAAATAATAAAGGATTTTACAATGAAGCCCTTTTTTAAAGGGTTTCCACAAAAAATTGGAATACTTTGACATAAACGAAATTTATACTAATGAACACATAAATTTATTCAACATTATCATGAGTGTTTATAGAATAATTCTTTTAAAAAGATTGATAAATTTAATGATCCCCTAAGTGAATCAAATAGGATCAATATATAATTTAATTGAAAAAATTAAATTTACAGCGTTTAAAAAAGGATGTTAATTATTAATAATTCACCTGTTTTTTCAGAAATATTTATATATATATATCACTCAATGAATAGCTATATAAATATAATCGCCCTAAAATTATAATATTAAGCTAAATACTGTTATATTAACTGTTTAACTTGATGGATATAAAAACATATAACATCTGATGACTTTCAAAATTCAAATAAATTTAATTATAGTTATTATGTTACGTAATAATTATCAGAAACAAGTTACGGTTTTTTCTAGAAACATTTAAATAATCACTTATATCTAATTTGAAAAAAAAATGAAATTCATATTTTAAAAAATTGTAAAAAGAAATATACAAAAAAATATTAAAAAGTAAAAAAATTCAATTAAAAAAATTTGCCTGTTTATAAATAAAAACGTTCGGTACAACACCGGAAATAACGGACTAAATTCTAATCCATAATCTATTGGATTAATGTTTTTGTTAGAATGAAAAGATGCTTTCTTTCCTTTTGTTTTTTGTATATATTAATTTATAATTACTTTATTATGTAACAAAAGGTAAATTGTATTTCCCGGTGTAACGAAGAAAAGCCATCAAATATTTTAGCCATCTGATGGAACTGCATTTTAATAAAAAGGTCAGTTGAAATAAATTTATTATAGGACTTACCTATATATATATATATATATATATTCGAAGGTCATTCAATTGATAAGGAGAATTTCTTTGATAAAAACAAAATAATTTTCTTTCAGAATTTTTTTCCTAAATGTAAACTCTATATTGTTTGGAATTGGTTTTTAGCAAAAATTATTTCAATTTCACTAAAGTAGTTGTTTTCGGGGCAATTCAAAAGAGCGGCAAATAAAACTGAGAGCTCCAGAAATGTACAGAGGTCTGTCAACAAAGGTTTGGTGGTTGAGAAGTGCAAACCATGTGAAATTTACATAATAATGTGCGATGAGTACGGAGAAGCATGTTTTAGTCAAAAAATGTTTACGAATGGGCTAAATATGGGTTTGCCACAACGAGTCTGAGTTGAAAAGACAGGTTATGAAGTGGAAACACACTGACTCTCTGGTAAAGAAAAAGTTTAAGGGAGTTCAGGAAGAGATTCCGTCGGAAGAGGCTAGCAATCTTCAAGTCGGGTCAGTGGAATTTCCACGAGGACAATGCACCAGTCCACAACTCCATCCTTGTCACAGACTATTTGACCAAGATGGGCATAAAGACAGTTCCTCAGCCTCCCTATAGTCCAGACCTTGTTCCCTGTGACTTTTGGTTATTTCCTAAGCTCAGAGGCTGTTGTTATGAGACAATTGAGGAGATGAAAGAGGCTGTGACGAAGATGATTGACACGCTCACACAAGAGGACTTCCATGGGGCCTTGCAGAAGTTGTTGGAATGGTACAACAAGTGTATTGCTGCTGGAGGAGATTACTTCGACGGGGACAAGAGTTTTATGAATGTACTATCAATAAAAGTGCCCATACGAAAAAAGTCTGAAAACCTATTTAATGATCCTCGTATATATATATATATATATATATATATATATATATATATATATATAAGGTGGGAAACACTTGATTCGATAATCGCATAGGCAAGAAACTGATAGACACCAAACACCGTTAAATCTCTGTCTACGCTATCAAAACGATTCTATATATTCATCTATTTGCAGTCACTATCCAGATAAGTGTAAGTTTCAATCATTTTTTTTTCTTTTTACTGCACAGTTACAGCTAAATGACAAAACTACAATTGAAATATCGGCCATAAATGCTTAGTAGTTAGAGAAAGAAAAGACGAAAGAGATTTGGCCGATGACCAACTTGTAGCTTGTTGAAGACGTAATTTTGGAATACATACTGTTCATGAATAAAAGATGGAGTCAATGGCTGAAACGCACACTGATCTGGATGGTGACCGTATTATTTATATATCAGGCTGTGTCATGAATAATTTCCGTTTTAGTAAAACATAATTCATTCATGAATAAGTTAACAATGAATAAATTCCAATCAAAAGTATATTTGCCATTCTTTTGAATCAACTCTGGTCATTAATCAGGTAGCTTGTTGGTTCTTCTCAAGTAAAATTCTGCTAGTTTTCAGCTCAAGAAGTTTTCGGCAAATATTTTCATTTGATCTACTTGAGAATATTTTTGCCATTCAGGACATTTTGTAGGGAACGAAAAATATGGGTATCTCTTGGTGCAAGGTCTGGGAAATATGGTGGGTCGGGCAGAACAGAACAGCCTAAATCCAATATTTTGTTCTGCATGATTCTTGCTGAATATGGCCTTGCGTAATTATAAGAGAAGTACAACGTTTCTTCTTTTGATGAGTGTAAAGTGTTTTCTGAGAAGATTTATGTGCACACGTCGCAGCTGTTGAGTGTATAAGTTTGCATTGAGTGTCTTACTGCAGTTTAAAGACTCAAAATTAATAATATCTCAGAGATCCCACCATACACACAGCATAACTTTTCTTCCACGAAGCTTCGCCGTTGAAGTTGGCTGCAGAGATTCATCCTTGTCAATTCATTGCCTTTTTCGTTGAATATTGTCATAAAAGAACCATTTTTTGTCACCAGTAATGATACTCTTGAGGAAGTTTCATTTCTTTGCCTTAAAAGAAGACTTGTTAAGGATATGCGATTTTCCTTATTCTTCTCATTAAGAGTATGTGAAACCGAAATGCAAAGCTTGCTCACTTTTCGTACCTTTTTTCAAGTGGTCACAAATTGTGGATTGGGATATGTTAAGGTCAAGAGCTAATTCTCGGGTACTTTTGCAATTCTCTTAAAGCCTCTTCATCGAGATCTGATGAGAGTCCTTGTCTGGATTAAATCCTCAATGATGTATCGCCATTGAAAACCAATTTCGGACTTTGTGATCAGTAATGACACATTGGCCATAAACCGTATAAATTTTCTTAGCCGTTTCTGAAGCGTTTTTGATATTGTTAAACTCTCACTATATTATATGTCGAATAGGCACTTTCATTTGATCCATTTTATGGGCGTAATATCATTGATTAAATTATGATGCACCCTCTTTCAACATTGAAATTGGAATAAACGCTGAAGACACTCTTAAATCAGATAATTTCCGCTTGCGTTTTAAACATTGTAAGTTTGAAATGGAAAGAAGTTGCTACTTGCTTTTAAAAAAACGAAAATTATTTATCACTCAACCCAATATATATATATATATATATATATATATATATATATATATATATATAACGTTCATTCAATAAGTAAGGTAAATTTTGCAATATAATGACTCACATTTAACCTAGGAAAACAATTAGTTTTATTTTTCAATATTCTTTTAAAAAGCATTCTTTTAAAAAGGATTTTTTCATTGAAAACCAATCTTGGAGTTTTTAGCCATTTGCTCTCAAGACTCTTCACTTCATCATCGCTTGAAAACTTTGTTCCACGCAGAAATTCTTTCAGGGGGCAAAACAAGTAGAGTGACAGATGTGGACAGTAAGGAGGATGTGTCAGCCAACCAAATAGACTGATGGTTTCCACTCTTCTTGCTGCAGTATGACGTCTTTCATTGTCCTAATGAAACCCAATGACAAAAGGCCTTAGAAAATTCAATGTCATCATGTAGTTTTATGTGCTATAGCAGTAGAAATTCCTAGTTATTCAGAAATTTCCTCTATTGTAACTCTTCTTTCTGTAAGCCAAAATGAGCGCATTAACTGAATCCATCATTTCAGGTGTGGTCAACATTGAGGGGATACCTGGCCTGTCTTCATCTTAAATTCTATTTAGACCCTCTTTAAACAATTCAGCAAATTTGCAAACATTCTTCACTAATTCTCTGTACACATCACATATTCTTTGGTAAATTTCACTTGGTTTTCACATCTAAGCTACCAAAAATTTGATGATAGACCTCTATTTAAGAGGTCTATCATCAAATTTTTGGTACCTTTCATTTTCCGCCATTTTGCTTCTAAACAAATATTTTTGTGAGATTGAAATAATCTTTTGCTATAAACTAATTTTATATTGTGAAAAAGTATATATATATATATATATATAGATAGATAGATAGATAGATTACAGCAAAAATAAGGGAAAGTTCAGTTGTGTGCTATTCTGGATAAGCACCAAAAATGATAAAATACTTAAAAATCCTACTTACAAGTAAAATGAAAGGGACATGTATACCCAGTCCTATGATGACTATAATCAATAAGAGCATTAACAAAGCATGCATACGAAGTGCTCGAAAGTCAAAATATGCTGGTTTCTGAGCTTCGCGATCTCGTCTTGATTTCATCTGATTTTTTATATGCAACAGCATCTTTCGTCGAGGATGATACAGAGAAGCTGAACGATACAAGAATCCTGCAAATATTGTTAATACTTGCATCCCAGCTATGCACTGTAGAGCTCTTGTCCACGTTAATTGACTGAAAAGATAAAAGTAAAAACCACTTATATAGCAATATAATCTATTGTCCATTGAATTCGATAGTGTAACGCTTTATTTATAATCTTTTGTCTTTTTTTTACTATTATATATGCTATTGAATTCAAATTTACTGCGTTTTATGAAACTTTTCTGAAAATCTAAACAGATAATTATTTTCCGTTTTTCTGTTATGTATCATTAGATATCAAAAGAAAAATTTGAATTAAAAAATATCATACTGAAATCACATTTAGATTTATACGAAAAGAACAGGTTTGAGACTGCTTTTGCTAATTAAAAAAAAAAAAGAATTGTGCGTGTCTCATTAATAGTCTCAATCGATCACCAGTAGAAATAAACAATCGTTGGGAAGAAGTTCGCAAAAAGAAGTCAAGGAGAATAACTCTTCAAGAAAAACTTTTGTTGCTAAAAGCAGTGAGCTGAGGTATTAAAGCTTGTAAAACAGGTAATTTTACTGTGGCGATTGAGAGAAAAAAAGAGAATGCCATAAAAACAGCATAAGAATTGTTGTTGTTTGTTTGAAATAATCTAGACGTGGTTCGCAGCGGTAAAACAGTGAAATGCAGCATCAAAATTAATAACAGTATTGAAAAGGACTCGAAAAGTACAGACACAAATATCGGAATATCACATCTTTTGTTCTCTTTCTCTAGAACAGGGCTTCTCAAAATGGTCTATATAGACCTCTGAGAGTGAATAAAATTTTAGCTGGATAAATAAAAGTACAGGCGTCCATGGGGGTAAATTTACTAGTTTGCATTTATGAATTACTGGATGAATAAAAAACTGTAGCAAAATATTCAAAGCTTTCTGCAACTGTTGAGCCCATTTTACTAATTTTTCCAAGTTCGTCTATATGGTGGAATCTACGTTTAGCCATGTGCATCATTATACTAAACAAATAGAGAAGCCCTTTGAACATAGAACATGGTGATCTGCGATTTCAACTCATAAACCTGCAACCAAATTTCGTAATCTCCTCAGTGCTCATCAAAATCATCCTTACTATCAAAAATACTTCAAGAATTAAAGACACGTTTATATTTATAGTCTACAGATTATTTTCTCGTAAATTGTATTAAAAACTGGTAAATCAGTTATGTTTTATAATTTACAATTCAAATTTATTTGGTGGATGGGGGGAATGGAAATTAAATTTGGTTACGAGATTCGGAGCCCCAAGAAAAAAGTTTGAGAAGCCCGAATCTAGTTGTTTTGTGGTATAATACAGGGAGAAATTTTCTTGAAATATTTTTTACGATCATCATTTGTTCTGTGTTGTGGAATTAAATCGTTTTATAAAAGTAATTTCTGTTTTTCTTCATTTAAAATCAGCAAGTATAACACATACGTAGTTTTTATGCTTTTTAACTTAACATGCCACCAAGTGGTATAAACAGATATTCATAAAATACCATTTTGATTTTAAAGTTTGGACCTTGGAGAAATGTCCTGTTTACTGAAAAAAATTCTTCTTATCCCAGGACATAAAATAAAGCTCCAGTGTTTTCAAAATGTGCCCACATTGATAATAATCCCAATTTTTGTCTCCTTGTTTTTTTTCCGCCTCTTTTTTGACTTTTCACGTATGTTCATTACCAAAATTAATATTCTTGCAAAAATGGGACCAAAACTTCTTTATAAAATGTTGCTATTTTAATCACATTTTAAATTAATGGAAGGTGTATATTGTAAAAATAAATAAATAAATAGAATTGGCATCGCCTACCTGATGAGCACACGAAATAGGACGGACATGATGGTTGCCCCAATACCGGTAGCGGCCATTGCAATCAGTTCAGCTAATTCTCGTCGCCGACAAAAATATCGACCAAGCATGATGTTGGCAGTGGTTGTGGTGATACCACATCCAGCAGAGAATACAAGACTATGACTGATGTATAAATGTTGCATCTTATTGGAAAAAGCCATGAATAAACAACCAAGTGAAGTCACTAAGCCTCCGATGATAGCATACAGACGAGGTGACTTCCTTCGGCAAATGATCACCACAATAGGACATATCAAAAGGCTTACACTCAGACCAACACAGCCTACCCGAGCTACAAAAAAGCAGAAAAAAATCAGTTTATAATCAGCAAAACAACAAAAATAACAGTATTTTAAAATGTTTACACCATACATTTCATAAAACAAAAAGCATTAATATATGCATATCAAAAATTATATTTAGATTTAATGTGATTATTTTTTTTATTAAAGAAAAAAACCTATCAGTTATATATCTACCGTATCCACACGTGAACCATGCGACTGCCTGAGGCCAAAAAGAGACTTTTTGCAGCTGGAAATTGGGGGCGTACCAATTCGTCTCGCCCTAGCCTTAGCCAACTATTAACACATACAAAGTTTGTATCGGAAGTACCTTGTGATCCCCTAATATTAGGCAAGAATTTGGTCTCAGAAAGTCACATGATACGTGAGTATATACAGTAGAGAACTCTGTTCAGGTTCTAGTCCATAAAACATCTGATTGTAAGAACTTAAAAAGCAATATCAACTACAATTTAATATTTCAAAAGCTAGCGATGAATAAGAGTGAAAGGATACAAAGAACGATTAGGCTCCATCAAGCAGTGACTCTCAGGATTTGTGAAGTGATACGTTATTGTTTTAAGTCTTCTTTCCGGATAATAGCAACTAGGGGAAAATGGGAGTCGTAAGTGACAAGTGATAACTGTCTGAATGGAACGCAAGGAAGAACACGAGGTTTTTGACGGTAGTAAAAAGACAACACTAAAAAGCGATGAAAAACGGTGAAAAATGAAATTTATTTGCACTAGCTGATACAAGCTTGGAATCGTACGTAAATTTGAAAAAAAAAAAAAAATTCAGTCAATAAATAAAGTATAGTCGCTATAGTTTACATGTGAAAACAATGCCAGAAATTTTTTTGTCATGCATGATTTAGAAAATGTTTGTTTGACATGTAAAAAAAAGAGAAAAAACGCGCTATTGATGAACTACGTACATCTTTACATTTAATATCATGGAATTGGACTTTTTAATAGTTTTAGTATTGGGACTCTATAGAGTTTGGGTAAAAATTAACTTATTAGATTCTGTAACGGTCCGTAACCTACGTGTGTCAGCAGATATAAAAATAGAAAAAGACCTACGTGTGTCAGTAGATATAAAAATAGGAAAAACCCACATGTGTCACCAGACATAAAAATAAAAAAGACCCACGTGTGCCACCATATGTAAAAATAAAAAAAAGGCCTACGTGTGTCAGCAGACATAGAAATAGAAAAAGACCTATGTATATCACCAGATATAAAAATAGAAAAAGACCTACGTGTGTCACCAGATGTAAAAATAGAAAAACCCACATGTGTCCCCAGATGTAAAAATAGGAAAAACCCATATGTGCCACCAGATGTAAAAATAGAAAAAGACCCACGTTTGTCACCAGATGTAAAAATAGAAGAACCATGTGTGTCACCAGATGTAAAAATACAAAAAGACCAACGTGTGGCACCAGATGTAAAAATAAAAAAAGACCTACGTGTGTCACGAAGAAGGAAAAACCCACGTGTGCCACCAGATGTAAAAATAGAAATACAGACGAGGTCTTTTTCAGACCTACGTGTGTCAGCAGACATAAAAATAGAAAAAGACCTACGTGTGACCACCAGATGTAAAAATAGAAAAAGACCTACGTGTGTCACCAAAAGTAAAAATAGACCCACATGTGCCACCAGATGTAAAAATAGAAAAAGACCCACGTTTGTCACCAGATGTAAAAATAGAAGAAGAACCATGTGTGTCACCAGATGTAAAAATAGAAAAAGACCAACGTGTGCCACCAGATGTAAAAATAAAAAAAGACCTACGTGTGTCAGCAAACATAGAAATAGAAAAAGACCTACATGTGACCACCAGATGTAAAAATAGAAATACAGACGAGGTCTTTTTCAGACCTACGTGTGTCAGCAAACATAGAAATAGAAAAAGACTTATGTGTTATCACCAGATATAAAAATAGAAAAAGACCTACGTGTCACCAGATGTAAAAATAGGAAAAACCCACATGTGCCACCAGATGTAAAAATAGAAAAAGACCTACGTGTGTCACGAGATGTAAAAATAGAAAAAGACCTACGTGTGTCACCAAATGTAAAAATAGGAAAAGACCTACGTGTGACAACCAGATGTAACAATAGAAAAAGAACCATGTGTGTCACCAGATGTAAAAATAGAAAAACACCCACGTGTGTCACCAGACATAAAATAGAAAAAGAACCATATGTGTCACCAGATGTAAAAATAGAAAAAGACCCAAGTGTAAAGGAAAAATTTCTGGAATCTATTTCCAGAAACTTTTCCTTATTTACCACCCTTTTCCTTATTTAACAAGTGAGTATAGATCAATCAAAATCCTCAGCACTACAGTAACAGTTCAGCAGTTATTAGTAGGTAAACGAACTAAAAGTAATGAACCCTCAAATCACCACACGACTGTAAATAAGTTTTGGTTTGGTTAATTTCTTTGCTTGATGACATATCAACCTTTGAGGGTATTTAATGCCAAAATCATATCTGGAGAGCAGTAGTGGTACTATTAAACATATGACTGGAGGGATAAGACGTTCCATTCCTTTCTTAATAGTTGTCGTCCGAAAGTGAATAGTGCAACTGACGTTCGAACTCGCTTATTATATAATATATATATATATATATATATATATATATATATATATATATATATATAAATAATAATTTTTTTTTCTGAAATCAAAGACGGGATGGAACACAATCAAAGGAAGTTTTTCTTCTTCATCGTTTGAATTAACCGCGTACGACAGCAAAGAATTCAGCTCCGCTGACAAGTAGAACTTGGATCTGTTGAAATACGATTCAACGTCCTGAGCCACAGGAAATAGAGAATCGGATCTTCATCATATCTTCCACGTACCACGTAATATCTATTGGGGGTCAGATATTCACGCTAGAAGTAAACATTAACCTATCTCACATCCATCTTTTTTGCACGTCTGAATTTCTGTAATAAACTTACAAAAACCACTATGTTTTTGGTTATTATTTTGTTGAATTTTTTCACTTGATGATCGCCCCATCCACCTTTTAATATTGGATCCACACTATAGCGTAAATGGGGTGAGAACTTGTTCGGTTTTTTCTTTACGAAATGTTAATTTCAAGCCATGAAATATAAAAGAAAACTTATTCATTTGAGCAATAAGAAAATTAAATAAAATAAAGAGGAAATAGGTCCCAAACGTCTTAAACATAAAAAAGGTTACGCATCGAGACAAGTTGGAATTTTTCAAAATCAGTATACATGTCAACAACTTTTTAAACAATCTATTTAAAATAAATGACTCGATTGATTTTATCGAAATCTGCTTATTTTTAATAATGTTAGAATTTACTCACCTGATCTTAGTTTAGCATGGGACAAAAAGTATGGAATGCCAAGTGTGAAGTGGAAAAGTCCAAACGGATGGCTGATATAGTTATTAATATCTTGGGAGAAAAATATGAAATCCCCATATATGACATTCACTTGGGCCATTAACTTCGATTCAAATAAAAAAATCATTGATATAAAACAATTTTTGTTCAATTGCTGGACATTCTAACTTTATGAAATACACCTAAAAAAATTTATAATTGAATTATTTGAATTAATAGTATATTCCTCCAGATCAAGTAGAAAAAATATGGAACCATTCAATGTTGAAAAATTAGAGAATCAATATGAGGTTCGCTTTTCTAAGACAAAGACCAGCATAAGTCTAAATTTACAAATTAAGTAGCAGTTAAATGAGAGAACCTGCAAACCTTGTTGAGCTGTTGAGCTGTTAAGCAGGGTTAAATGCGAAGCAACATAATACCAACAAGAGAGCTGTTAATTAAAACAATAAAAAGGACTGTGTTCCAGAAGGAAAGTGGCAAAAGATGTTGGTTGTTCCGAATCTGCTGTATGTAAAATTTGGTGTAAAAAAATAAGGGAGTTATAAAAGGAAAATATACGGGTAGACCACAGGAGACTTCAAAGTGTCATAGAAAGCGAATAGAAAATAACGAATAGAAAACTCAAAGTGATATGCTTTGAAACTAGAAAGTGTACAAGATAAATGAAAAACAGATGGACAGAAACGGAAGTCAATTTTTGTAACAGAACTGTAAGAAATAGGCAGAGTAAAAAGAGATTTACACGCAGCAAAGACAAACAAAAATCAGTACTAACATATAAACAGAAGAGAACGGGGTTACAGTCGGCTACAGTAATCATGAAGTGTAGATGATTGGATGAAGTAATATACAATAACCAATCACGAATATTTTGCTAAAGTTTATCGAAAAGCTTGAAAATTTGTTTAAAAGAAGTAACAATCAGAAAGTTTCTCAATCTTTTGCTTTAGGTATCAAGGGAAATGTTTTCGACATATTCTTTCTGCATTTAACTGGTTATATTTCCTTGTATAAATTGGATGCTATATATACGGACAATGAACAACAATTTCAGCATGCCTTATCTTAATTTCAGGATATCTTGTAAAAAAATATAATGCTAGAAAATATCGAAGATAAATCATTTATCAATCGTCGACTATAAAAATGTTGGTATGCAGCTAAAACCAAAGAATAACCTAATTTTAAAACTACACGCGCAGGAGATGGAATGCTTCACTTGAATTGGATATATATATAAGGATCATTAAATAGGTTTCCAGACTTTTTTCGTATGGGCATTTTTATTGATAGTACACACATGAAACTCTAGTCCACTTCGAAGTAATCTCCTCCGGCTGCAATGCACTTGTTGTACCGTTCCAACAACTTCTGCAAGGCCCCATGGAAGTCCTCTTGTGTGAGCGTGTCAATCATCTTCGTCACAGCCTCTTTCATCTCCTCAATTGTCTCATGACGACAGCCTCTGAGCTTAGGGGATAACCAAAAGTCACAGGGAGCAAGGTCTGGACTATAGGGAGGCTGAGAAACTGTCTTGATGCCCATCTTGGTCAAATAGTCTGTGACAAGGATGGAGTTGTGGACTGGTGCATTGTCCTCGTGGAAATTCCACTGACCCGATTTAAAGAGTTCTGGCCCCTTTCGACGGAATCTCCTTTCGGAACTCCATTAAAACCGCAACATAGTAACCCTAACCCTAACCCTTTGGCCAATCAACTCTGGTGTATTGACTTCCTTACTCCTCCTACACCTCTCATAATCCCTCATAGACTCCCTGCCTTCCTTGAATCTCTTATGCCACTCAAAAACTGATGCTCGATTCATGTAAGATGGTCCAAAAGCTGTCTGAAGCATTCCATACGTTTCTGTGACATTTTTTCCAAGTTTAAAACACAATTTTATTGCATATCGTTCTTCTAAAGTGTCCTCACGTCCAGATTGCATTTTTGAAATTCACCAACTGAAACAATCAGGCTTTAGTAGGGTGTATTCTAATTGCAGCTGTAGCTGTTGATTTGAACATGAAATCATAAAAATTGGTCAGTCATCTCATAAGATGTATAGCAATAACATAGTGAATTTTCAAGAGTCTACGACAATTTTAAATGCCTGTACAAAAATAGTCTGGAAACCTATTGAATGCACCACGTATATATATATATATATATATATATATATATATATATATATATATATATATATATACTAATTATAAATCCATAGTGTCTAAGAAATGTCTAATAAGAAAACTCAAAGTGATATGCCTTGAAAATAGGTGGTGTAACGGTTAGCAAACTAGACTAGCAAACCTACACGAGTGAGTTCGAGTCTCATTTGGCGCCCCATTAATTCGGCCTTGTGCCATATCGAAGCAAAGAGCTTTGTAAATTACTAGTGGAGATGCCCGTGGTGTAATAGTTATCGTCGTAAGAAATGGACACGGCGACACGAGTTCAAATCCTGGACGAGACTGATTGCATTTCACATTGCACTAATGCCCTTGGGAAAGGTATGAATCCAATTATTCTCCCTCCAGCTATGGGTAAATAGTAGGACCGACTAGGTTCTTCAGCCTTGGTGAGGCAACTGATCTAGGAGAAGGAAAACTCTGAATTCAAACCTGTTAAACTCCGCTTAAAAAATTGACCTTGTGTCATATCCTGCCCGAGCAGAGGGGGTGGTAAATATGTATAAAAAAGCTATAAGAAAGTGTAAGGCTGGTTTTAAGTATTGTTTTTGAAATTCTTATTTAATTAATTAATTAATTAATTAATTAATCATTTCTTCATTCATTTTTTTTTTACTTTCAACGGAATTCCTATGAAGTTGTTAGAAAAAGCCAAAGTCTGAAAAGTTGTAAAAAATCTAAAAAGAAAAAAAATATCTAAAATAAGTACATTGTACAAATAATTCAGATTTTGTTAGAGTTACGGGAATTTCTTGACAATCTATAAGTCATGGAATGTATTTTAAGATGTGATTCACAATATATGAAATAAAATATTCGACCCAGGAATACGCAACAATAGCGGGATATTCACGATTTTAGCCCAAACAATATTGAGTGAATATGTTTTATAAATGCCTCAAAGGTGAATATAGACA
Source organism: Sepioteuthis lessoniana (assembly GCA_963585895.1). Lineage (NCBI taxonomy): Eukaryota > Metazoa > Mollusca > Cephalopoda > Myopsida > Loliginidae > Sepioteuthis > Sepioteuthis lessoniana. The sequence continues at coordinate 2,331,287 of OY757912.1, forward strand.
TTGCAGTGATTGGCAAATTTATAGTTACTAATTGAAAAACATCACTTAGGATGATTTCAAATCATTTATCTTTCCTATTTGGGGACAAAACACAAAGACCAATTGCCAAAGTAAAACTTTAAAAAAATTCACAGACTCCCATACTCAATGCATAATTGAGTTACACAACCTTCCGGCATCCCTCAATTTAATGTCAACAATAAACATCATTTGCTACCAAACCAGCCCAGCCCCGACCAGGCCAGTCAACGATCACTTTAACGTTGTCGCAATTGTGGTAGTTCGTGGCTATAGCCAAACAATCAATAAAATTGCTATATGTAAGAAAATGTAATAAGAACGCTGAGTCTTACTTGGGGCTGCTAATCAAGCATTATTCGACTAAAACTAACTGAGAGATGGCGCAGGAGTAAACCGTTTTTATCGTGTGCTGTATTCATCACGTGATTCCGGTTGTTATAAGCCTATTTATGATATTTACTGCTGTTGCCTACCACTAGCGCCGTTTCCAGTCATATGTGAGAAAGTCCTATAGACAAGGATGTCACTTCTGTTGTCTACTACTAGCGCCGTTTCCAATCATATGTTAGAAAGACCAATAGACAAGTTGTCACTTCTGTTGTCTACTACTAGCGCCGTTTCCAATCATATGTTAGAAAGACCTATAGACAGGGATGGCACTTCTGTTGTCTACTACTAGCGCCGTTTCCAATCATATGTTAGAAAGACCTATAGACAAGGATGTCACTTCTGTTGTCTACTACTAGCGCCGTTTCCAGTCATATGTTAGAAAGACCAATAGACAAGGGTGTCACGTCTGTTGTCTACTACTAGCGCCGTTTCCAGTCATATGTTAGAAAGACCTATAGACAAGGATGTCACTGCTGTTGTCTACTACTAGCGCCGTTTCCAATCATATGTTAGAAAGACCTATAGACAAGGATGTCACTTCTGTTGTCTACTACTAGCGCCGTTTCCAATCATATGTTAGAAAGACCTATAGACAAGGATGTCACGTCTGTTGTCTACTACTAGCGCCGTTTCCAATCATATGTTAGAAAGACCTATAGACAAGGATGTCACTTCTGTTGTCTACTACTAGCGCCGTTTCCAATCATATGTTAGAAAGACCTATAGACAAGGATGTCACTTCTGTTGTCTACTACTAGCGCCGTTTCCAATCATATGTTAGAAAGACCTATAGACAGGGATGGCACTTCTGTTGTCTACTACTAGCGCCGTTTCCAATCATATGTTAGAAAGACCTATAGACAGGGATGGCACTTCTGTTGTCTACTACTAGCGCCGTTTCCAATCATATGTTAGAAAGACCTATAGACAAGGATGTCCCTTCTGTTGTCTACTACTAGCGCAGTTTCCAATCATATGTTAGAAAAACCTATAGACAAGGATGTCACGTCTGTTGTCTACTACTAGCGCCGTTTCCAATCATATGTTAGAAAGACCTATAGACAAGGATGTCACTTCTGTTGTCTACTACTAGCGCCGTTTCCAATCATATGTTAGAAAGACCTATAGACAAGGATGTCACGTCTGTTGTCTACTACTAGCGCCGTTTCCAGTCATATGTTAGAAAGACCTATAGACAAGGATGTCACTTCTGTTGTCTACTACTAGCGCCGTTTCCAATCATATGTTAGAAAGACCTATAGACAAGGATGTCACGTCTGTTGTCTACTACTAGCGCCGTTTCCAATCATATGTTAGAAAGACCTATAGACAAGGATGTCACTTCTGTTGTCTACTACTAGCGCCGTTTCCAATCATATGTTAGAAAAACCTATAGACAAGGATGTCATTTCTGTTGTCTACTCCGAGCGCCGTTTCCAATCGTATGTTAGAAAGACCTATAGACAAGGATGGCACTTCTGTTGTCTACTACTAGCGCCGTTTCCAATCGTATGTTAGAAAGACCTATAGACAAGGATGTCACGTCTGTTGTCTACTAATAGCGCCGTTTCCAATCATATGTTAGAAAGACCTATAGACAAGGATGTCACTTCTGTTGTCTACTACTAGCGCCGTTTCCAATCATATGTTAGAAAGACCTATAGACAAGGATGTCACTTCTGTTGTCTGCTACTAGCACCGTTTCCAGTCATATGTTAGAAAGACCAATAGACAAGGATGTCACTTCCGTTGTCTACTACTAGCGCCGTTTCCAATCATATGTTAGACAGACCTATAGACAAGGATGTCACTTCTGTTGTCTACTACTAGCGTCGTTACCAGTCATATGTTAAAAAGACCTATACACAAGGATGGCACTTCTGTTGTCTACTACTAGCGCCGTTTCCAATCATATGTTAGAAAGACCTATAGACAAGGATATCACTTCTGTTGTCTACTACTAGCGCCGTTTCCAATCATATGTTAGAAAGACCTATAGACAAGGATGGCACTTCTGTTGTCTACTACTAGCGTCGTTACCAGTCATATGTTAAAAAGACCTATACACAAGGATGGCACTTCTGTTGTCTACTACTAGCGCCGTTTCCAATCATATGTTAGAAAGACCTATAGACAAGGATGGCACTTCTGTTGTCTACTACTAGCGCCGTTTCCAATCATATGTTAGAAAGACCTATAGACAAGGATGTCACTTCTGTTGTCTACTACTAGCGCCGTTTCCAATCATATGTTAGAAAGACCTATAGACAAGGATGTCACGTCTGTTGTCTACTACTAGCGCCGTTTCCAATCATATGTTAGAAAGACCTATAGACAAGGATGGCACTTCTGTTGTCTACTACTAGCGTCGTTACCAGTCATATGTTAAAAAGACCTATACACAAGGATGGCACTTCTGTTGTCTACTACTAGCGCCGTTTCCAATCATATGTTAGAAAGACCTATAGACAAGGATATCACTTCTGTTGTCTACTACTAGCGCCGTTTCCAATCGTATGTTAGAAAGACCTATAGACAAGGATGTCCCTTCTGTTGTCTACTACTAGCGCAGTTTCCAATCATATGTTAGAAAGACCTATAGACAAGGATGTCACTTCTGTTGTCTACTACTAGCGCCGTTTCCAATCATATGTTAGAAAGACCTATAGACAAGGATGGCACTTCTGTTGTCTACTACTAGCGTCGTTACCAGTCATATGTTAAAAAGACCTATACACAAGGATGGCACTTCTGTTGTCTACTACTAGCGCCGTTTCCAATCATATGTTAGAAAGACCTATAGACAAGGATGTCACTTCTGTTGTCTACTACTAGCGCCGTTTCCAGTCATATGTTAGAAAGACCAATAGACAAGGGTGTCACGTCTGTTGTCTACTACTAGCGCCGTTTCCAATCATATGTTAGAAAGACCTATAGACAAGGATGTCACTTCTGTTGTCTACTACTAGCGCCGTTTCCAATCATATGTTAGAAAGACCTATAGACAAGGATGTCATTTCTGTTGTCTACTCCGAGCGCCGTTTCCAATCGTATGTTAGAAAGACCTATAGACAAGGATATCACTTCTGTTGTCTACTACTAGCGCCGTTTCCAATCATATGTTAGAAAGACCAATAGACAAGGGTGTCACGTCTGTTGTCTACTACTAGCGCCGTTTCCAATCATATGTTAGAAAGACCTATAGACAAGGATGGCACTTCTGTTGTCTACTCCGAGCGCCGTTTCCAGTCATCTGTTAGAAAGACCAATAGACAAGTTGTCACTTCTGTTGTCTACTACTAGCGCCGTTTCCAGTCATATGTTAGAAAGACCTATAGACAAGGATGGCACTTCTGTTGTCTACTCCGAGCGCCGTTTCCAATCATATGTTAGAAAGACCTATAGACAAGGATGTCACGTCTGTTGTCTACTACTAGCGCCGTTTCCAATCATATGTTAGAAAGACCTATAGACAAGGATGTCATTTCTGTTGTCTACTCCGAGCGCCGTTTCCAATCGTATGTTAGAAAGACCTATAGACAAGGATGGCACTTCTGTTGTCTACTACTAGCGTCGTTTCCAGTCATATGTTAAAAAGACCTATACACAAGGATGGCACTTCTGTTGTCTACTACTAGTGCCGTTTCCAATCATATGTTAGAAAGACCTATAGACAAGGATATCACTTCTGTTGTCTACTACAAGCGCCGTTTCCAGTCATATGTTAGAAAGACCAATAGACAAGGGTGTCACGTCAGTGGTCTACTACTAGCGCCGTTTCCAATCATATGTTAGAAAAACCTATAGACAAGGGTGTCACTTCTGTTGTCTACTACTAGCGCCGTTTCCAATCATATGTTAGAAAGACCTATAGACAAGGATGTCCCTTCTGTTGTCTACTACTAGCGCCGTTTCCAATCATATGTTAGAAAGACCAATAGACAAGTTGTCACTTCTGTTGTCTACTACTAGCGCCGTTTCCAATCATATTTTAGAAAGACCAATAGACAAGTTGTCACTTCTGTTGTCTACTACTAGCGCCGTTTCCAATCATATGTTAGAAAAACCTATAGACAAGGATGTCACTTCTGTTGTCTACTACTAGCGCCGTTTCCAATCATATGTTAGAAAGACCAATAGACAAGTTGTCACTTCTGTTGTCTACTACGAGCGCCGTTTCCAGTCATATGTTAGAAAGACCTATAGACAAGGATGTCACTTCCGTTGTCTACTACTAGCACCGTTTCCAGTCATATGTTAGAAAGACCTATAGACAAGGATGTCACTTCCGTTGTCTACTACTAGCGCCGTTTCCAGTCATATGTTAGAAAGACCTATAGACAAGGATGTCACTTCCGTTGTCTACTACTAGCGCCGTTTCCAGTCATATGTTAGAAAGACCTATAGACAAGGATGTCACTTCTGTTGTCTACTACTAGCACCGTTTCCAGTCATATGTTAGAAAGACCTATAGACAAGGATGTCACTTCCGTTGTCTACTACTAGCGCCGTTTCCAGTCATATGTTAGAAAGACCTATAGACAAGGATGTCACTTCCGTTGTCTACTACTAGCGCCGTTTCCAATCATATGTTAGAAAGACCTATAGACAAGGATGTCACTTCCGTTGTCTACTACTAGCACCGTTTCCAGTCATATGTTAGAAAGACCTATAGACAAGGATGTCACTTCTGTTGTCTACTCCGAGCGCCGTTTCCAGTCATATGTTAGAAAGACCTATAGACAAGGATGTCACTTCCGTTGTCTACTACTAGCGCCGTTTCCAATCATATGTTAGAAAGACCAATAGACAAGGATGTCACTTCCGTTGTCTACTACTAGCGCCGTTTCCAGTCATATGTTAGAAAGACCTATAGACAAGGATGTCACTTCCGTTGTCTACTACTAGCGCCGTTTCCAATCATATGTTAGAAAGACCTATAGACAAGGATGTCACTTCCGTTGTCTACTACTAGCGCCGTTTCCAGTCATATGTTAGAAAGACCTATAGACAAGGATGTCACTTCTGTTGTCTACTACTAGCGCCGTTTCCAATCATATGTTAGAAAGACCTATAGACAAGGATGTCACTTCCGTTGTCTACTACTAGCGCCGTTTCCAGTCATATGTTAGAAAGACCTATAGACAAGGATGTCACTGCTGTTGTCTACTACTAGCGCCGTTTCCAGTCATATGTTAGAAAGACCTATAGACAAGGATGTCACTTCTGTTGTCTACTACTAGCGCCGTTTCCAATCATATGTTAGAAAGACCTATAGACAAGGATGTCACTTCCGTTGTCTACTACTAGCGCCGTTTCCAGTCATATGTTAGAAAGACCTATAGACAAGGATGTCACTTCTGTTGTCTACTACTAGCGCCGTTTCCAATCATATGTTAGAAAGACCTATAGACAAGGATGTCACTTCTGTTGTCTACTACTAGCGCCGTTTCCAGTCATATGTTAGAAAGACCTATAGACAAGGATGTCACTTCTGTTGTCTACTACTAGCGCCGTTTCCAATCATATGTTAGAAAGACCTATAGACAAGGATGTCACTTCCGTTGTCTACTACTAGCGCCGTTTCCAGTCATATGTTAGAAAGACCTATAGACAAGGATGTCACTGCTGTTGTCTACTACTAGCGCCGTTTCCAATCATATGTTAGAAAGACCTATAGACAAGGATGTCACGTCTGTTGTCTACTACTAGCGCCGTTTCCAATCATATGTTAGAAAGACCTATAGACAAGGATGTCACGTCTGTTGTCTACTACTAGCGCCGTTTCCAGTCATATGTTAGAAAGACCTATAGACAAGGATGTCACTTCCGTTGTCTACTACTAGCGCCGTTTCCAGTCATATGTTAGAAAGACCTATAGACAAGGATGTCACTTCTGTTGTCTACTACTAGCGCCGTTTCCAATCATATGTTAGAAAGACCTATAGACAAGGATGTCACGTCTGTTGTCTACTACTAGCGCCGTTTCCAATCATATGTTAGAAAGACCTATAGACAAGGATGTCACTTCCGTTGTCTACTACTAGCGCCGTTTCCAGTCATATGTTAGAAAGACCTATAGACAAGGATGTCACTTCTGTTGTCTACTACTAGCGCCGTTTCCAATCATATGTTAGAAAGACCTATAGACAAGGATGTCACGTCTGTTGTCTACTACTAGCGCCGTTTCCAATCATATGTTAGAAAGACCTATAGACAAGGATGTCACTTCCGTTGTCTACTACTAGCGCCGTTTCCAGTCATATGTTAGAAAGACCTATAGACAAGGATGTCACGTCTGTTGTCTACTACTAGCGCCGTTTCCAATCATATGTTAGAAAGACCTATAGACAAGGATGTCACTTCCGTTGTCTACTACTAGCGCCGTTTCCAGTCATATGTTAGAAAGACCTATAGACAAGGATGTCACTTCTGTTGTCTACTACTAGCGCCGTTTCCAATCATATGTTAGAAAGACCTATAGACAAGGATGTCACTTCCGTTGTCTACTACTAGCGCCGTTTCCAGTCATATGTTAGAAAGACCTATAGACAAGGATGTCACTTCCGTTGTCTACTACTAGCGCCGTTTCCAATCATATGTTAGAAAGACCTATAGACAAGGATGTCACTTCTGTTGTCTACTACTAGCGCCGTTTCCAATCATATGTTAGAAAGACCTATAGACAAGGATGTCACTTCCGTTGTCTACTACTAGCGCCGTTTCCAGTCATATGTTAGAAAGACCTATAGACAAGGATGTCACTTCTGTTGTCTACTACTAGCGCCGTTTCCAATCATATGTTAGAAAGACCTATAGACAAGGATGTCACTTCCGTTGTCTACTACTAGCGCCGTTTCCAGTCATATGTTAGAAAGACCTATAGACAAGGATGTCACTTCCGTTGTCTACTACTAGCGCCGTTTCCAATCATATGTTAGAAAGACCTATAGACAAGGATGTCACTTCCGTTGTCTACTACTAGCGCCGTTTCCAGTCATATGTTAGAAAGACCTATAGACAAGGATGTCACTTCTGTTGTCTACTACTAGCGCCGTTTCCAATCATATGTTAGAAAGACCTATAGACAAGGATGTCACTTCCGTTGTCTACTACTAGCGCCGTTTCCAGTCATATGTTAGAAAGACCTATAGACAAGGATGTCACTGCTGTTGTCTACTACTAGCGCCGTTTCCAGTCATATGTTAGAAAGACCTATAGACAAGGATGTCACTTCTGTTGTCTACTACTAGCGCCGTTTCCAATCATATGTTAGAAAGACCTATAGACAAGGATGTCACTTCCGTTGTCTACTACTAGCGCCGTTTCCAGTCATATGTTAGAAAGACCTATAGACAAGGATGTCACTTCTGTTGTCTACTACTAGCGCCGTTTCCAATCATATGTTAGAAAGACCTATAGACAAGGATGTCACTTCCGTTGTCTACTACTAGCGCCGTTTCCAATCATATGTTAGAAAGACCTATAGACAAGGATGTCACTTCTGTTGTCTACTACTAGCGCCGTTTCCAGTCATATGTTAGAAAGACCTATAGACAAGGATGTCACTGCTGTTGTCTACTACTAGCGCCGTTTCCAATCATATGTTAGAAAGACCTATAGACAAGGATGTCACTTCCGTTGTCTACTACTAGCGCCGTTTCCAGTCATATGTTAGAAAGACCTATAGACAAGGATGTCACTTCTGTTGTCTACTACTAGCGCCGTTTCCAATCATATGTTAGAAAGACCTATAGACAAGGATGTCACTTCTGTTGTCTACTACTAGCGCCGTTTCCAGTCATATGTTAGAAAGACCTATAGACAAGGATGTCACTGCTGTTGTCTACTACTAGCGCCGTTTCCAATCATATGTTAGAAAGACCTATAGACAAGGATGTCACGTCTGTTGTCTACTACTAGCGCAGTTTCCAATCATATGTTAGAAAGACCTATAGACAAGGATGTCACTTCCGTTGTCTACTACTAGCGCCGTTTCCAGTCATATGTTAGAAAGACCTATAGACAAGGATGTCACTGCTGTTGTCTACTACTAGCGCCGTTTCCAATCATATGTTAGAAAGACCTATAGACAAGGATGTCACTTCCGTTGTCTACTACTAGCGCCGTTTCCAGTCATATGTTAGAAAGACCTATAGACAAGGATGTCACTTCTGTTGTCTACTACTAGCGCCGTTTCCAATCATATGTTAGAAAGACCTATAGACAAGGATGTCACTTCCGTTGTCTACTACTAGCGCCGTTTCCAGTCATATGTTAGAAAGACCTATAGACAAGGATGTCACTTCCGTTGTCTACTACTAGCGCCGTTTCCAGTCATATGTTAGAAAGACCTATAGACAAGGATGTCACTTCTGTTGTCTACTACTAGCGCCGTTTCCAATCATATGTTAGAAAGACCTATAGACAAGGATGTCACGTCTGTTGTCTACTACTAGCGCCGTTTCCAGTCATATGTTAGAAAGACCTATAGACAAGGATGTCACTTCTGTTGTCTACTACTAGCGCCGTTTCCAATCATATGTTAGAAAGACCTATAGACAAGGATGTCACGTCTGTTGTCTACTACTAGCGCCGTTTCCAGTCATATGTTAGAAAGACCTATAGACAAGGATGTCACTGCTGTTGTCTACTACTAGCGCCGTTTCCAATCATATGTTAGAAAGACCTATAGACAAGGATGTCACTTCCGTTGTCTACTACTAGCGCCGTTTCCAATCATATGTTAGAAAGACCTATAGACAAGGATGGCACTTCTGTTGTCTACTACTAGCGCCGTTTCCAATCATATGTTAGAAAGACCTATAGACAAGGTTGGCACTTCTGTTGTCTACTACTAGCGCCGTTTCCAATCATATGTTAGAAAGACCTATAGACAAGGTTGGCACTTCTGTTGTCTACTACTAGCGCCGTTTCCAATCATATGTTAGAAAGACCAATAGACAAGGATGTCACTTCTGTTGTCTACTACTAGCGCCGTTTCCAGTCATATGTTAGAAAGACCTATAGACAAGGATGTCACGTCTGTTGTCTACTACTAGCGCCGTTTCCAGTCATATGTTAGAAAGACCTATAGACAAGGATGTCACTTCTGTTGTCTACTACTAGCGCCGTTTCCAATCATATGTTAGAAAGACCTATAGACAAGGATGTCACTTCTGTTGTCTACTACTAGCGCCGTTTCCAATCATATGTTAGAAAGACCTATAGACAAGGTTGGCACTTCTGTTGTCTACTACTAGCGCCGTTTCCAATCATATGTTAGAAAGACCTATAGACAAGGTTGGCACTTCTGTTGTCTACTACTAGCGCCGTTTCCAATCATATGTTAGAAAGACCAATAGACAAGGATGTCACGTCTGTTGTCTACTACTAGCGCCGTTTCCAATCATATGTTAGAAAGACCTATAGACAAGGATGTCACGTCTGTTGTCTACTACTAGCGCCGTTTCCAGTCATATGTTAGAAAGACCTATAGACAAGGTTGGCACTTCTGTTGTCTACTACTAGCGCCGTTTCCAATCATATGTTAGAAAGACCAATAGACAAGGATGTCACTTCTGTTGTCTACTACTAGCGCCGTTTCCAATCATATGTTAGAAAGACCTATAGACAAGGTTGGCACTTCTGTTGTCTACTACTAGCGCCGTTTCCAATCATATGTTAGAAAGACCAATAGACAAGGATGTCACTTCTGTTGTCTACTACTAGCGCCGTTTCCAATCATATGTTAGAAAGACCTATAGACAAGGTTGGCACTTCTGTTGTCTACTACTAGCGCCGTTTCCAATCATATGTTAGAAAGACCAATAGACAAGGATGTCACTTCTGTTGTCTACTACTAGCGCCGTTTCCAATCATATGTTAGAAAGACCTATAGACAAGGTTGGCACTTCTGTTGTCTACTACTAGCGCCGTTTCCAATCATATGTTAGAAAGACCAATAGACAAGGATGTCACTTCTGTTGTCTACTACTAGCGCCGTTTCCAATCATATGTTAGAAAGACCTATAGACAAGGATGTCACGTCTGTTGTCTACTACTAGCGCCGTTTCCAGTCATATGTTAGAAAGACCTATAGACAAGGATGTCACTTCTGTTGTCTACTACTAGCGCCGTTTCCAATCATATGTTAGAAAGACCTATAGACAAGGATGTCACTTCTGTTGTCTACTACTAGCGCCGTTTCCAATCATATGTTAGAAAGACCTATAGACAAGGTTGGCACTTCTGTTGTCTACTACTAGCGCCGTTTCCAATCATATGTTAGAAAGACCTATAGACAAGGTTGGCACTTCTGTTGTCTACTACTAGCGCCGTTTCCAATCATATGTTAGAAAGACCAATAGACAAGGATGTCACGTCTGTTGTCTACTACTAGCGCCGTTTCCAATCATATGTTAGAAAGACCTATAGACAAGGATGTCACGTCTGTTGTCTACTACTAGCGCCGTTTCCAGTCATATGTTAGAAAGACCTATAGACAAGGTTGGCACTTCTGTTGTCTACTACTAGCGCCGTTTCCAATCATATGTTAGAAAGACCTATAGACAAGGTTGGCACTTCTGTTGTCTACTACTAGCGCCGTTTCCAATCATATGTTAGAAAGACCAATAGACAAGGATGTCACTTCTGTTGTCTACTACTAGCGCCGTTTCCAATCATATGTTAGAAAGACCTATAGACAAGGATGTCACGTCTGTTGTCTACTACTAGCGCCGTTTCCAATCATATGTTAGAAAGACCTATAGACAAGGATGTCACTTCTGTTGTCTACTACTAGCGCCGTTTCCAGTCATATGTTAGAAAGACCTATAGACAAGGATGTCACTGCTGTTGTCTACTACTAGCGCCGTTTCCAATCATATGTTAGAAAGACCTATAGACAAGGATGTCACGTCTGTTGTCTACTACTAGCGCCGTTTCCAGTCATATGTTAGAAAGACCTATAGACAAGGATGTCACTGCTGTTGTCTACTACTAGCGCCGTTTCCAATCATATGTTAGAAAGACCTATAGACAAGGATGTCACGTCTGTTGTCTACTACTAGCGCCGTTTCCAATCATATGTTAGAAAGACCTATAGACAAGGATGTCACTGCTGTTGTCTACTACTAGCGCCGTTTCCAATCATATGTTAGAAAGACCTATAGACAAGGATGTCACTTCTGTTGTCTACTACTAGCGCCGTTTCCAGTCATATGTTAGAAAGACCTATAGACAAGGATGTCACTGCTGTTGTCTACTACTAGCGCCGTTTCCAATCATATGTTAGAAAGACCTATAGACAAGGATGTCACGTCTGTTGTCTACTACTAGCGCCGTTTCCAGTCATATGTTAGAAAGACCTATAGACAAGGATGTCACTTCTGTTGTCTACTACTAGCGCCGTTTCCAATCATATGTTAGAAAGACCTATAGACAAGGATGTCACGTCTGTTGTCTACTACTAGCGCCGTTTCCAATCATATGTTAGAAAGACCAATAGACAAGTTGTCACTTCTGTTGTCTACTACTAGCGCCGTTTCCAATCATATGTTAGAAAGACCTATAGACAAGGATGTCACTTCTGTTGTCTACTACTAGCGCCGTTTCCAATCATATGTTAGAAAGACCAATAGACAAGTTGTCACTTCTGTTGTCTACTACTAGCGCCGTTTCCAATCATATGTTAGAAAGACCTATAGACAAGGATGTCACTTCTGTTGTCTACTACTAGCGCCGTTTCCAATCATATGTTAGAAAGACCTATAGACAAGGATGTCACGTCTGTTGTCTACTACTAGCGCCGTTTCCAATCATATGTTAGAAAGACCTATAGACAAGGATGTCACTTCTGTTGTCTACTACTAGCGCCGTTTCCAATCATATGTTAGAAAGACCAATAGACAAGTTGTCACTTCTGTTGTCTACTACTAGCGCCGTTTCCAATCATATGTTAGAAAGACCTATAGACAAGGATGTCACTTCTGTTGTCTACTACTAGCGCCGTTTCCAATCATATGTTAGAAAGACCTATAGACAAGGATGTCACGTCTGTTGTCTACTACTAGCGCCGTTTCCAATCATATGTTAGAAAGACCTATAGACAAGGATGTCACTTCTGTTGTCTACTACTAGCGCCGTTTCCAATCATATGTTAGAAAGACCAATAGACAAGTTGTCACTTCTGTTGTCTACTACTAGCGCCGTTTCCAATCATATGTTAGAAAGACCTATAGACAAGGTTGGCACTTCTGTTGTCTACTACTAGCGCCGTTTCCAATCATATGTTAGAAAGACCTATAGACAAGGTTGGCACTTCTGTTGTCTACTACTAGCGCAGTTTCCAATCATATGTTAGAAAGACCTATAGACAAGGTTGGCACTTCTGTTGTCTACTACTAGCGCCGTTTCCAATCATATGTTAGAAAGACCTATAGACAAGGTTGGCACTTCTGTTGTCTACTACTAGCGCCGTTTCCAATCATATGTTAGAAAGACCAATAGACAAGGATGTCACTTCTGTTGTCTACTACTAGCGCCGTTTCCAATCATATGTTAGAAAGACCTATAGACAAGGGTGTCACTTCTGTTGTCTACTACTAGCGCCGTTTCCAATCATATGTTAGAAAGACCTATAGACAAGGTTGGCACTTCTGTTGTCTACTACTAGCGCAGTTTCCAATCATATGTTAGAAAGACCTATAGACAAGGTTGGCACTTCTGTTGTCTACTACTAGCGCCGTTTCCAATCATATGTTAGAAAGACCTATAGACAAGGTTGGCACTTCTGTTGTCTACTACTAGCGCAGTTTCCAATCATATGTTAGAAAGACCTATAGACAAGGTTGGCACTTCTGTTGTCTACTACTAGCGCCGTTTCCAATCATATGTTAGAAAGACCTATAGACAAGGTTGGCACTTCTGTTGTCTACTACTAGCGCCGTTTCCAATCATATGTTAGAAAGACCAATAGACAAGGATGTCACTTCTGTTGTCTACTACTAGCGCCGTTTCCAATCATATGTTAGAAAGACCTATAGACAAGGGTGTCACTTCTGTTGTCTACTACTAGCGCCGTTTCCAATCATATGTTAGAAAGACCAATAGACAAGTTGTCACTTCTGTTGTCTACTACTAGCGCCGTTTCCAATCATATGTTAGAAAGACCTATAGACAAGGATGTCACTTCTGTTGTCTACTACTAGCGCCGTTTCCAATCATATGTTAGAAAGACCAATAGACAAGTTGTCACTTCTGTTGTCTACTACTAGCGCCGTTTCCAATCATATGTTAGAAAGACCTATAGACAAGGATGTCACTTCTGTTGTCTACTACTAGCGCCGTTTCCAATCATATGTTAGAAAGACCTATAGACAAGGATGTCACGTCTGTTGTCTACTACTAGCGCCGTTTCCAATCATATGTTAGAAAGACCTATAGACAAGGATGTCACTTCTGTTGTCTACTACTAGCGCCGTTTCCAATCATATGTTAGAAAGACCAATAGACAAGTTGTCACTTCTGTTGTCTACTACTAGCGCCGTTTCCAATCATATGTTAGAAAGACCAATAGACAAGTTGTCACTTCTGTTGTCTACTACTAGCGCCGTTTCCAATCATATGTTAGAAAGACCTATAGACAAGGATGTCACTGCTGTTGTCTACTACTAGCGCCGTTTCCAATCATATGTTAGAAAGTCCTATAGACAAGGATGTCACTTCTGTTGTCTACTACTAGCGCCGTTTCCAATCATATGTTAGAAAGACCTATAGACAAGGTTGGCACTTCTGTTGTCTACTACTAGCGCAGTTTCCAATCATATGTTAGAAAGACCAATAGACAAGGATGTCACTTCTGTTGTCTACTACTAGCGCCGTTTCCAATCATATGTTAGAAAGACCTATAGACAAGGTTGGCACTTCTGTTGTCTACTACTAGCGCCGTTTCCAATCATATGTTAGAAAGACCTATAGACAAGGATGTCACTTCTGTTGTCTACTACTAGCGCCGTTTCCAATCATATGTTAGAAAGACCTATAGACAAGGATGTCACTTCTGTTGTCTACTACTAGCGCCGTTTCCAATCATATGTTAGACAGACTTATAGACAAGGATGGCACTTCTGTTGTCTACTACTAGCGCCGTTTCCAATCATATGTTAGAAAGACCTATAGACAAGGATGTCCCTTCTGTTGTCTACTACTAGCGCAGTTTCCAATCATATGTTAGAAAGACCTATAGACAAGGGTGTCACTTCTGTTGTCTACTACTAGCGCCGTTTCCAATCATATGTTAGAAAGACCTATAGACAAGGGTGTCACTTCTGTTGTCTACTACTAGCGCCGTTTCCAATCATATGTTAGAAAGACCTATAGACAAGGATGTCCCTTCTGTTGTCTACTACTAGCGCAGTTTCCAATCATATGTTAGAAAGACCTATAGACAAGGATGGCACTTCTGTTGTCTACTCCGAGCGCCGTTTCCAGTCATATGTTAGAAAGACCAATAGACAAGTTGTCACTTCTGTTGTCTACTACTAGCGCCGTTTCCAGTCATTTGTTAGAAAGACCTATAGACAAGGGTGTCACTTCTGTTGTCTACTACTAGCGCCGTTTCCAATCATATGTTAGAAAGACCTATAGACAAGGATGTCCCTTCTGTTGTCTACTACTAGCGCAGTTTCCAATCATATGTTAGAAAGACCTATAGACAAGGATGTCACTTCTGTTGTCTACTACTAGCGCAGTTTCCAATCATATGTTAGAAAGACCTATAGACAAGGATGTCACTTCTGTTGTCTACTACTAGCGCCGTTTCCAATCATATGTTAGAAAGACCTATAGACAAGGGTGTCACTTCTGTTGTCTACTACTAGCGCCGTTTCCAATCATATGTTAGAAAGACCTATAGACAAGGATGTCACTTCTGTTGTCTACTACTAGCGCAGTTTCCAATCATATGTTAGAAAGACCAATAGACAAGGATGTCACTTCTGTTGTCTACTACTAGCGCCGTTTCCAATCATATGTTAGAAAGACCTATAGACAAGGTTGGCACTTCTGTTGTCTACTACTAGCGCCGTTTCCAATCATATGTTAGAAAGACCTATAGACAAGGGTGTCACTTCTGTTGTCTACTACTAGCGCCGTTTCCAATCATATGTTAGAAAGACCAATAGACAAGTTGTCACTTCTGTTGTCTACTACTAGCGCCGTTTCCAATCATATGTTAGAAAGACCTATAGACAAGGATGTCACTTCTGTTGTCTACTACTAGCGCCGTTTCCAATCATATGTTAGAAAGACCAATAGACAAGTTGTCACTTCTGTTGTCTACTACTAGCGCCGTTTCCAATCATATGTTAGAAAGACCTATAGACAAGGATGTCACTTCTGTTGTCTACTACTAGCGCCGTTTCCAATCATATGTTAGAAAGACCTATAGACAAGGATGTCACGTCTGTTGTCTACTACTAGCGCCGTTTCCAATCATATGTTAGAAAGACCTATAGACAAGGATGTCACTTCTGTTGTCTACTACTAGCGCCGTTTCCAATCATATGTTAGAAAGACCAATAGACAAGTTGTCACTTCTGTTGTCTACTACTAGCGCCGTTTCCAATCATATGTTAGAAAGACCTATAGACAAGGATGTCACTGCTGTTGTCTACTACTAGCGCCGTTTCCAATCATATGTTAGAAAGTCCTATAGACAAGGATGTCACTTCTGTTGTCTACTACTAGCGCCGTTTCCAATCATATGTTAGAAAGACCTATAGACAAGGTTGGCACTTCTGTTGTCTACTACTAGCGCAGTTTCCAATCATATGTTAGAAAGACCAATAGACAAGGATGTCACTTCTGTTGTCTACTACTAGCGCCGTTTCCAATCATATGTTAGAAAGACCTATAGACAAGGTTGGCACTTCTGTTGTCTACTACTAGCGCCGTTTCCAATCATATGTTAGAAAGACCTATAGACAAGGATGTCACTTCTGTTGTCTACTACTAGCGCCGTTTCCAATCATATGTTAGAAAGACCTATAGACAAGGATGTCACTTCTGTTGTCTACTACTAGCGCCGTTTCCAATCATATGTTAGACAGACTTATAGACAAGGATGGCACTTCTGTTGTCTACTACTAGCGCCGTTTCCAATCATATGTTAGAAAGACCTATAGACAAGGATGTCCCTTCTGTTGTCTACTACTAGCGCAGTTTCCAATCATATGTTAGAAAGACCTATAGACAAGGGTGTCACTTCTGTTGTCTACTACTAGCGCCGTTTCCAATCATATGTTAGAAAGACCTATAGACAAGGGTGT
Organism: Sepioteuthis lessoniana; assembly: GCA_963585895.1. Taxonomy (NCBI): domain Eukaryota; kingdom Metazoa; phylum Mollusca; class Cephalopoda; order Myopsida; family Loliginidae; genus Sepioteuthis; species Sepioteuthis lessoniana. The sequence continues at coordinate 2,348,029 of OY757912.1, forward strand.
CACTTCTGTTGTCTACTACTAGCGCCGTTTCCAATCATATGTTAGAAAGACCTATAGACAAGGATGTCCCTTCTGTTGTCTACTACTAGCGCAGTTTCCAATCATATGTTAGAAAGACCTATAGACAAGGATGGCACTTCTGTTGTCTACTCCGAGCGCCGTTTCCAGTCATATGTTAGAAAGACCAATAGACAAGTTGTCACTTCTGTTGTCTACTACTAGCGCCGTTTCCAGTCATTTGTTAGAAAGACCTATAGACAAGGGTGTCACTTCTGTTGTCTACTACTAGCGCCGTTTCCAATCATATGTTAGAAAGACCTATAGACAAGGATGTCCCTTCTGTTGTCTACTACTAGCGCAGTTTCCAATCATATGTTAGAAAGACCTATAGACAAGGATGTCACTTCTGTTGTCTACTACTAGCGCCGTTTCCAATCATATGTTAGAAAGACCTATAGACAAGGATGTCACTTCTGTTGTCTACTACTAGCGCAGTTTCCAATCATATGTTAGAAAGACCTATAGACAAGGATGTCACTTCTGTTGTCTACTACTAGCGCCGTTTCCAATCATATGTTAGAAAGACCTATAGACAAGGGTGTCACTTCTGTTGTCTACTACTAGCGCCGTTTCCAATCATATGTTAGAAAGACCTATAGACAAGGATGTCACTTCTGTTGTCTACTACTAGCGCAGTTTCCAATCATATGTTAGAAAGACCTATAGACAAGGATGTCACTTCTGTTGTCTACTACTAGCGCAGTTTCCAATCATATGTTAGAAAGACCAATAGACAAGGATGTCACTTCTGTTGTCTACTACTAGCGCCGTTTCCAATCATATGTTAGAAAGACCTATAGACAAGGTTGGCACTTCTGTTGTCTACTACTAGCGCCGTTTCCAATCATATGTTAGAAAGACCTATAGACAAGGATGTCACTTCTGTTGTCTACTACTAGCGCCGTTTCCAATCATATGTTAGAAAGACCTATAGACAAGGATGTCACTTCTGTTGTCTACTACTAGCGCAGTTTCCAATCATATGTTAGAAAGACCAATAGACAAGGATGTCCCTTCTGTTGTCTACTACTAGCGCAGTTTCCAATCATATGTTAGAAAGACCTATAGACAAGGTTGGCACTTCTGTTGTCTACTACTAGCGCAGTTTCCAATCATATGTTAGAAAGACCTATAGACAAGGATGTCACTTCTGTTGTCTACTACTAGCGCAGTTTCCAATCATATGTTAGAAAGACCAATAGACAAGGATGTCCCTTCTGTTGTCTACTACTAGCGCAGTTTCCAATCATATGTTAGAAAGACCTATAGACAAGGATGTCACTTCTGTTGTCTACTACTAGCGCAGTTTCCAATCATATGTTAGAAAGTCCTATAGACAAGGATGTCACTTCTGTTGTCTACTACTAGCGCAGTTTCCAATCATATGTTAGAAAGACCTATAGACAAGGATGTCACTTCTGTTGTCTACTACTAGCGCAGTTTCCAATCATATGTTAGAAAGACCTATAGACAAGGTTGGCACTTCTGTTGTCTACTACTAGCGCAGTTTCCAATCATATGTTAGAAAGACCTATAGACAAGGATGTCACTTCTGTTGTCTACTACTAGCGCCGTTTCCAGTCATATGTTAGAAAGACCTATAGACAAGGATGTCACGTCTGTTGTCTACTACTAGCGCCGTTTCCAATCATATGTTAGAAAGACCTATAGACAAGGATGTCACTTCTGTTGTCTACTACTAGCGCCGTTTCCAATCATATGTTAGAAAGACCTATAGACAAGGATGTCACTTCTGTTGTCTACTACTAGCGCCGTTTCCAGTCATATGTTAGAAAGACCTATAGACAAGGATGTCACGTCTGTTGTCTACTACTAGTGCTGTTTCCAGTCATATGTTAGAAAGACCTATAGACAAGGATGTCACTTCTGTTGTCTACTACTAGCGCCGTTTCCAATCATATGTTAGAAAGACCTATAGACAAGGATGTCACTTCTGTTGTCTACTACTAGCGCCGTTTCCAATCATATGTTAGAAAGTCCTATAGACAAGGATGTCACTTCTGTTGTCTACTACTAGCGCAGTTTCCAATCATATGTTAGAAAGTCCTATAGACAAGGGTGTCACTTCTGTTGTCTACTACTAGCGCCGTTTCCAATCATATGTTAGAAAGTCCTATAGACAAGGGTGTCACTTCTGTTGTCTACTACTAGCGCAGTTTCCAATCATATGTTAGAAAGACCTATAGACAAGGATGTCACGTCTGTTGTCTACTACTAGCGCCGTTTCCAATCATATGTTAGAAAGACCTATAGACAAGGATGTCCCTTCTGTTGTCTACTACTAGCGCCGTTTCCAATCATATGTTAGAAAGTCCTATAGACAAGGGTGTCACTTCTGTTGTCTACTACTAGCGCAGTTTCCAATCATATGTTAGAAAGACCTATAGACAAGGATGTCACGTCTGTTGTCTACTACTAGCGCCGTTTCCAGTCATATGTTAGAAAGACCTATAGACAAGGATGTCACTTCTGTTGTCTACTACTAGCGCCGTTTCCAATCATATGTTAGAAAGACCTATAGACAAGGGTGTCACTTCTGTTGTCTACTACTAGCGCCGTTTCCAATCATATGTTAGAAAGACCTATAGACAAGGATGTCCCTTCTGTTGTCTACTACTAGCGCAGTTTCCAATCATATGTTAGAAAGTCCTATAGACAAGGATGTCACTTCTGTTGTCTACTACTAGCGCAGTTTCCAATCATATGTTAGAAAGTCCTATAGACAAGGGTGTCACTTCTGTTGTCTACTACTAGCGCCGTTTCCAATCATATGTTAGAAAGTCCTATAGACAAGGGTGTCACTTCTGTTGTCTACTACTAGCGCAGTTTCCAATCATATGTTAGAAAGACCTATAGACAAGGATGTCACGTCTGTTGTCTACTACTAGCGCCGTTTCCAGTCATATGTTAGAAAGACCTATAGACAAGGATGTCACGTCTGTTGTCTACTACTAGCGCCGTTTCCAATCATATGTTAGAAAGACCTATAGACAAGGATGTCACTTCTGTTGTCTACTACTAGCGCCGTTTCCAATCATATGTTAGAAAGACCTATAGACAAGGGTGTCACTTCTGTTGTCTACTACTAGCGCCGTTTCCAATCATATGTTAGAAAGACCTATAGACAAGGATGTCCCTTCTGTTGTCTACTACTAGCGCAGTTTCCAATCATATGTTAGAAAGTCCTATAGACAAGGGTGTCACTTCTGTTGTCTACTACTAGCGCCGTTTCCAATCATATGTTAGAAAGTCCTATAGACAAGGATGTCACTTCTGTTGTCTACTACTAGCGCCGTTTCCAATCATATGTTAGAAAGTCCTATAGACAAGGGTGTCACTTCTGTTGTCTACTACTAGCGCCGTTTCCAATCATATGTTAGAAAGTCCTATAGACAAGGGTGTCACTTCTGTTGTCTACTACTAGCGCCGTTTCCAATCATATGTTAGAAAGACCTATAGACAAGGATGGCACTTCTGTTGTCTACTACTAGCGCCGTTTCCAATCATATGTTAGAAAGTCCTATAGACAAGGGTGTCACGTCTGTTGTCTACTACTAGCGCCGTTTCCAATCATATGTTAGAAAGACCTATAGACAAGGATGTCACTTCTGTTGTCTACTACTAGCGCCGTTTCCAGTCATATGTGAGAAAGTCCTATAGACAAGGATGTCACTTCTGTTGTCTACTACTAGCGCCGTTTCCAATCATATGTTAGAAAGACCTATAGACAAGGATGTCCCTTCTGTTGTCTACTACTAGCGCAGTTTCCAATCATATGTTAGAAAGACCAATAGACAAGTTGTCACTTCTGTTGTCTACTACTAGCGCCGTTTCCAATCATATGTTAGAAAGACCAATAGACAAGTTGTCACTTCTGTTGTCTACTACTAGCGCCGTTTCCAATCATATGTTAGAAAGACCTATAGACAGGGATGGCACTTCTGTTGTCTACTACTAGCGCCGTTTGCAGTCATATGTTAGAAAGACCAATAGACAAGTTGTCACTTCTGTTGTCTACTACTAGCGCCGTTTCCAGTCATCTGTTAGAAAGACCTATAGACAAGGATATCACTTCTGTTGTCTACTACTAGCGCCGTTTCCAATCATATGTTAGAAAGACCTATAGACAAGGATGTCACTGCTGTTGTCTACTACTAGCGCCGTTTCCAGTCATCTGTTAGAAAGACCTATAGACAAGGATGGCACTTCTGTTGTCTACTACTAGTGCTGTTTCCAGTCATATGTTAGAAAGACCTATAGACAAGGATGGCACTTCTGTTGTCTACTACTAGTGCTGTTTCCAGTCATATGTTAGACAGACTTATAGACAAGGATGGCACTTCTGTTGTCTACTACTAGCGCCGTTTCCAATCATACGTTAGACAGACCTATAGACAAGGATGGCACTTCTGTTGTCTACTACTAGTGCCGTTTGCAGTCATATGTTAGACAGACCTATAGACAAGGATGTCACTTCTGTTGTCTACTACTAGTGCCGTTTCCAGTCATATGTTAGACAGACCTATAGACAAGGATGGCACTTCTGTTGTCTACTACTAGTGCCGTTTCCAGTCATATGTTAGACAGACCTATAGACAAGGATGGCACTTCTGTTGTCTACTACTTGCGCCGTTTCCAATCATATGTTAGAAAGACCTATAGACAAGGATGGCACTTCTGTTGTCTACTACTAGTGCCGTTTCCAGTCATATGTTAGACAGACCTATAGACAAGGATGGCACTTCTGTTGTCTACTACTTGCGCCGTTTCCAATCATATGTTAGAAAGACCTATAGACAAGGATGGCACTTCTGTTGTCTACTACTAGTGCCGTTTCCAGTCATATGTTAGACAGACCTATAGACAAGGATGGCACTTCTGTTGTCTACTACTTGCGCCGTTTCCAATCATATGTTAGAAAGACATATTAAATAGCAAACTTAGAAAGATGCTGGAGGGATTCCTTGTGCATAGTGATTAACGTGCTGAATAGTGAGATCGTAGTAAGCGAGTTCGAACTCTAGTCGCTCTATTGTATTTATCTTTAGATTGATATCATTGGGAAAATCACGAATCCCCTTATCCCTGCAACTATGGATTAAATTGAGTCGCTGCTGTTCTAAGAAGATGGCTTTGACATTAAATAACCCACGAAGGTTGATACGCCATTAAACCAAAGAACCCAATCAAATCAGAAAGATGAAGATTTAGGAATGATTGAGGAAGCAAGAGTTTCAATGTCTTAGCGATAAAGGTTACAACACATACACTAAGAAATGCAGATACAAGTGAAATCCTAGGAAGCTTCCAATGAAATATTTTTAGAGAAGGTATCAAACCAAACGCCAAGAAAATTCAAGACTTTCTATCTCCACAAAACGCAGCTTCTTGGAAATAACCAATTCATGTGGATCACTCTTCATCGTTGACTGCACGGTACTCACTGAAGACGTATATCAACCGAGTAAGAAGACTGCACCGTGACCTTGAACGCAACATCAAACCAGCACCCTCACTAAGTTACTGACAGCTTTGCGTAAGGCATACAACCTGCTCCATTTTGACCCAAAAAAGCCGACGGAAATCTACGCTAATGACATTTCAGCAGGCATTTTAGTTGTACTTACCCAAGAATGGTGTGTCGTTCAGTTTGCACTAACGTTGGTATGTGAATATAATCTACATCTTTGATGGCTCCATTTCTTGTTTACACCGATCAAAAACAACTGACAACGCTCAACAACAACACTCGACTGTTCCCTAATGGCTAATTCACAACAATCTCTTTTGACTGTCACCGTCCACTGAACCTGTAATCCAGTGGAAAAGAATAGAAAATATCCAAAGAATTTTTAGACAACATTGTCCCCATATCAACATCCAAAGTAATAACAGTTTACGATGTCGCCACAAAAACTTCAAAAATCCCAGCACTAATCGCTGCAATTAGAGCAAATTTTATCAGCGAATGGTACACCAGAAGTGATAACATTGACTAATGAACATTTCATTCTTCCAATATCAGCCGGAATTCTCACTAGTATATAATGCAAACATCATTTCAAAATGTTGCTAGAGTTTTTCCATCGTAGCTTTATACACAATCTATTTAATTCGCTCACATTGGATATGAAAGAATCGTGAAATCAACTGGTATTTTTTCTGGTTCAAGAATATGCAAACTCTGGTAGAACGCACCATCAAGGACTGCCATACTTACAAAATCCTTACCCTTACCTCTCCTGCGAACCCCTTAAAATGTATCGTCTCCTCTCAGGTCCGTGGAGAAAACTCAGAGTTGATTTTGGATACATTCAAATGTACCGTACATTTGTGTTGTCATAGACAAATATTCTTGTTTCATGATAATCGATATCATTGACTCAGTCTTAGCTATAGACATTGTAGCGCACACGAAAATTTTTCTTGAATTTCGCGCTTTTGATTCGCTCAAAAATTAACTACGGTTCTCTTTCCAATATGCACATCTTCAACACGAATAATTTCACATAATTATCTTTAAACACAGAAAAATGACATAGAATATTCAAGCCAGGGACAAAACTAAACGCCCTTGTGTATGGTAAAGAAATCCATCAAATCAGCCCACGTCCAAGGATTGAGCTGGTGGCTGAAACGGTTGAAAGAGTTTTCTAGATTTATGACAATATGAAGTATTCACTGGTACTAAAAACTTATGAAAAGAATAAAAGTTTTCTTTAAAAGTCGGGAAAATGTAATTTTCTAATATAAAAATAGAAGAATACAGACTTATTTGCGTTGTGAATAAACATAAAGAAATTCAAAAGTCACTTTGAAAGTTCAGTAAAAACTTGCACTTTGTACATCTGCAAGTTTTCAAAACAATCGAGGACTACATTCAAATGAACAAAAAATATCTAATTCTAGCAATCAGAAACAGCATAGACAATATAAGAACAAAAAGAATAAAAATAACTAGGAAAAAGAAATGTAAAGAAAAACAACTGTATGGCTATTTCAAGCGAAAAACAGGCGAATTCTTACACGAGAAAATGTAGACATGGCTTCGACAGGGAAATCTTTAGAGAAAAACTGAATCTCTTTTAATAGCAGCACAAAACAACGCCACAAAGACCAATAGACAATGCACTACAAAATAGCAAAGGTTGATTATGTAGTTATAGAGATTAAATAATTAGTCACATAAGAGAATATAGCGAACTAACGTAAAAGGAGTATAAGACTAGACCCGACTGGGTGAGGAGGATGATCTGGGAATTGTGCAAGACAATGAAATTTGACTATACTATCAAACCTAAAGAATGAGACACATAAAATTCTCTGTGACTTTGAGATACAAACGGATCGGCTAGAATACTGAGAATAGTCCTGGAAACTTGAGTAGATATGCTATCACTCAGATTCCAATGAAAGACCCTCAGCTAAAGCTGGTGTGAAAAACTTGCAAAGAGAATAATAATAATAATAATAATAATAATAATAATAATAATAATAATAATAATCAAAAAAGAAGTTTGTTTTCTTCAAAAGATGATTTTTTCTCGTGTACCCAACAATATGGTAATAATCCTTCTTATTGGTTTACAAAAAAAGGATTTGATATTGTTGTGGTCAAGGGGAGGTTGAAATGATGACACGACACAGAAATAAGTAATAAGAAATATATTGAAGGCAAATAGTTCATACACAAAACGATGGCTGGGAAAACCCCCTCCTCAGTTTAACAATCAGGAATATGATGGCTCTTGGTAATGGCTCGCTGAGACAGAACCGAGACTGAGACTGAGACTGCGCAGAAGAGAGCTCAGTTGGTATATGTCACATGAGGACGAGTCCATCTATAGGGGACACCCCAACAGATATGATGCCCGCCCCCCTCCAAAATGAATCCAAAGAAAAATGTCGGGAGATGACTCTCATGAAAACAAAGAAACTATATTATTCAATGCGAAAGTTAAATTGATAATTGTCATGTTGAGATATCAAGATTTTTGTTAGTATCGTTTAGTAAGATCGGGATTTGTTATTATCAGTTAGACACAGGACTGGTTTACAAGAAGACATGTTTTTTTTATTCTATCTGCCAAGTATTACTGCGCCAGAGAGATTGTAAGAATACGAATCGGGTCATGCATCTCCGGCCGCATGATCATCTAACCCCTCGTTGTGTTGTCTTTCTCAATAGGTCGAGTCGAAAAGCATGAGTCCGGGATGAGTTCACAAAGAAAGAACAGAAATTGAAAAGATGTTGTTTAAAGAAAGGAGGAGGTTTTATGTGTGACACTTCAGAAAAAACTGACGGTTTTCGAGTTTTCACTTTGGCCGGCGAAAATTCCCTTAACTAGAAACTAAAGCAGACTGCTAGTTCTTCGGGACTGACGTCACCCCTTCCCAAAATGTCTCACTGGCTGACCCTCTGCGTCTGTTTCCTTCTGTTTTTCTTACTGTACACTTCGTATCTGTTCTCCTTTTTTCCTAACTGTCCCTCCTGTATATATTCAAAGGTGAAAATTCCTATTTCCTGGTTGTCGGCCACCCATACACTGGACATAAAAGATGTTGCCCGACAATACGTCTCCACTTGCTTCTAAGAGGTGCGATGGTAAAATTTTTAAATCGTTGATCCACTTTTATTTGAAATTTATGCTTTTATACTTTATATAATCGCTGAAGTTGCGATTCTCTCGCAAATATGTTTCGGTATTTATATGGACACACACATATAAACACATACACATGTACATACCTATGGTTAACTCACAACTGTTCGTATATTCATACATACGTACATACATACACACATAAATATACTCACACCTACCCATGTATTCACACATATGCCCATACATAGAACTAAGGCAGGAAGATAGCATCAATAGGGTTACAAGTTGTCCCTTTATAATCGTCATAAAATTTATGCCATTAAAGAGAAAATTTGAAAAAAATCTCATGAAAATGGTTAACATTAGAAACAAAACCAAAGATATTTGGACTTATATTCAATAAAAGTGTAATCTTAACGTTCAATATATTAAATGTTTTGAAAAATATTTAATATATATTAAATTTTAATAAAGTTTTTCCGTTAATTTCAGCAGTAAATAATTTATCTATCTAAAGATTCCCTGGTTACTTAAATTTTATCTTATATAATTTCAACTGTAGACTGAGCGATGAGCTTAGCACAGCATAAAAGCTAAATGTGGTGAATATTTTCTGCAAAATTACAGATGTGTAGCCTGAAAGCAGTATACGGAAGTGTCGGTCAAAGAGCAAAATACAGATGTATAGGATTAAAAGCAAATTACAGATGTTTAGGTCTGATAGCAGAATAGAGATGTGTAGTTCTGATAATCAAAACCAGATGTGTACGCCAAATCGAAGAATACAGATATACAAGTCTGAAAGCATAATACAGATGTGTAGATCTGATAGAAAGATACAGATGTGTATTTAAGATAGTCAAACACAGGTGTTTAGGTCTTATAGAAGATTACTGATATGTAGGTCTTATAGCAGATTACAGATCTATAGGTCTGCAGGATACAGATGCATATGTCTGATGGCCGAACACTGATGTGTAGGTTTCATAGCCGAAGACAGATGTGTAGGCCTGATCGCAGAATACAGATGTGTATGTCTAGTAGCCGAACACAGATGTGTATGTCTGAGAGCGGAACATGGATGTGTATGTCAGATAGCAGAATACAGATGTGTAAATCTGATAGCCAAACACAGATGTGTTAGTCTGATAAATGAATACAGCTGTGTAGGTCCGATAGCAGACTTGTAAGAAAAAGAAAAAGATAAAAGAAGCAGAATTTCTTAGCGCTACTTAAAAATACAAATGTATTTTCAACTCGCTTGGCGTAAGGATTAACAAGCTAGACCAGCAAACCTATTTTTAGTGAATTAGAGAGTTATTGCGTGCTCCATACATCTAGCTTAGTGGCACAACTGAGCAAAACTTAATAAATAACTATATGTTTTCTCAGCAATGTAAATAAAAAGGTAACGCGGCAAAAATATTGGGAAAATAATATTTGTTTAGTTATTAGTTTCGTTTCTTAGGTTGTTGTCGTCGTCGTTTTGGAATTCGGGTTTAGCGTATCTGAAACCATTGTTCTTCTTCTTACCCTATTTAACATGTCGGCTTCTTTGTCTGTGAAGGCTGCAAGTGAGTTTAAGTAAGTAAGGAAGGAAGAGACGAAGATACCTTTTAGATTCGAAATTTATTTTAGGCTTTTCGATGACAGTGGCGTGGAAAGTCTTCTTGAACCAGTAGAAATATGTCATGTTTCCTAGCCAAGGCATTGAAATATTTTTGTCATTTTCAGTGGTAAAAATTTCAATTTATGGTTATGTCCGGTAGGTGTCTTTTGTGAGGTATGTTAGCAGAGACAGCAACCAACAGGAGAGTCATTTTGGTGAGTTGGAAGTTTGAAGGTCTGTCCTGAGTCTAGTAGATATGTTCAGCAGTGTTGGCTAACAAGCAGTAGACATGGCCCAATCAGCACATGCGTTTTGCTGCTAGCAGCTAGGTGAAAGAGGGTTTCTTTCAGTACTGCAACAAAGGCTGAAGTGAGACCAATTTTCTCTCTGGTGCCAGTAAGTCTATGTTTTGAGCTCACGGGGTTTTCGATTCCTCTCAGAGCCTTCTGGGAACCGCTACCTTTTTGAATTTATTTTATTTCATTTTATTTATTCATTTTCTTTTTTTTCTTTTCTAACCCCCACAGATATTCGGCGTTCATTGTCGACATGCCATTGGTCAAATGTAGTTTCCCTTCTGTTTATATGTGGGATTAAATTGGTGATTTTGTGATTCAGTAATCCTTACATTATTTAAATGTTACAGTTTGAAAAACATCCTTCAAGAAATATCATTAAAAGAAATATCGTCTATACCCGTGTAATCAACGACTTTGTAAGACCAATTTTTCACCTTAAAAATAAATGGGCGTTCATTACAGGGGATATGTTTTTAAATACGTTGAAGCTTACCTTGTTTCTAGCCCCCCTCCGTTAAAAATCTTTTGGGGTTAAAATTTTGGGGTTGTTCATTACACGTTATGATGCAAGTTTATACGCTAACTTGATCTTTGCTTCTTGATCCTCAATGAAATATTTGATGATCTACCGTTGAGCAAATCTCTGACACCAGTTTTTAACCAGAACTTTAAAAATTTGAAAAGAATAACTTTATGGAAACCCATCAACCCAAGAATTCATTTATAAAAACCAAGACAAGGGAAAATCCTAACCCTTTTTTCCAGGGCTCGGCGAAATGTAACAAGTTGAATCGCGTTTCACCAAAAAGCTGAAACACTAATCATTTGCAACCACTCATAAAATAAAGTTCTCTTCATTCTTAACAACAAATACAGAAGTAAATAAATTAAACTAAAACTCATAAATAAGAAATTCAAAAGAATTTAGGTTGTTATTGATAAAAACAACTAGATAATAAGAATTTAAAAAAATTATGCATTTAAAACTTTTTTTTTTGAACTTACATTGATGAAACTGAGGACTGAAAAAATCACAAGCATTCTTACTTATGGGCGATATTGTATAGAGTAACCTCGACGTGAAAACTATTTTATTAACACCAACTGAGTTAAGTTTGTTTTTAACTTGGCTGTAACTCTGTGAAAAATAGTCTTCATATTACTTTTGCACGTTTACAATAAATTTATTTGTGGCTCTCGGGATGTAACGGTTATGGTTGTAGGAAATGTAGACGGTGAAACGAGTTCAAATCCTGGACGAAACTATTTGCATTTCAACAAGGCGTTAATACACTTGAGAAAGGTACGAATCCAACTTTTCTCCCTTCAACTATGAGTAAATAGTTGGGCAGACTGGCTCTTTGGTATGGCAACCGGTTTAAAGGGGAAAAAAAACAGAATTCAAATCTTTTTTGACAACACTTTAAAAATTGACTTTGTATCACATCCGGCCCGTGGCAGAGGGGTTGGGTAAATACATACTATGGACTTATTTACTTGAATTGTTTTCGTCATTCATCGATTACAATACGAAATCTTAATACAACTACAAGATTGATTTATCTAAAATAACAACAACAACAACAGTAACAACGTATTTTCCTGTAATGTCTAAGAGAATAAGTTTCGAGGAAAATTGTTTCGTGGCAAATTTGGCTTATTTTACTGAAATTGAACTTTTTAAATAGTTAATAAATTTGATATTATAAGTATGAAACTATAAGAAAGGAATAAATTCATGATGTAAGTAATGAATAAAAAAAAAACAGGAATAAATGCATAAAAAAGGCATGAAAAGAGATTTGGGAAGAAACATGAAAAAAGGTATGAGAAGAGACACGAAAAAGGCCTGAGAAGAGACACGAAAAAAGGGTTGAGAAGAGACACGAAAAAGGCCTGAGAAAAGACACGAAAAAAGGGTTGAGAAGAGACACGAAAAAAGCCTGAGAAGAGACACGAAAAAAGGATTGAGAAGAGACACGAAAAAAGGGTTGAGAAGAGACACGAAAAAGGCCTGAGAAGAGACACGAAAAAAGGGTTGAGAAGAGACACGAAAAGAGGGTTGAGAAGAGACCCGAAAAGGGCCTGAGAAGAGACACGAACAGGGGCATGAAACACGCTTGAGAAGATACATGAAAAGAGACTGGAAAAGTGAAAGGAAAAGAGACATAAAAGAGTCATTAACAGAGGCATGAAAAGGACGCTGAAATGCAACTAGAGAAGAAAAAGTTATGAAAAGAGACCTGAGAAGAAACTGAACCGAGCTTAAGAAGAAAAGTATGAACATGAATAGGGACATGAAAAAAGGCTCGAGAATAAACATAAAAAGAATATTGGGAAGAGACCTAAAATGTGGCATAAAAACAGGCATGAAAATAGGAAAAAAGGCATAAAAAGTGGTTTAAGAAGCCAGAACAGACGCTTGGGAAGAGACCTAAAAGGAGTCGTGAAAGGAGGAAGGGAAACGGGCATGAAAAGGGGACATGAAATGAGGTATTAAAAGAGAATTAAAAGACATGTAAAGAGGCATAAAAAGTGACATGAAAAGTGACATGAAAAGAGATAGGAAATGAGACATGAAGAAATAACAGAAATAAAGAACGAAATAAATTAATGAAGAAAAATGTTAAAATATTAATTCAAATCTCATTTTAATTTATGACCGTTTTCCCCACAGTTAGAAATAGAACAGTCGGTATACCCTAAGTGATTGCAAGACGTGGTGGTGAGCAAGTCATGTAACCAAGAACTAATCGTCCTCAGATTTCTAATTACTATGGCTTTTTTGCTAAGCCATTTTGGACAATTCCAAGTGCTTCAACAATAGACACAACTGTAACATTCAGACTTCACAATTTATTTTTCAGTTCTCTTGTGAAGTCTCCAAAGTTGTCTACCTTTTCAGTTTCTTTCAATTTGATTCTGGGAGCTGCCAAAACAAGTCCATTTAAATTTTCAGTTCAATCAGTCTTCCAGAGAATTCATATTGATATCTACTTATTCTATTATTTTATTTATATAGGAAGGCATGAAATACTCAATAGTTATGTGGAATTTATTGAGGAGTTATCTTTCAACCTTTTCTTTTAACAAATTTTCATTCCAGCAATAGAAATATTACTGTTTTTATTTTGTATATTCTTTATTCGTGACAGAGAAAGTCATGGATTGTTGACTCTTAAATTTTATGTTTTTATTGACCTAAAATAATTATTTAACCTTTACTTATTTTCATTTAAGCTTCTGCCATAATATAAATCAGGTTAGATAGTTTCATTGCCAAATAGGGTGGCGAGGACTCTTTACACAAACAACAAACCCCAGTTCTCAAACTGTCCGTTTATTTTGCCTCCCTCAATCGAAGGATTGTTAGTTCTAACTGAGATGCTTGTATCTTCAATTCAGAACTATATCTCTTTTTGTCTATCACTTTGGTTAATCTTATTTCTTTAATAGATAGCAATGTTTTCAATTTTGATTCCTGATTATTTTTACCAAGATTATAACAGTATATATCGTCTTCGGTTAGTTTGTGCTTTGTAATGTGTGATAGATTTTCTGTGATGTTTTGTCAAGATATATTTGCCCTTATTTGTATATTATAATGGCAGTCGTCATACCTTTTCACTGTCCCAATAATTCGTCACAGGTGCATATTTCCTTATCAATTATTTTTTCCATAGATTTCACCGTATTCCACATACTCGGAAGTTACAAAAAGTCATTATCTAATATAACAATCACAATCTTCAGACGTTTAAGTTTGTAATTTTACTGACCAATTTGCCTTTTATAGCAATACTGATTAGTATTTGTTAAACTGCCTTATGTATACACTTATTATATTGTCTCGTGCATATATTTATTGCATTATCTTTTGTAAATATATTAATTTGTGTTAGCAATTATCGTTTTGGTCATACATTATATTGGCTTGTATATGTATTTTTTTATATTGCCTTGTATTCATACATGTTTTGTTACGTCATATTTTGACTGCATTTATTGTCTTGTGTATGAATATATCATTTTTTTTTGTGTGTTCACTCTTTTTTCAGTTTTACCTTTTTCTTTCATTTTTTTTCCTATTGTATTTCAGCGGGATTAATCGTTGTTGAGTTTTATTTGTGAGTTGAGAACGACTAATTAAGACATATCCAAAATGTACGATTTAAAAAAAAAATTTCACTACAACAAAGATTACAATGAGATACTACGACAGCCTTTGATTATTCTGGAACTAAATTGGGAGAAATCACACGTGTAGTTATGTCTGTCTGGTTTGAGTAGAGGTGATAAGATTGGCGATCAGTAAAGATGTTTAAAGAGTTGTTGGAAACTGCCGACAAAGTAAGGATATTTTAAAACCTTTTATTATCTTAAAAGAAGTTACCATAAGTTTTATTCGAATATCGTTGATACAAAATCACTCAAACTTGATTGGAGATGTTAAAAATAATCACTCATAGTTTAACTGTCTTAACAAATGAAATCGATAAATTAATAGAGATGAGGAATCTACACTGATCTTCCACCTTAAGGTATTGATTGATTGGCTCGGATTAATGAATTATTGGAAAAGAATTTACGAATTTTTTATGTCAATTTCTAATTTCTGATCTCTCTGATAAAGTAAAACGAAAATTCTTCCAAATTGTAGCCGTGTCAGAACTATTGTATGGTTGTACCACTTGGACTTGAAACACCTAGAGAAAAGACTAGATAGGAATTACATTGTGTACTGTTTTGAACACATCATGAAAACAGCACAATAGAAAACAGTGGCTGTACGGCCACTTACTTCCGATCCCACAAACTGTTTAAGCGAGATATGCTACGTACGACTGGAGAAATAAGGACAAATTCATAAGCAACGTTCTCCCATCGATTCATACACATGGACATATCAGTGTTAACCAACCGGCAAAAACTTACATTCTTTCAGCTTTGAGCTGATACGATGCCATCTAGAAAACTTTCCAAGAGTAATGGCCGATAGGGACGGAGAGCGAGAGAGAGTCAGGGGAATCTGTGTTGTCGGCACGCCTTGGTGATGATGATGACGATGATGATGATTAGATTAGATTTTTCAGAAGAGAAAATCTGACTTTGATTCTCTGAAATCCTGGCTCAATGTGTTAAATCGGAAAAGTCCATTCGAAATGTTTAATATGATTGGATGATTATAACATAAAGTACTTTTATACTTCAAGCATTCTTTTTATTTCCGAAAAATACTTTCAAAGAAGCAAAATGAATTGAATTGTTGCCTATTTTTTGAATACAACAGAAAGCATCATTCATAAAACTAAATAAATTCAATTTTAAAATGAAACCATTCACACATATAGTAGTAAATACTAACAAATGACTTAATTTGCAGAGGGGAAATATCTGAAATAGCGACATTTTAAAGTCTTTAAACCCACAAAGAATGATTGGAAGAAAAGAAGGGAAGAAAATACTCACAAAAACTCATAGGTCTTTACTTTTAACTGTCCATCTCCTCTCAAACACACCGAAGTGGAGTATCTAAACATAAGCGTTTACATATGTGTCAATGGAGTGATTTAATTATCAAAAATTTCGATATTACTGGAATTATGCGTAAAAGCAACTTTAAAATATGGAGAGACGGTCCAATCGTACAGAAGACATGTAGATTGCAAAACAATAACAATTATAACAATAATAATTATACATCTAATTACAATAAGAAACGCCCTGTTTTAGTGAGAGTGCTCGAAGGATATAAAAAAAATAATTCCATTAAAAACATAAGAAAATGCTTGTACAAAAAAGCAAATGATCAAATGACAAAAGAAAAAGTCGACAACTGTTAGCACTTAAAATTAAACCTAAATTATGTAAAATAGGTAGAAACGAAAACTGTTTTGCATTCTTACAGGGAATAGACATTTTTTAAGAATATTCTGTAAAGACCAGACTAAATTGTTATCGGAAGACACACTATTTTCAGAGGGATTGTAACAATTCTCCAGCCAAACCCCGGCAACATCTTCTTTGAATGAAAAAGATCATAATAGAAGACTCCTTTCCAGCCCAACCACAATATCATCTTCTTTAGAAGAAACCCAGTTATTTTGTACGGTTAATGGTAGTTTATTTCACTTACGCCACTTTGTTGTAAAGTATTCTCTTTTCATAACTCCTCACAATTAGTTTCTTTATCTTAACATTTTACTTGCAAAACTCATACAAAAATACGTTCCAGTTATTTATTTTTCGTGGAATCTACACATGAAAGCGATTAGCATAACCAAGCTGATACAGATGCTCTTCAGTGCTTGATTTAGATATTTCGTATAACGTTGATTATCTCTTGCGTCGTATAACGTTGATTACTCGCAAATAATATTTTGATTTGATTGCTAAGCTAAACTACCAGGCCGTAAAGAATAATTCAATGAGTTATCGCAAGATCAAAACTTCGCTAACCAATTTCAACATATTTGATTACTTTTAGCATATGTTATGAAATAGCCGAGGGATTTCGGTTCATGCCTTTGAGTTTAGTTAGGCTGAGAACCTTTCGGCTCAGCACATGGGTTGTTTGGGTGTAAGATTGAAGCAGGTATTAACGCGGGTGCGTGCGAGCGGATGGAGGTGTCACTCAGATGTCATAACAGTCCGAGACGATACTGGGTGACAAGGTGCGGGTGACGTCACGCACCGGAAGCACGCGGAAGTTCGTGTGAGAATTTGAAGAAAATAAGAGTCGGGTTTTAGACGCCAAACGAGAAGGATCGATGTTGGAGCTCGCAGGCGCGAGGCGAACGTGCGCCCGATGGGGGCCGCTCGAGTTGGGGGCCAAATGAATAAGACAGCATAGAAGATTGTGTCTCTCCTCCTTACGTCGAAACCTTTAACTCAAAGTTAATAAAAAGGTTTCGTACCTGAACAAGAAGTCATTACGTGTTTTCGAATTCCGAGATTCCTATGTTCTTTATATGTTCTATAGTAATGAACATTATATGTCCATTTCGCACATACCGTTAAATGCGAATATGGTACACATATCCCCAATGAAATTCACAAATGTTTTTAGCGTTTTTATCTGACCTAAAACGTAAAACATACTGAAAATATTGCTTGTATTCTTCAATCTTCGTTGTTAAAATCACTAAATAAAAATACGTCAATTTTGACAAAAAAGCACCTTAATATGTCAGCTGTGGTAATAAAACTGAAAGCATTTTTTAAGAAAAATAGAATTAATTAAAACAAGATGTTTTTAATACCAACAAAAATAAAACAAACTTTTTGTATTTCTTTCATCTTATCCGTTTAGGTCATAACAAGAGTTGACAAGACTCGAATTTGTGACCTGATAAATGAATGCATCATATTTACTCTGTAAAAGTTATAAAACATTTTTAGCGATTCTTCTTAAACGATCTAATATTTGATATTATCATGTTTGGTATCATCTCATTATACTTGGTACTATCAAGGGTCTACATAAATTTATGTTATAGTTATCAGAAAATGTGTTAGATGATAAAATAACTTCTCGGCACATTGAATGAATTAATATACTGCACGTTTTGATTAGTTGAAATTTCAAGAGCAAACTTGTAAAAAGAAGAGTAAATGTCAAAAATTGCCTGAATAAGAGAAGAATCGAATAAATAAAAATCTTGACGTAATGAAAGTGTTGAAATAGACAATAATCGTCAACAAATAGTGACTTTAAAAATAAGCATTTAAAAAGATTTTTTTCATTCACATCTTCAATAGTTTATCGAAGATGTGAATGGAAAAAATGTATCATAGAAATTTTCATTATTACATCATAGACCTGAACGCAGAGGTGTAGCCCATAGAGACAACAATAACACTGAACTTCCCATTCTTTAACTCGGCAAGCAGAAACATCTGCTTTTTGCTACTATTTAACGCCAAAAAATAACATCGCAACTACTACGTTACTGTTATGTCATTGAGATGTTGCTGACAGAAGTCGCTATAAGCCTTCTGGAGACTCTGCCAGAAGACCGCCCTTAAGACACTCTAAGGCCGGCCATTGTCTAATGAATGAGTAAGTCGAATGGAAGCATGCTAAGCGAGCTATACAACAATGTATAGTTAAATGACAAGACACCTTCGCAGTTACTCTGTCTCATGAAACCTTGTTAGGACATAACGCTATGTCAGATAAGATATTGCAAAGAATATGGATGGACAAGCAACCCACTACCACAACGCAAACCCTGCTATCCATAACTGAGGATGACAATTTGGAAAAACTGGCCGACGTTACAAACAGAATCCATACCATAGAAAACAACCGGCTAATACATTTTCTCCGTGAAAACCACACACACGCACACACAGATTACCCAGCTTAAAGATGCAGTGGCCAGGCTGATCAAACAAATTGGAATGCTGTCTCGACGTAGATCACAGCAGTCAAAATAGAAGCAGAAACAGACATAGAAATATCGCAGAAGATAATTCACTCTGTTGGTACCACAAAACAGTAGGCAGCAAAACTCGCAAATGCAACAAGCCATACAACTACCAGGGAAACGATTCTTATAGCCAATGAAAACCACCACATTGACTGGATCACAGAAACTAAAAAGAAGTTACTTGTTTTATATCCGGGTCAATTCGATGAAGTTGTAATTTCTAATCGACACCGGTGCACAAGTCAGTATCATTCCAGCCACACCAACCCTAAAAAATCAAACTTCAACGCTCAAATTGCAGGCAGCGAACAGATCAATAATACCGATTTACGACGAAAAAAACATTCACCCTGGACCTAAGACAGCGTAAACAGTTTCAATCGATATTCATCATCGCAGATGTATAAATACCCATCATTTGATTGGAATTCTTCACAAACTTCAAATTATCGATAATATGGCGAAATATACAATAAAGGACGATGAAACAAAGTTACAAATTTTTTTTATCCTCAATTCTCACACCACCACTGGAATTGGCACAGTCATTTTACAAAATTGAAAGTTCGCTAAAACACTTCCCCAGTACTCGGATATAACCCGTTCACTAATTCAGTCAAACAATAATAAACATACAACAACCCATCACATACAAACTACTAGACAGCTTACATAAGCTACACTGCGCAAGCGACGTCTATACAAATACAAATTCGCTAAACAAGAATTTCAACATTAATTACAAGGCTTGTTTGCGCTTCAAAAATATCACGGGCATTTCCAATCCATTTGATTCCAAAAGAAGATTAAACTTGGTGCGTATACCGTGATTTTAAGCTTTCAAATGCAGTAATATTGTCAGATCTATACCCTCTACTTTTCATAAGTTACTTCACCACTTGTTTACATGGATATACAATGGATCTAATATGAGCTTATTACCAGATACCAATCATTAAAGAAGAGATACTCAAACACAACGCCATTTCAGCTATTCAAATGTACAAATATACCGTTTGGGTTTCGAAATGCTCGTCAAACTCTTCAACGATTTATTGATGAAGTTATACGTGGATAACCCATTCGTTTTTTGCCTTCATAAAAGATTTTCTCATTGCCAGCAAAAACTAAAACTATTATTTTAAATGCTTAACAAATTTAAGCGGTGGCAAATGCTGAAAAGTTTTTCTAAACTATAAAAAATTGAATCAGTGAGGTACCCGTGGTGTAATGGTTATCCTCGTAGGAAATGGACACGGCGACACGAGTTCAAATCCTGGACGAGACTGATTGCATTTCACATACCACTAATACCCTTGGGAAAGGTTTGAATTCAATTATTCCCTCTCCAGCTATGGGTAAATAGTAGGGCAGACTAGGTTCTTCAGCCATGGTGAGGCAACTGATCTAGGAGAAGGAAAACTCTGAATTCAAACCTGTTAAACTCCGCTTAAAAATTGACCTTGTGTCATATCCTGCCCGAGCGGAGGGGTTGGTAAATATGATATGATAAAAAAATTAAATTTTTGTGTCGTGATGACACAGTCAAGTTTACTGTAATAATCGATGCATCTGCAATTGTTGTCGGTGAAGTATTAAAATAAACAAGTAACATTTCTCAACTTTTCTCATTCTTTTCCGCCAAATTGAATCCAGCCGAAACAACTGATACCACTTTTCTAGAGAACTTTTGGCTATTTATCTAGCCGGTAAAAACTACCTACACATACTGAAAAATCACAAACAGATCACAAACATTTAACATATGTATAACACTCATCAACAGAAAAATACTCACCAAGAGAATTACGTCAATTAGATTATATACCTCAACTTACTTCAAAGATTCAAGATTTTCATAGGAAAGATGGCACTGTTATTGATACTTTATCAAGAACCACAATGCATTACATTGTCACAACTCACTTTAACTTTGACACAATAACAACAGAACAAGAGAAGGACATCTCAGTGGATTTAGCTACGCAATGAACATCACAACAGTTAACCAAACTACCTGATCTTTTCGGTGATAAATATGGTATGATACTAAATTAACAAATCAACGACCATATATTCCTCTGAACCAACGTAAATCCATTTTTCAACATTTCCATGGAATGTCACGTTCAAGTATTAGAGCAACAGTTAAGATATCACAACGATTTTTATGGCTTTGGGTACCTGAAATTAATCTAGATACCATAATGCAGATATATATTAGTTTGATATATTCTGTGCCAAAGAAAGACACAGATGTGAGGAAATAAGAAAACATTGTTTTTGTTGGGTATCTCCCCGTCGTTTTAAAAAGATTCTCAATTGATTTGCAAAAACTTAAATACTTCTTCGGAATTTAGATTTTTGTTTTAATGGTAAAATAATAGTATAAAGTTAATCGTATAAAAAGGAAATATACTGTTTTAAAATAATCGTCATATTATTTATATCATCAAATTACTTCGGTTTCGCTATGATGGATGGATTTGTCCACAGGAAATTAAATTAAAGTAACCATCATAGAAATTTGATTCTAAAAAAACAGTTTATTTGATGATTCAGTTAATTTTGAAAAAAAAAATGACATAATTTTTGTTTATAGCAAAAAAACAACATTTTTTACAGAAGGGATCTGGTTGCTTTGTCAACTTTGTTCAAAGGTCTAAAATATTGTTGCATCATTTTGACCTTTCCACAAATTATGACAATCATCTGGAATTTACAGATTATCTTTGAGGTCAGTCCAAGTATAAAAGATCAGAAATGACAAAAAGGAAATCTGTTTTCTTCGTGTATACAAGCCATATCACCAATTAATAAGTTGACAAGAGTGATAATCAAATTATTTCTTATCGTTCCCTCCATGATCACTAATTGTAGAACATAGGAGGTGGAAATTCAAGTTTCTTAAAAAGAAATGTCGAATGTATTTTGTTTAATTTTACTTTTTTCGATTTTAAAATTTTATTATTATCTGATAACAACGTTTCAAAAGTTTCCAAGGGAATAAAAATAAAGAATTTTAAAACATTTATTAGCTTAATTCAGTAAATGAAAAATCTTTTTAAAATGATTTTCTGCGAATGAAACATGAAGGTGACAATTATACCAATTGTAATTGGTACTTTTGGTACAATAACTAAAGGATTATTAAAGGGACTGGAGGACTTGGAAATAAGAGGACGAGTGGAAACCACCCAAACTACTATATTATTGAAAACGGCCAGAATACTGAGAAGAGTCCTGGATATTTGAGAAGACTTGCTGCCATTCAAACTAATTTAATTTCAGTGTTTTTATTTTTTGATGCTGATCATTGCATTTCGAACAAAATCTCAACTGATTGAAATTCGCTGGTGACTTTCCTTTATATAAATGTAAACATTTTTTTGTGTCTAAATGTTGAGATTTCGTAAAAGGGATTTATAAAAAAAAAAAGAAGATATTATAAAAAGCAAATTAACCCACATTATTTTCTTTCTGTAAAATTAAAAAAAAAAAAAAAAGAAAAGGAAAAAAAAAAGGAAAATTAAAGAATTCTCTATTATTTTGCCGTTGCAACTGGAAACATTACGACTGGTAAATTAGACAAAACTCGTGGAAAACTTTTCTTTTTTCTTTGAGAGGCTTTTGCCAGGGTTCGCTTCAGCATTCCCTGTTTGAGTTTTTTTCCCCGTTTGGAAATAGGCCTATTCTGATTGTTTTTCTCTCTGACTCTATTTGTTTATCTTCATTTAAACCTGAAAAAAAAAAATAAGAGGAACACTTTCGTAATATTCAAGAACCAAGAACATTTCTCGTTACCTGTTTTGGACATTTAGAGAATATTTGAATTCCAGAATCTTGAAATTGTTTCTTCAGAATTTTATATAATTGCAATATTAATTTGGGATCATTTGACAAATATCCTAGCAGAAATTGTTGGAACTTGGGGAACATTTAATTTGTCCGGTTTAGATCTTCATTAATATTACTTGTAATACTTCAGTCTAGTCAACTTATGACCTTATCTGATTCTTAAGAAGTATTTTTCATGAATTCTGTGGCTTAGTAACTATACTGATTAGAATAGGCCATAAAATTCCCTGGTAATTTTGATTGGTTTGGTTTGGTTTGGTTTTATGGCATATCAACCATTGTAGGTTATTTAACGCCAAATCCATTTTTATGTAAATAATCAGTTCCATTTTTAAAAAAATTCAGTTTAGCATGAGTACACAGTTTAATTGTCAAAAACATTTCTATTTCAAACTATTCAAGCAGTTATGTATAACAATTCAGTTTAGTGTAAGTACAGTTTCAATGTCAAAAACAGTTCAATTTCAAATAATTCAGTTTAGCATAAGCACGTAGTTTAAATGTAAGTACGGTTTAATTATCAAAAAACATTTCTATTTCAAGCTATTCAGTTTAGTCAAGCAGTTCTATTTCAGCTAATTCAGTTTAGTATAAGTACAGATTTTGTTTACACACAGTTAAATGTCAAAACAGTTCTATATTAAACAATTCAGTTGACTGAATTAAGGATTTTTCGTTTTCCGAATAACATAGTTGCATCATTATTTCTGATTTTTTAATACAGTCATCTGTATTACAGATGATGCAAAATATTATGTGTTAATTATTTTACTACAAAGTTTAGTCAGATATGAGTTTTAAAATCTGGAAAATAACTTCTGCTTAGAAATATTTTCGAAAATTGTTTTCACTCTACATTAGTTGGTAATTTCATTTAAATATAGCATTGTTATTTCTTTAATGTAACACATACAAAATAAATGAATAAATAAATAAAAGTCTATAAACAAAAAACTCAGGTCGATATTATTTTTACGTGACATATTAGTTAACTCACGACTACAATTATGTAGAATTATAACCAGCATTCCAACGGACAGACACAACAAACTATGGCTGTAGACAGACAAACACTCATAAAGAAGTGTATTTATATGAAATGGCGGCAGAAAGATGAAGCCTAAAAAAGAAATGTATTTATGTGTAATGGCTGCAGGTGGTTAA
This sequence comes from Sepioteuthis lessoniana, assembly GCA_963585895.1. Lineage (NCBI taxonomy): Eukaryota > Metazoa > Mollusca > Cephalopoda > Myopsida > Loliginidae > Sepioteuthis > Sepioteuthis lessoniana. The sequence goes on from OY757912.1 coordinate 2,372,081, forward strand.
AGCCTAAAAAAGAAATGCATTTATGTGTAATGGCTGTAGATGGATGAAGCCTCAAAAAAAAATGCATTTAGTGTAATGGATGCAGATGGATAAAGCCTCATAGGGAATTGTATTTATGTGTAATGGCTGCAGATAGAGGATGCCTCAAAAGGAAAAGTATCTATGTGTAATGGCTGCAGATGGATGCAGCCTCAAAAGGAAATGTATTTATGTGTAATGACTTTAGATGGATGCAGCTTTAAGGGAAATGTATTTACGTGTAATAGCTGCAGATGGATACAGACTCAGAAGAAAAGGTATTTATATGTAATGGCTGTAGAGGGATGCTCCCTAAAACCTATTTTTGTGTAATGGCTTGATATTCATAAATCCTCATAGGGAAATGTATTTATGTGTAATGGCTGCAGATGGAGGCACCCTCAACCGGAAATGTATCTATGTGTAATGGCCGCAGATAAATGCAGCCTCAAAAGGAAAGGTATTTATGCGTAATGGCTGCAGATTGATGCATCCTAAAAAGAAAATGCATCTATGTGTAATGGCTGTAGATGGATGTAGCCTCAAAAGGAAAGGTATTTATGTGTAATGGCTGCAGAAGGATGAAACCTCTAAAGTAAATGTATTTATGTGTAATGCCTGTATTTAGATGCAGACTCATAAGGATACGATTCTATGTGTAATGGCTGAAGATAAATGCAGCCTCAAAACGATAAGTATTTATGTGTAATGGCTGCAGATGGATGCAGCCTAAAAAGAAAATGCATTCATGTGTAATGGCTGCAGATGGAAGCAGCCTCAAAAGAAAATGTTTTCATGTGTAATGGCTGCATATGGGAAAAGCCTCAAAAGTAAAGGTATTTACATGTAATGGCTGTAGATGAATGAAGCCGCTAAAGGAAATGCATCTATGTATATTGGCTGCTGTTGAATGAAGCCTTTAAAGAAAACGTATTATTAGTAATGGTTGTAGATGGATGTAGCCTCAAAAGGAAATGTATTTATGTGTAATTGCTGCTGATGGATAAAGCCTAAAAAGAAAGGTATATAGGTGTAATGGCTGCAGAAGGATGAAGCATCAAACGGAAAGGTATTTATGGGTAAAGGGTGCAGATGGATGCAGTCTCAAAAGGAAAGGTATTTGTGTGTAATGGGAGCAGATGGATGCAGCCTCAAAGGTATTTATGTTTAATGGCTACAGAAGGATGCTGCCACAAAAGGAAAGGTATTTATGTGTAATGGCCGCTGATGGATGAAGCTTCTAAAGGAAAAGTATGTATGTGTAATGGCAGCAGATGGATGCAGCCTCAAAAGGAAAGGTATATAGGTGTAATGGCTGCTGAAGAATGAAGCCCAAATGTAAAGGAATTTATGTGCAATGGCTGCAGATGGATGAACCCTCTAAAAGAAAGATATATATGTGTAATAGCTGCTGATGGATAAAGCCTCTAAAAAAAGTATTTATGTGTCATGGCTGCGGATGGATGCAGCCTAAAAAGGAATGGTATTTACGTGTAATGGCTTTAGATAGATGCAGTCTCTAAAAGAAAGGTATTTATGTGTAATGCTTTCTGATGGATTCAGCCTTTAAAGGAAAAGTATTCATGTGTAATGGCTGCTGATGGATGAAGCCTCTAATGAAAGGTATTTATGTGTAATGACAGCAGTTGGATGCAGCCTCAAAAGGAAAGGTATTTAGGTGTAATGGCTGGAGATGGAGGCAGCCTCAAAAGGAAAGCCATTTATATGTAATGACTGCAGAGGGGTGACCCCTCAAAAAGAAAGGTATTTATGTGAAATGACTGCAGAGGGATGCAAACTATAAAGAAAAGATATTTATGTGTAATGGCTGCAGATGCATGCAGCCTCAAAAGGAAAGGCATTTATGTGTAATGGCTGTAGATGGATTCAGCCTCAAATGGAAAGGTATTTATATGTAATGGCTGCCGAAGGATGAAGCCTCAAAAGGAAAGGTATTTATGTGTAATGGCTGGAGATTGATGCAGCCTCTGAAGGAAAGGTATTTATGCGTAATATCTGGAGATGGATGCAGCCTCCACAGGAAAGGTACTTATATGCAATGGCTGCAAAAAGATGAAACCTCAAGGGGAATGTTATTTATGTGTAATGGCAGCAGAAGAATGCAGCCTATATATATGTGATGACTGCAGAAGGATGAAGCCTCAAAAGGAAAGGTATTTATGTGTAATGGCTGTAGATGGATGAAGCCTCAGAAGGAAAGGTATTTATATGTAATGGTTGCAGAAGGATGAGGTCTTAGAAGGAAAGTTATTTATGTGTAATGGCTTCAGAGGGATGCAGCCTCTAAAGGAAAGGTATTTATGTGTAATGGCTTCAGAGGGATGCAGCGTCAAAAGGTAAGGTATATATATGTAATGGCTGCAGAGGGATGCACCCTCAAAAGGAAAGGTGTTTATGTGTAATGGCTGCAGTTGGATGCAGCCTCTAAAGAAAAGGCATTTATGTGTAATGGCTGGAAAAGGATGCAGCCTCAAAGAGAAAGGTATTTATATGTAATTGCTGCAGAAGGATGAATCCTCAAATGTAAAAGTATTTATGTGTAATGGCTGGAGATGGATGTAGCATGAAAAAGAAAAGTATTTACATGTAATGGCTGCAGAAGGATGAGGCCTCAAAAGGAAAGGTGTTTATGTGTAATGGCTGTCGAGGGATGCAGCCTCTAAACGAAAGTTATATATGCGTAATATCTGGAGATGGATGCAGCCTCCACAGGAAAGGTACTTATATGCAATGGCTGCAAAAAGATGAAACCTCAAGGGGAATGTTATTTATGTGTAATGGCAGCAGAAGAATGCAGCCTGAAAAGGAAAGGTATTTATGTTTAATGGCTGCAGAAGGATGAAGCCTCAAAAGAAAAGGTATTTACATGTAATGGTTGCACAGGGATGCAGCCTCTAAAGAAAAGGCATTTATGTGTAATGGCTGGAGATGGATGCAGCCTCTAAAATAAAGGTATTAATTCGAATGGCTCGAGATGGATGCAGCCCCAAATTAGAGGTATTTATATGTAATGGCTGCAAAAGGATGCAGCCTCAAAAGGAAAAGTATTTATATGTAAGGGCTGTAGATGGATGCAGCCTCTAAAGGAAAGGTATTTATTTGTAATGGCTGGAGATGGATGAAGCCTCAGAAGTAAAGGTTTTTCTTTGTAATGGCTGCGTATTGATGTAGCATCTCAAGTAAAGGTATATATATGTAATGGCTGCAGCGGCAAAAGGAAAGGTATTTATGTGTTATGGTTCCTGACGGATATAGCCTCAAAAGGAAAGGTATTTATATGTAATGGCTGCAGAAGAATGAAGCCACAGAAGGAAATGTGTTTATGTGTAATGGCTGCAGAGTGATGCAGCATCTAAAGGAAAGGTATTTATGTGTAATGGCTGGAGATGGGTGGAGCATTAAAAGGAAAGGTATTCATATGTAATGGCTGCAGAATGATGAAGCCTCAAATGTAAAAATATTTATGTGTATTGGCTGGGGATGTATGTAGCCTCAAAAGGAAAGGTATTTATATGTAATGGCTGCGGAAAGATGAAGCCTCTAATGTAAAGATATTTATGTGTAATGGCTTCAGATGGATGCAGCGTCAAAAGGAAAGGTATTTATATGTAATGACTGCAGAAGAATGAAGTCCCAAAAGGAAAGGTATTTATGTGTAATGGCTGGAGATGGATGCAGCCTCAAAAGGATAGGCATTTGTATGTAATGCCTGCAGAAGGATGAAGCCTCAAAAGGAAAGATATTTATGTGTAATGGCTGCAGAGGGAAACAGCCTTTAAAGGAAAGGCATTTATGTGTAATGGCTGGAGATGGATGCAGCCTCAAAAGGAAAGGTATATTTATGTAATGGCTAGAGATGGATGCAGCCTCTAAAGGAAAGGTATTTATGTGTAATGGCTGCAGAGGGATGAAGCCTCAAAAGGAAAGGTGTTTATGTGTAATGGCTAAAAAGTGATGCAGCCTCTAAAGGAAAGGTTTTTATGTGTAATGGAAGTAGATGGATGAAGCCTGTAAAGGAAAGGTATTTATGTTTAATGGCTGGAGATGGATGCAGCCTCTGAAGGAAAAGTATTTATATGTAATGGCTTCAGAAGGATGAGGCCTCGGAAGGGAAGGTATTTACGTGTAATGGCTTCAGAGGGATGCAGCCTCTAAAGGAAAGGTATATATATGTATTGGCTGCAGAGTTATGAAGCCTCAAAAGGAAAAGTTTTTATGTGTAATGGTTGCAGATGGATGGAGCCTTTAAAGTAAACACATTTATATGTAATGGCTGGAGATGGATGCAGCCTCAAAAGGAAAGGTATTTATGTGTAATGGCTGAAGGGATGCAGGCTCTAAAGGAAAGGCATTTATGTGTAATGGCTGAGGATGGATGCAGCCAAAAATGAAAGGTATTTATATATAATGGCTGTAGAAAGATGAAGCTTACAATTTAAAGATATTTATGTGTAATGGCTGGAGTAGGGTGCAGCCTCAAAAGGAAAGGTATTTATGTTTAATGGCTGCAGAAGGATAAAGCCTCAAAAGAAAAGGTATTTACATGTAATGGCTGTACAGGGATGCAGCTTCTAAAGAAAAGGCATTTATGTGTAATGGTTGGTAATGGATGCAGCCTCAAAAGTAGAGGTATTTATATGTAATGGCTGGAGAAGGATGCAACCTCAAAAGGAAAGGTATTTATATGTAATTGCTGCAAAAGGATTAGGCCTCGGAAGGAAAGCTATTTATGTGTAATGGCTGCAGAGGAATGCAGCCTCTAAAGGAAAGGTATTTATATGTTATGGCTGCAGAAGGATGAAGCCTCAAAAGGAATGGTATTTATATATAATGTCTAGAGATCGATGCAGCCTCAAAAGGAAAGGTATTTATGTGTAATGGCTGCAAAGGGATGCAGGCTCTAAAAGAAAGACATCTATGTATAATGGCTGGAGATGGATGCAGCTTAAAAAGGAAAGGTATTTATATGTAATGGCTGGTGATAGATGCAGCCTCAAAAGGAAAGCTATTCATATTTAATGGCTGCAGAAAGATGAAGCCTCCGAAGGAAAAGTATTTATATAATGCCTGCAGAAGGATTCAGCCTCTCAAGGAATGTTATTTATGTGTAATGGCTGGAGATGGATGTAACCTCAAGAGTAAAAGTATATTTATGTAATGGCTACAGAGGGATGCAGCCTCAAAAGTAAAGGTATTTATGTGTAATGGCTGGAGATGGACACAGCCTCAAAAGGAAATGGTATTTATATGTAATTGCTGCAGAGGAATGAAGCCTCAAAAGGAAAGTTATTTATGTGAAATGGCTGCAGAATTATGAAGCCTTTAAAGGAAAGGTATTTAAATGTAATGGCTGGAGATGGATGGAGCCTCAAGAGGAAATGTATTTATATGTAATGCCTGCTGAAGGATGAAGCCTCAAATGTAAAGGTATTCATCTGTAATTACTGGAGATGGATGGAGCCTCAAAAGAAATGTATTTATATGTGATGACTGCAGAAGGATGAAGCCTCAAAAGGAAAGGTATTTATGTGTAATGGCTGTAGATGGATGAAGCCTCAGAAGGAAAGGTATTTATATGTAATGGTTGCAGAAGGATGAGGTCTTAGAAGGAAAGTTATTTATGTGTAATGGCTTCAGAGGGATGCAGCCTCTAAAGGAAAGGTATTTATGTGTAATGGCTTCAGAGGGATGCAGCGTCAAAAGGTAAGGTATATATATGTAATGTCTGCAGAGGGATGCACCCTCAAAAGGAAAGGTGTTTATGTGTAATGGCTGCAGTTGGATGCAGCCTCTAAAGAAAAGGCATTTATGTATATGGCTGGAAAAGGATGCAGCCTCAAAGAGAAAGGTATTTATATGTAATTGCTGCAGAAGGATGAAGCCTCAGATGTAAAAGTATTTATGTGTAATGGCTGGAGATGGATGTAGCCTGAAAAGGAAAAGTATTTACATGTAATGGCTGCAGAAGGATGAAGCCTCAAAAGGAAAGGTGTTTATGTGTAATGGCTGTCGAGGGATGCAGCCTCTAAACGAAAGTTATATATGCGTAATATCTGGAGATGGATGCAGCCTCAAAAGGAAAGGTATATATATGTAATGGCTGCAGAAGGATGAAGCCTCAGAAGGAAAGGTATTTATGTCTAATGGCTGCAGAGGGATGCAGCCTCAAAAGTAAAGGTATTTATATGTATTGGCTGGAGATGGATGCAGTCTCAAAAGGAAAGTTATTTATATGTAATGGCTGCAGAAGAATGAAGCCTTAAAAGAAAGGTATTCATCTGTAATGGCTGGAGATGTATGTAGCCTCAAAAGGAAAGGTATTTATATGTAATGGCTGCAGAGGGATGAAGCCTCTAAAGGAAAGGTATTCATATGTAATGCCTGCAGAAGGATGCAGCCTCAAAAGGATAGGTATTTATATGTAATGGCTGGAGATTGATGCAGCCTTAAAAGGAAAGGTATTTATGTGTAATGGCTGGTGATGGATGCAACCTCTAAAGGAAAGGCATTTATATACAATTGCTGCAGAAGGATGAAGCCTCAAAAAGAAAAGGTATTTATGTGTAATGGGTGGAGATGGATGTAGCCTCAGAAGGAAAGGTATTTATGTGTAATGGCTGCAGATGGATGCTGCCTCAAAGGGGAAGTATTTATGTGTAATGGCTGCAGATGGATGCTGTCTCAAAGGGGAGGTATTTATATGTAATGGTTGCAGACGGATGAGGTCTTAGAAGGAAAGGTATTTATGTGTAATGGCTTCAGAGTGATGCAGCCTCTAAAAGTAAGGTATTTATGTGTAATGGCTTCAGAAGGATGCAGCGTCAAATGGTAAGGTATATATATGTAATGGCTGCAGAGGGATGCACCCTCAAAAGGAAAGGTGTTTATGTGTAATGGCTGCAGTTGGATGCAGCCTCTAAAGAAAAGGCATTTATGTGTAATGGCTGGAAAAGGATGCAGCCTCAAAGAGAAAGGTATTCATATGTAATTGCTGCAGAAGGATGAAGCCTTAGATGTAAACGTATTTATGTGTAATGGCTGGAGATGGATGTAGCCTGAAAAGGAAAAGTATTTACATGTAATGGATGCAGAAGGATGAAGCCTCAAAAGGAAAGGTGTTTATGTGTAATGGCTGTCGAGGGATGCAGCCTCTAAACGAAAGGTATATATGCGTAATATCTGGAGATGGATGCAGCCTCAAAAGGAAAGGTATTTATATGTAATTGCTGCAGAGGAATGAAGCCTCAAAAGGAAAGTTATTTATGTGAAATGGCTGCAGAATTATGAAGCCTTTAAAGGAAAGGTATTTAAATGTAATGGCTGGAGATGGATGGAGCCTCAAGAGGAAATGTATTTATATGTAATGCCTGCTGAAGGATGAAGCCTCAAATGTAAAGGTATTCATCTGTAATTACTGGAGATGGATGGAGCCTCAAAAGAAATGTATTTATATGTGATGACTGCAGAAGGATGAAGCCTCAAAAGGAAAGGTATTTATGTGTAATGGCTGTAGATGGATGAAGCCTCAGAAGGAAAGGTATTTATATGTAATGGTTGCAGAAGGATGAGGTCTTAGAAGGAAAGTTATTTATGTGTAATGGCTTCAGAGGGATGCAGCCTCTAAAGGAAAGGTATTTATGTGTAATGGCTTCAGAGGGATGCAGCGTCAAAAGGTAAGGTATATATATGTAATGTCTGCAGAGGGATGCACCCTCAAAAGGAAAGGTGTTTATGTGTAATGGCTGCAGTTGGATGCAGCCTCTAAAGAAAAGGCATTTATGTATATGGCTGGAAAAGGATGCAGCCTCAAAGAGAAAGGTATTTATATGTAATTGCTGCAGAAGGATGAAGCCTCAGATGTAAAAGTATTTATGTGTAATGGCTGGAGATGGATGTAGCCTGAAAAGGAAAAGTATTTACATGTAATGGCTGCAGAAGGATGAAGCCTCAAAAGGAAAGGTGTTTATGTGTAATGGCTGTCGAGGGATGCAGCCTCTAAACGAAAGTTATATATGCGTAATATCTGGAGATGGATGCAGCCTCAAAAGGAAAGGTATATATATGTAATGGCTGCAGAAGGATGAAGCCTCAGAAGGAAAGGTATTTATGTCTAATGGCTGCAGAGGGATGCAGCCTCAAAAGTAAAGGTATTTATATGTATTGGCTGGAGATGGATGCAGTCTCAAAAGGAAAGTTATTTATATGTAATGGCTGCAGAAGAATGAAGCCTTAAAAGAAAGGTATTCATCTGTAATGGCTGGAGATGTATGTAGCCTCAAAAGGAAAGGTATTTATATGTAATGGCTGCAGAGGGATGAAGCCTCTAAAGGAAAGGTATTCATATGTAATGCCTGCAGAAGGATGCAGCCTCAAAAGGATAGGTATTTATATGTAATGGCTGGAGATTGATGCAGCCTTAAAAGGAAAGGTATTTATGTGTAATGGCTGGTGATGGATGCAACCTCTAAAGGAAAGGCATTTATATACAATTGCTGCAGAAGGATGAAGCCTCAAAAAGAAAAGGTATTTATGTGTAATGGGTGGAGATGGATGTAGCCTCAGAAGGAAAGGTATTTATGTGTAATGGCTGCAGATGGATGCTGCCTCAAAGGGGAAGTATTTATGTGTAATGGCTGCAGATTGATGCTGTCTCAAAGGGGAGGTATTTATATGTAATGGTTGCAGACGGATGAGGTCTTAGAAGGAAAGGTATTTATGTGTAATGGCTTCAGAGGGATGCAGCCTCTAAAAGAAAGGTATTTATGTGTAATGGCTTCAGAAGGATGCAGCGTCAAATGGTAAGGTATATATATGTAATGGCTGCAGAGGGATGCACCCTCAAAAGGAAAGGTGTTTATGTGTAATGGCTGCAGTTGGATGCAGCCTCTAAAGAAAAGGCATTTATGTGTAATGGCTGGAAAAGGATGCAGCCTCAAAGAGAAAGGTATTCATATGTAATTGCTGCAGAAGGATGAAGCCTTAGATGTAAACGTATTTATGTGTAATGGCTGGAGATGGATGTAGCCTGAAAAGGAAAAGTATTTACATGTAATGGATGCAGAAGGATGAAGCCTCAAAAGGAAAGGTGTTTATGTGTAATGGCTGTCGAGGGATGCAGCCTCTAAACGAAAGGTATATATGCGTAATATCTGGAGATGGATGCAGCCTCAAAAGGAAAGGTATTTATGTGTAATGGCTGGAGATGGATGAAGCCTCAGAAGGAAAGGTATTTATGTGTAATGGCTGCAGATGGATGCTGCCTCAAAGGGGAGGTATTTATGTGTAATGCCTGCAGATGGATGCAGCCTCAAAAGGAAATGTATCTACGTGTAATGTCTGCAGATGGATGCAGCCTCAAAAAGAAATCTATTTATGTGTAATAGCTGTAGATTGATCCAGCCTCATAGGGAAATCAATTTATTTGTAATGGCTGCAGATGGATGAAACCTCTTACGGAAATACATTTATGTGTAATGCCTGCATATGGATGCAGCCTCATAGAGAAATGTATGTATGTGTAATGGCTTTAGATGGATGCAACTTTAAGGGGGAATGTATCCATGTGTAATGGCTTCAAATTGATCCAGCCTCATAGGGAAATGTATGTATATGCAAGGGCTTTAGATGGATGCAGCTTTAAGGGGAAACGTATATATGTATAATGGCTGCTGATGGATGATTCCTCATAGGGAAATCTATTCATGTGTACTGACTGCAGATGGAGACAACTACTTTGGGAAATATATTTATGTGTAATGGCTGCAGATGGACGCACCCTCATAGGAAAATGCATTTATGTGTAATGGCTCTAGACAGACGCAGCCTCATATCTATGTGTAATGGATGCAGATTGATGAAACCTCACAAGGAATCTATGTGTAAGAAATATATTTATGTGTAATAGCTGTAGATGGATCCAGCCTCATAGAGAGATCTATTTATTTGTAATGGCTGCAGATGGATGCAACCTCTTACGGAAATATATTTATGTGTAATGGCTGCATATGGATGCAGCCTCATAGGGAAATGTATGCATGTGCAATGGCTTTAGATGGATGCAGCTTTAAGGGGAAGAGCATTTATGTGTAATGGTTGCAGATGAATGCAGCCTCAGAAAAGAATGTAATTATGTGTAATGGCAGCAGATGGATGCTGCCTAAAAGGGAAATGTATTCATGTGTAATGGCTGCAGATGGATTCAGCCTCATAGGGATATGTATGTATATATGTGCAATGGCTTTTGATGGATTCGGCTTTAAGGAAAATGTATCTATGTGTATTGGCTGCAGATGGACCTGCCTCAAAAAGAAATGTATTTATGTGTAATGTCTACAGATGGATACAGCCTCAAAAGGAAATGTATCTATGTGTAGTGGCTGCAGATGGATGCAGCCTCATAGGGAAATGTATTTATGTGTAATTGCTGCTGATGGATTCCGCCTCATAGGGAAATGTATTTATATGTAATGGCTTCAGATGGATTCAGCCTCTTAGGAAAATGTATCTATGTGTAATGGCTTTAGATGGATGCAACCTCAAAAGAAATTGTATCTATGTGTAATTGCTGCAGATGGGTGCAGCCTCATAGGGAAATACACACACACACACACACACACACACACACACACACACACACACACACACACACACACACACACACACACACACACACACACACACACACACAGAAACAAACAAGCAAACAAACAAACGAACCCAAATGTTTCTTGCGTAGACATGAAACAAACCAAAAAAAATGACTGAATACAAAGCAAAAGAAGGCTCTTTTTTTTTCGCACACACCTGATAAAATAACGAATAATTAAGCCAATCTCCATTTTTAACACTTTAATCCAGAAAAAATAATCTCTGTTTGTTAGAAAAAATAATCACGCGTTGAATTGTAAAATTAAAACCTCAGTATTGTTTAAAATATTGCTTTGTTTGATAAGCTTTTTTTCTAAATTATTTTTTTAAATTAAAGAGGAAATTTTTTGGCTAAATCTTCCTTTCAGACAATTTGTATCAGTTAAATCTAAGAACCACAATGTAGATCAAATTGAATAGCCTTGTTTCTGTGAGTCGTCTGATAAACAAAGTTAGAAGTAATCGTCATTAACATAAAACAAACAGAACTAAAATTAATTTTAGAGAGATTTTTGAAAACGTCAATTTTCTTTCTATTTACTTTATTTCAGATACTTGGGATGCCAAAAATATGAAAATCCAAGTAACTTTATATATTCAATTTTTTTAATTATAGACTAGCAGTAGAATATATTTGTTATTTATTCCCCGAGCAATATTTGAAAAAGTTAAAATGTTCTTCACCTGTTGACATGTTAGCTACACTTTTATTTCATTTCAAGTGACCCATTTTGAAGGAAGAGAATTTTTAAAGTCTCAAACTGAGTAGAAATTACTCTTACTCCCCCCCTCAAAAATGTTACTACTGACAAGAATGTAATCATCGGAAAAAACGGCAAATATTTCTGGAATTCTAAAGTCTCGTTAAAATGTGATATATTCCCTCAAAAATGAGTAAGATACCCCTCCCCCACACAAAAAACACACCACGTGACATTGAAACAAAGTCAATAAATCACTGATTATTTTGGTTGTAATTTTTCGGACTGTTATCCCCATCTTTATTGTTTTGACCACTGTATCTTTCGGACTTCCTCAGGCGTCTCTGGTTTATCAGAGCAGAGAAAAATCACAACCAAAATAATACGCATCAAACCTCATCACAAAAATTCAGACAGATAAAATCATTTATTGTAAAAGCAAAGCCAACAGATAAAAACGGTTCGCTAAAAAAGTCTAATGAGAATAAGTTATTAATTCTGATGACCATAAAAACTGGCGAAAAAAAGCAGCAGCACGAATAAATAAGATTAAAACCGAAACTCTAATTAAGATAAACTTTTGTTAAGTTTTAAAGCATAATTATAAACTTGAGTACCTTCTTCCTTGCAAGAATACCAAGTCAGATCTGTGACAAGAGCAAAGAAAATAATCAACCAACCCGGCGTCAATTGATGAGAAAAAGAAAAATAGCCACTGAAAGAATACAATGACAATTTGTCAGTGAACTCTATACAAAGTGAACTTGATGATGATGATGATGATGATGATGATGATGATGATGATGATGATGATGATCTGAATTATATATTTATGGAAATGAGTTCCTCTTGGTATTTACCTGGTTCCCTACCAAGGCAGAGTGTGGCACTAGGCCTTTTTTATTGTTGGAGACGGACATGAGCTCAAATGAGTGGCAGGTCCAAAATACCTTGGTCTCGTCGACATTCCCCTAAAAAAGGGCACCGCAGGTGCCAGGCTATAAACCTAACCCAACTGAATCAGGTGAAAGCCCCAGTAGACGGCCGCCTGAGCTCAAGGGAATTGTCGGTCTCAGCCACTCCACCCGAATGTTAGACTTTCTAAGCGCACATGTTAGGAGGCCTCGACCGCCAGTCAAAGCCCAAGGGCCAATCTCCATACCAAGCAACACGGCCAGTCTCCGTACGTCTTAAATGAGTTCCTCTCTGTATTCGGTATTTGTTTGTCTCCTCACCAAGACAGAGTGTGACACAAGGTCTTTTTTATAGCGGAACTGGACACATGCCAAAGTTCTAGTGCATGGTGGGCACAAAAATACCTTGAACCCGTCAGCATTTTACTTAAAAGAGGCGCCTCAGACGCCAAGCAATAAACCAACTCTGCAAAGCAGGTGAAAACCTGGGAGGAGCCCCCCACTCCGAATCCAAAGGAGTATCGGTCTCCATATTTACCCAACCCCTCCGCTCGGGCAGGATATGACACAAGGTCAATTTTTAAACGGAGTTTAACAGGTTTTAATTCAGAGGTTTCCTTCTCCTAGACTAGTTGCCTCACCAAGGCTGAAGAACCTAGTCTGCCCTACTATTTACCCATAGCTGTAGGGAGAATTATTGGATTCATACCTTTCCCAAGGGAGTATCGGTCTCTGTCACCGAACACGAATGCTAAGTTTCCCCACTACGCATGTTAGGAGGCCTCGACCGACTGTCAAAGACCCACCAACCGGTCCACGTACCAAGAAATCCGTATGTCTTAAATGAGTTCCTCGATATTTGTCCAGCTGTCCACCAAGCTACAGTAAGTCACAGGGCCTTTTTTTAATGTGGGATCCCGGTCGGAGCTGAAGCTCAAATACGCTGCGGGTACGAAAATATCTTGTTCCGGTCGGCATTCCTCTAAAAAGAGGTGCCTCAGGCGCCAGGCAATGAACCTAATACTGCTGAAGCAGGTGAAACAATGATAGACGGTCACTTGAGGCCAAGAGAAGTGTTGGTCTCAGCTACTCGACCCGAAACATGACCGGGATCAGTGTGTCTTAAATAAGTTCCTCTTTTTTCCCTCCAGAAATAACTTTTCTTTATATTACTTTTGACAAAAAAGTATATCTAAATGAATCATCATTTAAGCCAATCAGAAATCGGCACAGAAAAACAAAACGTTTTTAACTTTTTTTCTTCCCATTATTGATTCTCTCTTAAACACACACATACACACTCACAAATGCACACACACACACACACACACTATTTCGTTGTTATTTAAATAAAGCAAAGAGGGATCTATTCCATTAACTTGAATAAAAGTGAAAATAAAAAGAACATACAAAATAAAAGAACATACAAAATATAGCAAAGTAATTTATAAGAAATGTCTCATAAGTCAATTTGTTTCGAAAAAACATCAAACTTATCAATTTTACTTTTTGCTTATTTTAATTTACTTTCTTCTTTCAAACAATTTAACGTTTGACAATAAATCAGCAAAATGTAAATTCTATTTTTATGTGCAAAGTGTGCAATTCTGTATTATTACTATCAAACGATGATTGGTATGTATGCATAATACTGTTGTAAGGAGACAATAAATAATTGTCTCCCTTTGAGAATGGACGTATCTGTCCAGAAACCAATTTTCACCTTCTTTTGCCTCTGATCTTTAGACAGGAGAGACGTGTTTCGAGCCCTATCAGGGAACGGAAAAGCTCCGTGGCAATTTTATTTCCCCTCGTCAAATAACCTTTAAAATTTTTAATACCCCTTCTACATATTGCTTGTTCATGGTACAATATGTGTATATTTCTAGCTGTTGGGGCATTCTTGCGTATTCTTTCTTCTTGATACAATTACAATGTATATTATGTATACAAAAGGTTAAACGTTTTTGTATGTACAAATGTGTTTATATTTTCTTTCTTTCCGTTGTGTTCAGTATTATCATATCACGGATATACTAATGCTAATATTGATCCTTGCTTAGTGAGGACTCAACCAAATATCGTACTTAGAATCAAGCAAACTGATTTATATTATATATAAAACATTTGTAATGAACTACATTTTGTATTTAATTTTGTAATTGTCTTTGACTATACTCCACATGTTTAGTGTCGACAACTTCTTGTTATGTCATTAAAACTTAGTCACTCGTCTATCTGTTGGCTACTTCTTCTCAAAACTTTTATTCCTTCCCAACAACGTTCAATCGATGTGGCTCTGGAATATGCTAACTGTAATCCTTGCAGAGGAGTAATACCCCACCTAAGAGTATCTTAGGTATGAAAGTGAACTGCATCTGGTTGTGAGGCTCCAGTTTTGTATCTTTGGAAAGTGTGGAGCCACCTCATCGTTGCTATTACTCCCAGGTCGACTCTATTAGCTATTAGGGTTTCATCAATGAGTCATATAGATCTCTTTGGGGCAATGAAGTGTTTCCTTGTTTAAAATGATTGGGAAGATAAATTTTTGTATTATATATATTTGGAGATAATGCCTGCAAAACTGATTTGGGCATAAAATAACCCAACAATGGTAGACATGCAGTAAAACTAACTAATCAATTAATCAATTTCCTAACAAGTTGCAAGTAGCAAGTTTCACGGTGCATATTTGGAAGTTTGGTAGCAAATGATATTTTCTAACACAACTCTGAATTTTAATCCCGACACTTTTAAACTTGTAACTATAATAGTTGATGTGTCTTGAAAATGCCTTGTAGTATTCGTTATAGTGCTTTACGTATCCGTTTATTCATTGCTTTGTGTTTAAGTTTATTACTTTATTTTCTTTACACATTATATTCATTTGTGATTACCGTTATTGTTTTGCGTACAAAATGTTTTATGCATCTGACACATAGGCTTTTGTACACAAATATTATCTTGTATATTCGTTTATTATATTGCATAGTGTATGCATTTATTATATTGTCGTCTGTACACATTAATCTTTTATTGATAACTGAAAAACAAACTACTTTTATCCTGATAACCATGGTGAAGACTGGCATATTTTCACCATTTCCTGTAGAGGATTTGGTTTGGTATTATGGCATATCAACCATTGTAGGTTATTTAATACCAAATCTATTTTTATACATATAAACAATTCAATTTCAAACAATTCAGTTTAGAATAAGTACACAGTTTAGTTCTATTTGACCCATAGATAGGACACTATCAGGGTGCTACCACTCAGGGCCAGAATGAACCAGGGAGTGATGGCATTAAAGGAGTACTCTGCATTCCCCAAAGCTTCAGCATTACTGGAGCCTCACCATCAAATTGTTTAGTGTCATATCCAGGACACCCGTTGGGGGAGTCTTACCTCTCTGCAGAGATGCAGTCAGTGTATTCTACAGCCCCAGCCAACTTGGCCATTCTGTAGAGGAAAAATGATTTAATAAGTTCATACATAATACAATTTAATAAAAATTGTCATATATTGACCCTCGACCGAGCTGTCAATCAAGAGATGCACCTGTGTAAATAAGCGGAGGAACAGCGGAAGCAGGTGTACGTGAGACAATTATATAAAGAGCCAGTGGCAGACAGAGGGCTTTGGGCCCTCAGTGACCCAGCCAAGATAAGAAAGAAGTGTTGCTATGGTCGCGAGAAGAACTTTGGGTCAAAATAACAGTCTGTCCACGTCTCCAGCTCACCTCTCACACACAACCAACATCCACCCTTTCGAGAATAAAGGGTGAGAGATATATTTTTATAAAGAAGTGTGTTCGTTCGTTCCTTGAAGTCGTCATTGTTGTTGACTATGTTTCCGCTTATATTTGTATATGTATATATATGTATGTGGCTATACAACAAAATCACATAGAACATGATGTAATATGATGTTTTATTTTACTTTGTTGTTTCTCTCCTTTTGATTATGCGTTGACATTTAGCAAGATTAATGAAATAAAAGCGTTCATTGGTTGTTCAATAAGAACCGCACATTAAAGAACAAAAAAAAAATCAACTGAAAAGCAACCAAAAACTCCACCCTGACACATTAAAAAGTCCTATGAGAATATTACAGAAAGTTTCTTCCTAGAGTAAAAACCCACCACAGCCTTTAAACTCTTCAAAATAAAGAAAGAATGAATCTAATATAAAACAAAGTCCTATGTGTCCGATTTTTCAAGCCATTCAGATTGCTCCCTATGCAGAATTAGTCCCCGTTCTCACTCGTGTTATTGAAGAAGCAACAAAATATGACCTAGTTTTCATGGATCGGATAAATAAAATGAGATAAGAAAAGAGTTTTCTGGAAGTTTTCGTGGACATATTAATTCAGCAGAATAAAGCAATGTTGACAAGTAGTTTCAGGAGAACGCATTAAAAACTAATTTAAGAAGACTCAGTTTCATCAACCAAAAAGAGACACAAGTGTTCACGGACCCATAAAATCAAATCATTTTTCTCACTTTTTGCTTTCTAGAAATTAAATAACTTTAATCTCGGAAGGCATGAACAGTTATGTTTTGATAAGAGAATTTATTAACGCACGAAAGTATTTCAACTAACGTCCTTAAATCTGATTATCAAATGAGGTATGGAACTGTAGCTTTAAAAACAAGTTCTATACTTTGTACCTAAGCTACAGTGGTGAAAAGATTGATATTTTGACGTAATGGCTGGGTAATTAGCTATCGAGGCACATAAAATAGATAGAAGACATTCATAAATCGATTAAAAACTGGTTCTACACTCTGTACCTTAGCTACAGCAGTGAAGAGTTTGATAAACCCAACCAAGAAATCTCCCACTTCTTTTACGGCAAATTTTCAT
Organism: Sepioteuthis lessoniana; assembly: GCA_963585895.1. Classification (NCBI taxonomy): domain Eukaryota; kingdom Metazoa; phylum Mollusca; class Cephalopoda; order Myopsida; family Loliginidae; genus Sepioteuthis; species Sepioteuthis lessoniana. The sequence continues at coordinate 2,389,251 of OY757912.1, forward strand.
TGCCAAAAACTTGTAACAGTCCATAGCTCTCGTTTATCACCAAATCTAAAAATAGGGGGAAAAATCCAAGTGTGTCATGGTTTCCAGAAACAACCCTTCCTTATTTTACCGCCAAAAAGCTTGTGAGTATAAATTGACCAAAAATTACCAACACCAGTCAATGACTTTTAAATTACGTTTTTGGCAATATATACAGGATCGCATCTCCATGTAAACAGAGGGTAATTGATCGTCAAAATCAATAGACAGAGTGTGTTTGAAAATTAAGGCAGGTAGTGTTTGGTCATTCAAGGGGAAAAGACGTTATTTAGTTCCAGAGTCGAATTTTGAGAAATCTCTCTCTCTCTCTCTCCCTCTCTCTCTCTCTCTCTCTCTCTCTCTCTCTCTCTCTCTCTCTCGTTATTTGTGATTGTCTATTAACGGAAAAATAATAAAGATAGCAGTGAACTAAAATTCCCAGCGTTTGTGTTAGTTTAACGAGACGAGCAACATACCTTTCACTCAGAAAAGAATCGTGAGTCTTCTTACTTTTCAGAGAAATAAGGATCAAATAACCATCACCGATATGACAGTACGGCGCTGTCCATCCAACATATATTTGTCTGTTGCCGCCGCCGCCGTCAACACAATGCAGGCATTTGTTCCCACGGCTACTACTGTACATAAATCGTTTTAATGCCGGCTCTGTTACATAAATCGTTTTAGTGCTGGCTCCGTCACTTAAATCGTATTAGTACTGGTCCCGTTAGATAAATCGTTTTAATGCCGGCTCTGTTACATAAATCGTTTGAATGCTGGTCCTGTTACACAAATCGTTTGAATACCGGTCCCGTTTTAATGCTGGCCCAGTTGCATAAATCGTATTAATGCCTGTCCAGTTACGAAAATCATTTTGGTACCTGTCCCGTTATATTGTCATATTAATTAGTGCTGGTCCCGTTACATGTATCGTTTCAAAGTTGTGTCAACTACAACAGTGACTACGGATCAATTATCAAAATTAATACGTAAAAAGACAACGTCTGTTTCCATTCGGACTCTTGTTATTTGTTTTTCTGTTTGCTTGTTTTATTTACATTTCATTTCAGCATTAATCTTTTTTTTTTTTATCACAATATCCAGAAGACTCTCCTCCGTTACAATTTTAAACTACATTTTGTTACTAACTCGATCCGCATAATTCGCTACTACATTCACTCTACCCTCGTAACAAGTTATGTTAAGAATGAAATATTCTTGTTATATTTCTGTTTCAGCGCTCCAAAATATTATTTATTAACCAGTCTTCACTACTTAACCCTCAATTCCCTTCCGCTTTCTAACAGAATACAGGAAGTACTAAACGTGGGATATAGGATATCCTAAAAAGACATTTGAAGCAGTGCAATCTTTTTCTATTAAGGATACAAAAGTATTTAAAAAACCTATTCGGCTTTTTTTTAAAGCTACAGTCCGCATGTTTATTATTTCCTATTCTTTTATACCTATTATATTGAGTTATGTATTCTACAAAAAATATTGGAAGATAAAATCACGATTGTACATTAATCCGTAACTTAGGAATGATTTTCCCGCTCTTTTGTTATATCTAGCAACTTTCTTTTTGTCCAACGAACCTTGTTTTCCAAGAAAATACAACTGCTCAATAATTCCATTTATTAAAAGGATCCTATTTGATTTTGTGAAACTGCCAAGACGAAAGTAGAAATTGTAATTCCTACGCTATTTTGGTAGTTTATCATTGACAAAAAGAGGTGTAAAATCGAACCAAGACATAAGAAATAACACGCGTAAATGTACTTTTGTATTATTTTCTGTTGTTTAAGGGACAATTTTTGACATGTGGTTATAAGATGTGAAATCAAACGAGATATAATTAAGAAACCACGTGTTAAACTATTTAGAAGATGCACGGATGTCACACGAATGTCTTCCTGTCAAAATTTAAGGAGAAGCAAAAAACAAACAAAAATCGTGATGTCGATAATTTAGATAAATTAATGAACAAAAGGAATGTCATAGAGAAGCTTCGATATTGACAACTGGTTGTTTCTCCAAGTTGATTGAGATGTTAGGATATTTATCTTTCTCCGTTGCGCATAATGTGTGTTTAGACAATGCATTATTATTATTATTATTATTATTATTTACTCATTAGAGTTTTTCACATCAGCGTTAGCTGATGGTCTTTCACTGGAGTTTGAGAGACAGCAAGTCTCCTCAAGTCTCTAGGACCCTTCTCAGTATTCTGGCCGTTTTCAATAATGATGTAGTTTGGATGGTCTCTACTCGTCCGCCAACTTCCAAGTCCTCCAGTCCTTTTAATCATCCTTTAGTTAATGTACCGAATGCACCAATCACGATTGGTATAATCGTTACCTTCATGTTCCATAGTTTTTTAAATTCCCTTGCAAGGTCAAGGTACTTATCCTTCTTTTCACGTTCTTTCAGTTTTATTCTGTGGTCAGCCAGGACAGCAAAGTCGACAATTTTGCAAGTTCTCTTCTTTTTGTTGATTATTATTAGGTATGGTCTTCTGGCCAAGATTAGGAGATCCGTGTGTATGTCAAAGTCCCATAGGAGTTTTCTTCTTCTTTTTTCATTGATATATGATATATTAAAAAATATAAAAAACAAAAAAATCATTATCAGCCGACGAGAGTTGTGAAGTCTAACTAAATATTGATACACTGTAAACAGTAATTGATTCGAACTTATTTCGGCTGACTAACTGGTGAGGAAGTTTCTAAGTAATTCTTCCGTCAAATCCTTACGCTCTGTCGGATAGCGCTTTGTAATAGACTGATTTAATCACTGCAAAAGGTAAGACCTTCCCCTCAACGAAACCACTTGTTGGTTCTGGGTGGCAACTTGCAAATCTTGAGGACGAGATAAAGGTGGCCACACGGTCGGTGACCCGGCAACTGTGTGCAAACAAATGAATACTTTTGAAAAGAATTATTAGTGTTAAATAGCAATACTTGAAACCATTTAACTTAGCAAACAAATGATTTCAGACTCGTTTTAAAAAAAAGTTACCGATAAACTATTCACTTAACAAACCACATACACAGATACACACACACACACACACACACACACACACACACACACATATATATATATATATATATATATATATATATATATATATATATATATATATATATACGGGGTTAAAGAACCATCAGGAGTTGATATGCCGTTAAACCAAGTAGCCAACAAAGCAATCAACCGTATCAACCGGAAAATAAATTCATATTAGATATTATTCTTTTTCTTTCAACATTTCTTGACTGCAGTTCATTTCGATAGCCCTGACTCATTTACCAGAAACTGTTCATGTTCTCCAATAATACCAACATCGGAAAAATAAGATTTAAAAAAGTACTGCTGCGGCTTACTTTTAGTGCGCTTTTAACGCTTATATATATATATATAAATATATATCATGTCATGCTGCCAGCATGGATCTCCCTGACCCTCTCTCGCCACTCGTCTCTATCGTCCAGCGCTCCCGGAAGGTATTCAAGGCTATATCCTGCATCGGCACAGAGCTGTTGTATATAGGTTCTAGCTGGTCGTCTTGCCTTTGCTCGTCCATGTGAAGGGGTCCACAAGACTACATCGCTTATGAGTTTGTCCCTACTTTTCCAGCTGTGTCCCGCATGTCTGGTTCGTCTAACTTTGATAGTTTTCGTGATGGGTGGTCCAATGAGAGAAAAAAGTAAATACTTTAAAATGAATTGGTCTGCAAGCGAATTTGGTTTCAGATTATTTATTTTTTGCTTTTACTTGTGTTTCTGATGTTTAAAGCCGTCTTCAGGAAGTAAATGATGGATTTGGGCACTCCCTTTGGTTTTTATGGTGGTGACTCTTTTGATTGGGGACTCCAAATAAAAAAAAAAAAACTTCATTGATAAATTCAAATCTACATTAAACAGAACCTAACTATTTACATCTATACACAGACACACACAAACAGGATCACTCAGAAAGAAAGTTGGTTTGGTTTTATGGCATATCAACTATCATAGGTTATTTAAGAGAAGAAGGGTGATAAAGGAAAAAACAAAAAAAAACATAAGTATATACACATACATTGATAGGAACTCACGAATACACACAAACACACAGAATACATTTTTGTGAACACACACACACACACACACACACACACACACACACACACACACACACACACACACACACACACACACACACACACACACAGCACACATCTGCAGAGGCCAAAGGTTGTCACAAACAATTAACTCTAAGTGGACATTCACAGACACAAATCCTAGAATTAAAAAGAACCACAACCCTATCAAAACAGTCATCACTTAAAAAACCAAACAGAACGCCCAAATCCATCATTAACTTCCATAAGACGATTTTAAACATCAGAAACAGGTGTAGAATCATAAAAAAATAACCTGAAACTAAAGTCACTTGCGGATTTATTCATTTTAATATATATATATATATATATATATATGTGTGTGTGTGTGTCGTGGTCATGAAATTCATCGTCTGTTTGCTTAAATGTGTAACAACCCGATTTATATAAAATTAACGACTAACAACTAGCACAATTTGAAAGCAAATTGATAGCGAGAAAAACTAGACGTACAATTTAATGGTAGCATGGATACAGTGTAACACCCCTCACATTTCTGCAGATATTTAAGTATATCTCTTTATGAGACAACACTGACAAAATGACACTTTGACACGATGAAAGTAGTCTGTATACAGTTTATATAACAGAGTTAATTTATTTTCCCCTCAAAATAACTCAAAATACAGGGTGGAACGATAAAATTGTCGCCCTAGAAAAGACGACATGATTCCATTTCCGTTTAATGAAAACCAGTTTTCTTTTTTTGTTGCAGACCATCTACTAGTTGGCCAGCTTTCTATCATGTCTGAAAATGACACAACGTTCAACGAGCGAGATCGGAGATGCGCTGCTGTACAACTGATGCTCTCTACAGATCCAATTTATGACAACAGGATCATTGCCAGCACCCTCAAAATACAAATCTGGATTGCCACGAATAACTTGGACGTGCCCAGGGTGATGAAAACAAAGTTTCCGGCTACGGTTATGGTCTTTGGTGTGGTTTCAAGTGAGGGCCACATCATGCCACCTCACATCTTCGAAGTCGGCTTGAAAGTCAACACCAAAGTGTACCTGGATGTGCTGAAGAGTGTAGTGATCCCCTGGTGCAATCAGGTGGCCGGTGGCAGACCCTGGGTGTGGCAGCAGGACTCGGCGCCGGCCCACAAGTCCAAAGAGACCCAGGCTTGGCTTCAGAAGGAGTGCTACGACTTTATACCCTTCTCCCACTGCCCCCCTCCTCTGCCGACCCGAACCCGCTGGACTACTTCGTTTGGTCATACGTCGAGAATATCACCAACATGACCTCCCACAACACCAAAGCCAGCCTGATCGCTGCTATCCGCCGAGTATTCGCCGAGCTCCTGTCGGCGCTTGTGGAAAAGGCATGCTCCCATTTCCGGATCCGTATCGAGGCGGTGATTGAGGCTGAAGGCAGCTACATTGAATAGATGTCAGCTCTACTACATAATCAAGTTACCTGAATTGATTTTTTCAATAAAGTTTTAAAACAAAGCTAAACCCCTGCCAACAAAAGTGAGTACACCCTTTGGGAAAGTTGTCAATATAAACATACACCATATCAACTGTCAATATTTTGTGTGGCCACCATCATTATCCAGAACTGCCTTTATTCTCCTGGGCATGGAGTTTACCAGAGCTTCACAGGTAGCCACTGGAATGCTCTTCCACTCCACCATGACGACGTCGCGGAGCTAGCAGATATTTGAGACTTTGCACACCTCCACCTTCCGCTTGAGGATCCCCCAAAGATGTTCTATTGGGTTCAAGTCAGGAGACATGCTTGACCAGTCCATCGCCTTTACCCGCAGCCTCTCCAGTAAAGCAATGGTCGTCTTGGAGGTGTGTTTGGGGTCATTGTCATGCTGGAACACTACCCTGCTACCCAGTTTCTGGAGGGAGGGGATCATGCTCTGCTGCAGTATTTCACAGTACATGTTGGAGTTCATGTTTCCCTCAATGAAATATAACTCTCCAACACCTGCAGCACTCATGCAGCCTTATACCATGAATTCCCACCACCATGCTTGACTGTAAGCATGACACACTTATCTTTGTACTCCTCTCCTGGTCGCTTGAAGCCATCAGAACCAAACAAATTAATCTTCATCTCATCAGACTATAGGACATGGTTCCAGTTGACATGTCTTCAGCAAACTGTTTGGAGGCTTTCTTGAGTATCGTGACAGCCATGCACACCAATCTGATGTAGAGTGCGGCGTATGGTCTGAGCACTAATAAGCAGACCCCCACCTCTTCAATCTCTGCAGTAATGCTGACAGCACTCCTACGCCGATATTTCAAAGAAAGCATTTGGATGTGACGCTCAGCACATGCGCCCAACTTCTTTGGACGACCTACCCGAGGCCTGTTCTGAGTGGACCCCGCTCTTTTAAAATGCTGGATGATCTTAGCCACTGTGCTGCAGCTCAGTTTCAGGGTGTTGGAAGTCTTCTTGTAGTCTTGGCCATCTTCATGTAGCGCAACAATACGTCTTTTAAGATCCTCAGTGAGTTCTTTGCCATGTGATGCCATGTTGGAACTTTCAGTGACCAGTATGAGAGAGCGTGAGAGCTGCACTACAAATTTGAACACACCTACTCCCTATGCACACATGGGCCTAGTAACACATGGGCCAAGTAACACTAATGAGTCACATGACATTTTCGAGGGTAAATGACAGTACTCAATTTGGACTTTTAATGGGTGTAGTTTCTTAGGGGTGTACTCACTTTTGTTGGCAGGGGTTTAGCTTTTAATGGTTATATTTTGAGTTATTTTGAGGGGAAAATAAATCAACTCTGTTATATAAGCTGCATACAGACTACTTGTCATTGTGTCAAAGTGTCATTTTGTCAATGTTGTCCCATAAAGAGATATACTTAAATATCTGCAGAAATATGAGGGATGTACTCACTTTTGTGATACACTGTATTTACAAATATAGATTCTAATTTCTACTATGTGTATCTTAAAAAAAATTAATTGAACGATAGTACGTGATTATCTTGATATTTTTATTAAATTCTTTTCTAATCCGAAACTTTGTTAAAGAAAAACAATAGAAAAATAGGACATTTAAAAATAAATAAATGAATAGATAAATAAATAAATAAGTGAAAATAGAAATTTTAGTCGTATCATTTTTGCTTTCGGGTAATTTTTTGTTACACTCGAATAATTTTTTTGAAATGTAAAAAAAACAAAAAACAACCCTGATTCGCCTTGAAAATTTAGAAAAAATGATTAAACCAATTTTTCGGTTTTTCTAGGTCGACATGTTTTGTTTTTGGCTTCAGAGCAAATGGACAAGAAATTTTTATGAAGAAAATTTCTTTGAGAATATATGAAAAATTTTTAACAAATAATTTTACGATCAAAAGTTTGTACTGAACTTTGATTTTCAAAATAGGTTCACTGGTTTTAGTTGTTTTCAATTCTAAATGGTTTAAGTTTCATAAAACAAAATTTCCTGGAGAATAAACAACAGAGAATTTTGCAGTATAACATATAAATACGTAATGTTCTAATTTTTTATGGGTACTATGCTAGTACATTAGTAAAATACATTTAACAGGAATCACCAAGAATTTCAAGTGCCTGTTAAAGGAGTATTGAATGGAGTTAGGACGGTGCAGCGACCGAGACACGATGTACTGCACAAATTGTCCATGATGATGATGATGATGTAATAATAAGTAAATGATGATTAGCTGTTGAATTACCAAATTTGAAAATACTGTATTTGGTGCAAAATGTGGCAGAAGCTGTCTAGATCTTTATGTTGATAAAATGTATTAACAACTAGGATCTGATAATGATGATACAGTTGTGGGCAAGAGGTCGCAGAAGTGTAACTGAAAACGTGGCAGTATCTAGCGACCTGTGGAAGAATCGCATTGTTTGCTAAACGTATGAACTTATTATAAATAAAACTGTTAAAGAAACAGTTTAATGTTTGTCACTCTTGAATACTTGATTGAATCAATTCTTTATTAATAGTATTCTTTAATGATAAAAGAAGACATGGTCAAATATATACAATATGGCGCATGAGTTTCTTTTGGAATCCTATTTCCTCCAATGTCGGTAAAGAAAAGTCAATAAATAAAATGATAATAATGTTAGAGATTACATTAAGATTTTTGTCAATACAGTGAAATAGTTTTCAAAAAAGGCCCCAACCAATGCAATAAAACAAGTACAAAACTTGTGAATTTTTTATAAGCGCTATATATATATTTACAGAGAGAGAGAGAGAGAGAGAGAGAGAGAGAGAGAGAGAGAGAGAGAGTGTGTGTGAGAGAGAGAGAGAGAGAGAGAGAGAAAGAGAGAGAGAAATAAGCACACAGACACACAAGCTCATTATACACACACACACACACATACACACACACACACACACACACACACACACACATATATATATATATATATATATATATATATATATATATATATATATATATAACTCGAGTATCAGAGTATCATCCAATATTATTTGGGACTATTTGTTGACTTTTGAAGATGGAAATTGTAGGACTACCAGTTGGCCTATGCCAAGCCTTGGTCAACTATTTTCGCACACAAAGCTTTTATCTCATGTATAGTGCGACCCCCTAATATTAGGCAAAAATTTAGGTCACAGAAAGTCTCATGATACACGAATATATACGGTGTATATAAATATATATGAACTCCTCTAATGATAATGTTCGTGGAGTTTTTTCATAAACATAAATGTTTGGATGCTGGTAATAATAAAGCTATTTATAATGGTACTGTGTTTATTTTGTTCTACTATCTTGCTTGCGGTTACAGATGTTACTAAAGAAAAAATTTTTTAAATTGTTTTCGGTTGATTTTTTTTTAAGTTGGTTATAAATATTTTTAGTTCTTCACTGGTGTCTTCTCTCGTCGATGATACTTGATTTAATTATTGTTGACGCTTTCTTGCGCTTTATCATTTCTTTGGTTTTTCTTTTTTTTTTTTAGATCTTGTCTCTTCCCCATGAACACTTTAAATTATCGTTATTGCTTGGTAGGTGAGGTTACATTAAAAAAGAATTGTATCTTCGTTGTAAAAATTTAATAATGTCTAAAAAAGCAAATATTTTTTAACAAAAAATATTGAACCACTTTTAAGAAGATAAAATAAGAGAAACTTTGAGCTTAGATGTCTGCAACACGTATTTGTGAAAATTAGAGTTTTTAAAAATTTTTCTTTTTCCTGATATCTTCGCATTTGGATTTGCTGTATATCTGTTTGTATTGTGCATTAAGGGTTTAGAATAATGTAGAGCTTTGAATCTACTTTCGATGTTCATTTTTTCCTCTGATAGATGTTCTGAGCTGCAAATTCCAAGGCTTGATAGATAAAATCCGACGACAATTCCATATTTTATCTTGTAGTAGGGTGAGTAAAAATATCTGAGGTCGCTTTAATCTGTGAATTTTCTGTAAACCTTTAAATTTCAAGTCATAATTGTCTCGAATTATTAGAATGTCTTGGAAAAAGTACTGTGTTGTTTGGTTCATCATTTAATGTAAGTCTATGTTGTAAATGTGAACCTTACCTTTCCTCAAACAATGTTTTTCTCCCATACCCTTTAGATCCAGATTACCATACTTCCTATACACACAAACAACAACCTAATATACGGACCACAACAGAGAATCCATTCCTCGAACTCTGAGAAAGAAAACTTGAGTTTCGCCAAACGGATATTCATATTGTAAAATTGTCTTGTATATTCCACTTATAATCCTCCCTTCCTTGTTAACCTATTTGTTTGTCTGTTATCATTTCTTTTTGCTACTCTGCAAAAATGGTAAGTGGCACATTATTGTGCTCGTCAATCAGTCTTTTCCCTTCTCCCTCTCTTTTTCTCTTCCCTTGCATTATCATACACAGGAATATAACATAAATATTGCTTGTCAACATCTTTAAATTATTTGGCTGATTTCACAATTTCTTAAAGACTATAATTTTGATCATTGCATTTTTATGGAATTACATCGTGTTACTTTTCATATTTTCTCAGGTCAGTGGGTAAGACGGTTTATATAGCTTTCCAGAGCTTTGTTTTATAGAAAACCTGTTTTTATACTTCAATTTTACTTTTAACTTTTTCATTAGCTCCTTTTTTAATAAATATATCTAAATAAATAAAATAAAAGAAAAAGCGACAAATAAAAAAGAGAAAATAATTATAGAAGTGAGATATTACGTGTATAAATAACTAACTGCTCCCTGTTATGTCCCCTGTTCTTTAACTGCTTCCTACGCATCTAAACTCCTTTCCAGTAATGGTGGTTACCGAATGAACACTTTCAATTCAACTTAATCTGTTGTTGATCATTGTCATCCTGTGATATGTAAGACGAAACACAAAAAACTTGCAAAGTAGAATCAATTTACCTATATATTCGAGTAATGAACAATTTCGTGTAATGAACGACTAGTAGATTTTAACCACAAAATGGTGTTTATATATATATATATATATATAAGTCATTCAAAAAGTTCTAATCTTCACCAAGACATAGTCGGAGAGTTAGAAGTGTCCTGTAAATGTCAACCCTTTTCTGCTTGTGCTTTGAATAATAATAATAATAATGATAATAATAATAATAATAATAGTAGTAGTAGTAGTAGTCTTGTTAGGGGCCAAAAATAAAGACACATGAGAGGAATTGTGTTAAATATATTAACAAAACAGTAATACAAACATATACAAATGAGAGGGTTACCAGCCAGACTGTTCGGTCCGACTGTCAGGTTTGTCTACTGGAATAGTGACTTCTACCTAAGAGCAGTACTTGCTGCTATTTATAGATGGGAGAGTTCATGTGTGCGTGGGTGGACTGGAAGACTTGGAAGTTGGCGGACGAGTGGAAACCATCTAAACTACAGCATTATTGAGAACGGCCAGAATACTGAAAAGAGTCCTGGAGACTTGAGGAGACTTGCTGTCACTCAAACTCCAGTGAAAGACCATCAGCTAATGCTGATGGGAAAAACTCTAATGAGTAAATGATAATAACCGAAAAGATAGAGAAATACTTGAATATTGTTGGAGAACTAAAAAAAACCTGTCGAACATGAGAGTGACGGTAGTGCCGATGACTGTTGGTGCATTTGGAACAGTCCCTAAAGTCTCGGAAAAAACTGGAAGAATTGGAAACAAATTCATCTTTATTATAGAAGTTCTATTATCGCAAATAATATGAAACATATTACAGAATATTATCACCCTTCGGAGTGAAGTGATTATTATTTTTCAACGACTATAAATGCTTTTAAAAAATTCACTACTCTTCAACGTATTATTAGCCCATCATCCTGATTTGTTATAAGCGTACATCAAAGCTATATACTTATTTCTAAATATCAATTGCTAAGAATATAGAAACTGATTAAATATTTTAAGAATATAGCTTTATCATTATTTTAAAAAGTGCTAAATTGGCCAAGGAAAATTATATATATTAGCATACAGTTACACCTCTTCTGACTACAAAAACAAAACAAAACAAAACAAAAACAGACTTTTTTAAATTAAAACAATTGATGACAATTGATATAGTTTATGACAAGTTAGGACAATTTGTAACCACATAATATTTGGGAGAGTATCTACCTTTTCTTTTTTTGAGGATAGTTTTCAGTATTCGCATAATCTTTTCGGAAAACGGCAATTGATGAATGGTGGTGGTTTAATTTCTATGAAATATCATGAAATGACAGTCCTTAATGATTGTATACCACAATTTAACCTTTTTCAAACTCAAACAACTGCTTGCTAGTCATTGACTAAGAACTAATCCCAAATTAGGACATCAAATCAGAGAAAGGAGAAATCTAAGAAATTTTCTATTTTTTGGTATTTTAGAGAATTTCCTTTTGAGAAAATAATAATTTTTCGCTACAACTAAGGAAATTTTGACAACAATAATCAATGGAAATAATCACTTCCTTTGCATATCTAAACTATTGAAGTTTCATCAAAATATGTGGTGATAATAAAAAAGTGAATTTTTCACTTTTTTTTTTCTGTTTTGAAGTTCGTGTTATTTTTTTTATTGGATCATTTAGGTATAGATTGGAATTTCCTCGTTGGATCAGTTTATCTGAGGGTGCATTCAACCAAGGATCAAAATATCACTCACCAAAACTTCTACCTATGAACAAATGGGTAACTGTGAAAATTTCATTGATATGTACAAATTATAAGATATACAATTTGAGAAATTATAAAATTGAAATATACATATTAAAAATTTATGAATCAATAAAAATCATAATTATTCGAACATAAAGATTAAAATTGATAAAATTTGTACGAGAGATGAAAAATAATGCCAAAAAAACAAAAATCAAGTAACCAATCATAACAATAATTTTTCATAACACACTTGTTATGTTGCCAATACATTGCAAAAAGATTCGTATACATGTGCCCTTGTGTGTGTGTGTGTGTGTGTGTGTGTGTGTGTGTGTGTGTGTGTGTGCGTGTGTGTGTGTGTGTGTGTATGTGTGTGTGTGTGTGTGCGCGCGCGCGCGCACGCATGCACACTAATTTGTAAAATAGGTATGCAAACGGCTAATAATGTTTCATATTACCATAACAACGAAGTTCATATTACTCTGTTTTATCAATAAATCATTTTAAAAGTTTCGGTAACTTATAGTTGAATTAATACATCTTGAAAATGAAGCAGCAAACATGTAGAACTATGCTTTGCAGCTAATTAGACGGGGTGGGGTTTTGAAAAGGATATGTGTGTGTGCATGTACCCGAACATGTGTTTGCGTGTTTAATAATAAGACGTAAAAATGTTTTATTACTGTAAACTGTTTCCATTAAGTAAAGTATCAAGAAATTTAAACAAAATTTCATGCATTATCGTCGAGGCTTGCTGACGGCACGGATTCTCTTGACTCTCTCTTGCTATCCGTCCCGATCGATTATCGATCTTGGTAAATCCTCTAAACGGCATTCAGTGTCTGAACAAGTCTGATGAGAGTCTGTAGTTGATTTTTCGAACACTGGGGCCAGAGTTCCTTCCTCAGCAGAACATACCCCTTGTTGATCCGCATGGAGATCGATACTGTCGGGTTCATGGTTATCTGTCGATGGCAATTTTTCTCATCAATAGACGCCATCCTTATAGATGAGAAGCAATAGTATATAAAAATGATAAAGAATATATATGTACCCAAAGTTGATATTTCACTGAAAACCAAAATTGATAATACGGATTCATTTGTATCGTATAATCCATGAATATATAAAACAGAGAGAAGAAAAAACATTTTGAAAAATGGTATGAAAGTAAAACAGAAAAATTATTTTGCTGAATTGTTTAGATGTCTGTACATCTAAACAATTCTGCAAAATAATTTTTAATAAATTTTAGTATTTAATAAATTTTTAAATAATATGCAAATAGTTTTATAAAGAAGAAATTGCAAAAGTATTCAGCAATCATAAAACTGGTTATGGTGATTCAAACAAAGAAAGTGAGGCAAATTTTGTTGATGTCTGATAATTCAAGGAATACGAGATATTTTTTCAAAATATGTTTAGATAAAAAGAAATAAAATAGATTTCTTCCATGTTTTAGTTAAGAACTTATTTTAAAGTTAAATTTCAGTCAGTTCTCCGTTCCGAAATGAAAGTTACTTCAACTGAACTTATCGAATTGAGATAAATATTTTAGACGCTGCGCAGACTATAGGATTCGTCACGCGAAAAAAGATTATTAAAATCTGATTGGTGTAAATCTAATAGCATGAAATATATATTCAATTTGAGTCACTTTTAAAAGATGATTAAAATCATGTCACCTGAGGGTTGTACTTAACTAAAGGTAACAGTTAAGAGTTGCTTCCTTTGTAAGTTCTTTTAGAGACAAGAGAAATAAAAATGAGTGACAATATGTATTAAAATGGATTTGATAATTAAAGAATTAAATACAAAAGGAAACAAGAAAACACTCAGAACGAATTTATATAAAGTAATTTTACGTCTGATAAAACCATGTTAAATATGTCACAGAAAAATAGTATTGCTTCTAATAGACATTTTGCATGATGCCTCTGAGATAAAATTAAATAGATAAATAAGTGCGAGAAGAACCTACTTATGGTAATTAACACTAATTGTCATTACAAAAGAAAAATTATCAAAATGGGTTTTGCATAGATAATCTAATAAACTAGATGGAATAAATCTGCACCAAGTATTTAAAATATGTTTTGCCATTTTGTCAATGACCAACATCAATTCAGGTTTCCCCTAAACAGAATGTTTAAAATATGAACACTTTGGAGTTGGAGTTTTTTTTTTTAAGTTTTCATTACTGTATTCATAGTTTGTTTCCCTGATGGAACCCAAGATACGGTGCGTACAAAAAAAAATTGAAGAAACGAAAATAGTCTAAAGAGATTTGTTCAATTTTAGCTTATCTTCACAACGTTGAGTGAAAAAAGGGAAAGAAATTCGTAGCTTTTTAGTTCATATACTCAGGGCCGGCAATACTTCAACAGGACCAATTGCTTCCAATAGGGCTCCGCACCTAAGGGGACCCTGCAGTAAAATGTAATCTACTCTTACTTCGTCAAGTACGCACAATACATATGTTTACAACTGGGCTTTACATCTCCTAAGGCCTACCCAACATATACTGTTTGGTAAGTTTGTCTGTAACAATGACAACAGATCCTTAAAGATGTCTAAAGAGGTTTAAAGATATCTACGGATGTCTAAAAATTTCTAAAGTTGTCTGCGGATGTCTACAGATGTCTACAGACTTCAAAAGATGCCTATAGATTTCTAAATATTTCTAAAAAAAAACGTCTACAAATATCTACAAATTTCTAAAGATGACTACAAATGTTTAAAGATGTCTACTGATATCTAAAGATGAATTATCAGCAATTAAATTTTCAAAAATAAATGCCACCTTTTTTCCGTATTGATAAAATATGTTTTTATCATTGTCGCTTCTTTCAATCCGTTAAGTTGATTTTTTAAAAAACGAACTTCAATAAATGTGGAGGTGGTTAAAAATCAGTCAAGAGTCATTAAAAACGTGGATTTTCCCAACGCAAGATTATTAATTTCAGATATATGATTCAGATTAATATTATAGAATTCTTTAAAGTATATTCAACATAGGATATAATGCTCCTTCATGTATGTATTTGTCACTGAAGAAATAATATTTTGTAAATTTTTGTTGAACCCCAAAATTAGAATATCTAATGTTTTTAACACATTAAAACCATTATAACCGTCATTGTAATGTAAACTTTCATAAAATATTGAAGAAAAAATCCAGTTGGTATCGACTCAGAGAACTACTATTGCTGAAATAAGTTACTTCCCTTCCTTAATTCATTTTGATGGACTTTATCTTCTTCCGGTTAAATTTTGGGCTCTCGTAATCATTCATTTAAAATTGACGTTGTAAATACTTTTATGGTTGCAGCTTGTTTAAACCATAAGAATCAAAAACATTTTAGCGTGTATTTTGCATCCTTTGCAATGTTTTCTCGTTACATTTCAAGGCCGCAGCATTTGTGCACAAATCTAGAAAAAGATAAGAACATCTTTTTTAGCTAATATTCGAATTTTCTTACCGCGCTTTTAACTCAAAGCTTTGGCTTTGGGTTACCCTTACCACGCGTTTAACCTGAACAATTTCATCTTTTTTAACCAATTAAGAGTCGATCTACTCAACAGACAAGACTCTAAAGTCTTTCTCTGAGAGCCATCCCAAAACCGAGTCTTGCTCAGTTTCGTATCAAGGAATACAGACGTCTTTCCTTACTTGGTTTGGTTTCTTTATTTAATGGCATACTAAACTTCATGGGTAATTTACTGCCAAACCTATCATTGTAGAAGAACAATAGTGTTACTATTTAACTCATATCTTGCGGGGGAATAAGGTGCTTCGTGTCTTTTCCAAGAGTATTTATCCAATAGTGAACATAATAATACGACTGAAGTTCGAACTCGCTTACTACGATGTCATAGTCTTGCACGTTAGCCACTACGCTACGAGGACTCTCCAATGAGTGATAACCTCAATGAATCGTGTTGTACAAATATTTCTCTCCCTATTTTAACTCTTTAAATGACTAAAACAAAAATATTACCAGATTTTGAATAACGAAACTTTTATTTTTTTGTCCAAATGCAGAGATATTTTCTTGCATTTTGAAAAAAAAGAGCATGGTTAATTTACAGTGAAATTTGAAAATATCAATTTTACGGCAAAACTAAAATTCTAAGTTTGTAACATCCCTAGTCCGGAGCTTTTCTTATAAAAAGAACAAACAAGAAAATCTTCTTTGCCAACTTTTTATGGGAAGCAATAACTCGACGAAGTTCACCCTACGTAACAAAGGGTTAAAAAAAATCATGACATTCAAGATTCAAACTTAAAGTGATAATAGATTATGATATTTCTCTTACGTTCATATCTAACATAAATATTTACTAAATATTTTTATCTATATTCAAATGGACTTATAAACTGTGAATTCCTTTTACAATAGATTTTTCCCGGAATTTTCTTTTTATTACAGAACATTTGTTTTACAACAAATTTTTATCCTTCTTGCAACAATACTTGGACAAAGTCCATGACTAATTAGTTTTCCTGATAATCATCTTATAAAGTCAATGTATTCCCTTGAATTTTGCAAGTATATTTCAGCATAAATATATTTCATTTTGTTAACAATATTTTTAATTGAATATTTGTGTACCTCATATTGATTTTCTTTTTTCTTCGACTTTTCTCTTGTTAACTCATTTATTCTTTGTTGCTCTTGAGCAAATTCTCCGTCAATTTCGTTCTTGCTTTTGTAGAAAACAAAGTAAAAAATCCAAGTTACAGAAGAAGGAAGATAACTTTAACCTCTTCAATCTAAAACTGATTTCTTTTAAAAACATCTCCAAATTAGTGAAAGTACACACGCACGCACCGAACCTGATTTACTTATAGGCATAGTAGGCCATTGGCATAGGGCTCATAGGTAGCTAGGGGCACAATTAAACTATTTTGTCACGCAGCGTGGTTCAAGTGTACACCGGCTATTTCATTATACATTCAAAACTATAAGTGTCTAAATGTAGTGGCCGCAGTATGAGCCTCTGTTAAGTAGATACAAACCGACAGTGGTCTTCAGCTGGGGAGCCATAAATATAGACCCTATAATAAAATGAAGGAGCCATTGACAAGTTTGGCCTAAGGCCCATAAGTTGGCATATCCCGTCCTGCGCACGCATAAACATAAATATTTTGTTTTCATACGGCATTTGGTAAGCAACCATATACATATCACCACCCAACGCTCGTTTCCAAAGAAACTAAATGAACTGTCGTTTAATTCACATGCAAACCAACTTTTCCGACTGTAGGAATGAAAACTTAAATCAGTCTTCAGTGTTCAGGAAGTACACTACTAACAATACAGAAACTTTCAACATTTTTAATCGCTTTTTCTTTACATCTTCTTAAATGCCGAATATTGAACAAATTTCGTAACCAATAAAAATCTTGATGCTACAGAGAACGTCCTCTTTCATAAATGCAAGAAATGTATAAAATACAATTTGTTATAGCCAACTTAAAGTCATATGCATACAAGTATTAATATAAAGCAGAGAATTAACTCTACAACGATCCCAAAGGCTATAAGAATCTAATCACTTGTAAATACAAACTTCAGAAAATAATCATAACTTTTAAACGTGAATTCTCGTCTTTTAATTCACTGTTTATTTGTGAAGATCTTTTGTTAATGCTGAGAAAAAAATTATGGTTCATTTTGATATTCCTCTTACCCCCGTCAATGCACAACTGTTCCAAATGTCTAAAATATGGAAGATAAGTATAACTACACATTCGTCTGTAGACAATCAGCGTTTCCAAAAATCACCTTTACATACTTAACTGTCTCATACAAGCATTTATTGATTTTTCCCCAACCCACTTAAGTAGTAGTAGTAGCAGTAGTAGTAGTAGTAGTAACGTATAAGTATGTTAGTCTCTTCCTTAGCATCTACAACAGCAGCGACATGTTAATCACCCCTGTTAAAATCTTTTCCTTCTTACTAACATAATATTCTATATTAGCTGAAGTAACTTTCTTGGAAAAATAAAGTAGACAACATAGAACTAATTTTCCAAAAATATTTCAATGATTTACTAAAGAGCGAAAACATTTTTTCAAGCAACATAACTAAATAGAATTTAGGTACACGTCAATTTTATGCTACAATATTAGTCACATGTCAACATTGTACTTAGAAACAACAGTATTAAGCAGTTTTTAAAATGATTACGACTTGCGCTAACTTCATTTGAGCAACCATTCTTTTGTACTGTATCGGCTATGTCATGAGATGAACATGTTTTGATAGTTGTAATAAATTCCCCCAGATCTTACTAGGATTTTAAAAATTATCCTGATACATTTGAAGAATTAAAAACTAACAAGGAAAAGAAGAATTTAAACATAAATGAACGAACATCACGAAAGGTGGTTGCAAATATTACGAAACGAATACAAACTTACATTTAGGATAAAGGGAATAGCTCTCAACATTAATTGTATAGTTAGAATGCTTGTATGATAATCAGTTTTTGTAATTTAGTCTTTAAAAACATTTTTGAATTTAAAATTGTTTTACCCATTTTGTCGGAAAAAAAACGGTTTCATCCTTTTGTAGAGAGACTTCTACGGTAACCTGGTTTACTCGTGGGGGTTCCACTTATGTGTTATGTCTTGGCCAGGAATAACCTGATTTAATTTTAGGGTTTTCCTTCTCCTAGATTGATTGCCATACCAAGGTTAAAGAGATTTGCCTCTCCTACTATTTACCCATAGGTGGAGGGAGAATGGTTGGATTCATACCTTTCTCAGGGCTATTAGCACTATCTGAAATTCAAACAACTTCGTTCAGGATTTGAACTTGGGTAGCAGAGATCACTTCCTATAATGATAACCGTTACACCTCGAGTGCCTCCATCCTGTAAAATTGTTTTTCACCTTCAACTGAAGAAAGAAGCACCTAAACGTAAATTATTTCTAACAAAAGTTTAATAAAATAAAATTAGCTTTGGTTTGTTTTTTTGTTAAATGGCATATCAACCTTCGTGGGTTATTTAATGCTTAAGTCATCCTTGTAGAAGAGCACTAATGATACTATTTCATCCATACCTGGAGAAAAATAATGAAATAATTTTACGATATAACGTTTACCAAAGAAATATGTATTTTCTACACGGAGTGTAATAAGTTAAATAAAAACCAACGTAAGTTTTAAGCCAGTGAGTCAACAGAAGAAAAACACTGACGCGTATGACTGTATTCATGCTATGACCCACTAATAAAAAAAAAAAAGGTTAGTGAAAATTTGCTATCGTGTTATTATTCATCATTGTTATTATCTAATAACATTTATTTTATAAAGGAAACTTTCATATGTAAATTTAATCAAAAATTAATTTTCTATGGACCGAAAGTTTCCTTGAACTCTTTCAAGGAACTGAATTCCTACATTTTTAAAATGCACGTTAAATTTTACATTGATTTTCATTGTTAGATATTTAGTATTTCTGAATTTTCCTTTTCTGTATATTATACACAACTAATTTTTATAGCAAATTCCTTCTTTCTAGCGTCACAAACTTTGTTAAGATTGTAATACCTTTTAGATAGAATATTTGCTTTTCTCACGTGTATCATTTTGCACCATTTTTCATTGCGCATAAATCAATTGCATACCTCTATCCATTGTTTCATTTTTATCTTTTATTTATTTATTTATTTGTTCATTTATCTATTTTAGTCATTAACAAGAGAAAATCTTTTATTTGAACTGTTGATGCATCCACATCAATTAAGGGCCATTCTTGAACGACAAACGATGAAAGCAGAAATCATAATCATTTTAAGAGTATTTTTTGTTCGTTATTTCATCGTTGTAGGATGTTTTGTCCATACAAACATTTAGTTTTACTCTTAAAAGTACCTAGCAAAACTCCATTGACATGAAAGATATTTTTAATCAAGATAAAGGAAGTTATAATGTTGCAAGTTGAAAGATTTTGATCTTTCTTAAAAGATTGCATCAGCTGAAACTTTGTAACTGAAGCAACAAATATGTGGATACTAATCCCAAGATTATCCAAATAATGGATGGAAATTATGACAGTACTACATATTATTATTTGCGACAAATGCATCTATTTTGATAGTCAGTGCACTTGGCGTTATTTAAGAAAACTATGTCGAATTGAAAGATATTTAAGGATATAATGAACAAAAAAGTAGAAAATACACGTGTCACAGGGCACCAACAATTTTCAAAAGTTCAACAATGCTATACTTCGTTCTCATTGGTCCTCCCAGTATTTCAACCAAGTACAATTCTCAACGCAAATTAAGGAAATGATAAAACAATGAAAATAAATAAATTTTTCATCTTTATCTTAAAACGAATGATTTTAACCTGTTGAATGTTGAAACACAGAAATCATATTTCTAATTAAGATTTATTTGAAACTGAACCTGGCGAGACAACTGAGTATTTAATTCTCTCTATAAATATAATTAAAAATTTGCATTTATCATTGTTAGTTTAGCCTAAAACTTATTCAAAATTGCAGAAAAATATTATCAACTAAAATTCAAGAGATTGACTAATTAAAAGTTATATTCAATCGTTTAATTCAATATGTGATAACAACAAAAAGTATTTAATTCCTTAAATATAAATATCAATACTTGACGCTGCATGACTACTCTTAAAAATTCTAGAAGATTCCTAGAGTGACCTAGACAACCTACGTGTACATGAAATAACAAAAGGTACCCCCATTACCAACATAACAGTCATAGAAACAGCGTCTCTTTATTTCTTTGATAATTACTTTAGTGAATTTCAATTGTGCAACTATAATTAATCATAAGATAATTTCGTTATTAAAATTGATTTCGGATCTTCCTTGACAAAATGTTCCCATCTGCAAATAAAACTATTTAATAAGGAAAAACAAAACTGTTATCAAATCATGTTAAAATATTATTCAATCAAATTTCGAAGTATTGGTTAATCTTTTCACTATAAAATGAATTAGGATTATTTTGCTTTTATTCTCTTATGAACTAAACATGATGCAAATATTCTTTTTCACTCGTATTAGCGTTTATCAGTTTTACATCATTTAAAATATATATTGGAATTACTTTTTTAAAAGACGGAGAGATTTTGTTTTACTAAATTTAAAATGTTGAAATCTTTATCTACCGTATTTATTGTTTATTCACTTTTAAACAAGAGTTTGCAAATTTTGAATTTTATAATGACAATAACAAAGAAATTTATGGATTTCTATTTGGTAAATGTTTAAGAACAATATAAATTTCCATAAAATTTCAAATTGAATGAAGTAGGTTCCAGTGAAACGTCAAGATTATCACTTTTCATTAAGTAGTTTCGTGTCAAAATTTTACTATCGCTCTTGATTATATTCTGTTCAAACAGATTATTCAACTCTAATAGACGAAAATATTGAGTTAAAGCTTTCTATTTCAAGAAACTAAAATTTCAGCAATTACCCAAATTTTCCCGCAAATTTGAAAAGTTCAACTTGTCAACAACAGATTTGATTGTTGTTTATCAGAAATAACATAACAAAACTATGATTCTTGATCACTAAGAAATTCATAATCAACAGTTTTAATGCGTCATTACTATTATTATTATTATTATTATTATTATTATTATTAGAAGAAGAAGAAGAAGAAGAAGAAGAAGAAGAAGAAGAAGAAGAAGAAGAAGAAGAAGAAGAAGAAGAAGAAGAAGAATCTAATGTTCATAAACGTCGTGTTTTGATATGAATATATGAATGAATGGTTAATGCTATTTTAGGGTCCACTATCATCCCCCCACTATCCTCACCCCCATTTTCTTTACCCCCATTATCTTCCCACACCCCACACACAAAAAAAATTTGCTAAACTTGTACGAAATTAAGAGCAACGTATATATCGTAATTGTCTTTTGACAGAATTGAAGAAATGACGAATAGACATACATTGAGAAAGTTATCAACTTACCTAATTCTCGGACATCGTCGAATTTAATTTTAGCTTCAATAATTAACATTCCATAGGCTAAATGAAATCCATAGCAGAATATGTTTACAACAGCAACAGCAGCAACAACAACCCATCCCCAGCCCCCATCTGGAAAAAAATCTCCAAAAGCAAGTCTTGTCACCTGGCGGGGATCTCCTATACAAGACCTAGTTCCATCATTTCCTCCGCCATTTCCTGGACCCACTCCACTAGAACTATTGTTTCCATTTGCTCCATTACTGTTTAGTCCACCGACTCCACCCTGCCCCATTCCACCGACAGAATCTCCCTCATCACCCCCACCACCACCAACACCACCACCATCATCAATTACACAGCCATAATTTTCGCAGGTATTTTCCACGTCTCTTGTTGATGTGACATGCTGTTCAAGCTGAACGTTTTGTAGCGGTTGCTGTTGTGAATGGTGATGTAACAATTGCGTTGCTTGTTGTAGCTGTTGATGATTTAATTGTGGTTGTTGTTGCTGTTGTTGTTGATGATGATGGTGATGAAGATGGTGATGAAGCTGCATCTGCTGTGATTGTGATTTGTTAGTGCATGGTACATGATGATGATGGTGATGATGGTGATGATGGTGAAATTTAATGGTTGGAGGGGACGTAGATGCCGTTGTTGGAGCACCGATCAACGAGCTGCCTTGATGTTCCTTTAGGGAAATCCGAGAGCAAGTCTCATGGCTGCTGTGACGACGTTCTTTGCTTGCCATACTTGACATGGCTCATTTGACCGAAGAAAATATTTCTATGGCAACTTCGTTTTTTTGGTTCTGATTTCAGTTGTTAGTCTAATAATGGCAAAATGAAAACATTTTTGTTGATAACAATACAACTAATAATAGTGGTATGCAATGATATTAGATTCATTTCTGATTGTGTGTCCATGGTTTCACATTCATTCATCTGTGCAACTGTGTGCATATATATGTTTGCAGCATATATACGTATGCAGCATTTGCAAATGGGTAAGGATGCTTTAATAGAATGAAATAACATAGAGCACACAATGCAGGTAAACATACATTTGCGAATACGTATAAAATGTACTAATTCAACATATGTGTATCATTAATTAAAAGAATTCCAGAATACGTTTGTTATTAAATCCCAGAAAAAAATCTTATTCGCTTTTACATATTTACACATACTGTTTTCAAAAAAATTTGCTAATTACTGAACTACATTAACAAATTATAGACATGTTAATAGATGTACAATAAAATCTTTTCAGAGTAATACACGTGGAACATGCATAGCTAACCTTATTGATACAATATAAATATATCACTTGAGTAGAGCAGGAAAAATGCTATATTTTTTTTTCTTTTTTGGATATTAAATAGCATTTTAAGGGGTGGGGTAAGTAAGAGAAATAAGTAAAGATTAAGAGTGAGAAAGCAATCTCTTGAAGTGAAAGTCCACAATACAAATCTATAGCATTTTTATACTTGGATGCTGCTTCGTACTCTCTTTGGTAAAGTGTTTAAGATAATATTAATTTTACTACTCGTACCAAAAATCCATTTTAGATTATTATGATTATCAATGCATGGGCGATCCCAGCTCATAGACAAATATTCAATTGTTATCACTTAAATACACAGAACAGTGGCTGTATTGTTGCATGTGCACAAGAGAGAAAGACAGTAGAAGAAGAGGGGAGGCGTATATACAATGATGCACATCGCATGCTCTTTGTTGGCAGATTTCAATGAATATTTTCGATTTTACGAAGCAGGTGTGTGATTTTCTTTTGAAAAATAACATAAATATTTATCTAATATAATTTTGGCTGTATATTATTCGTATCATTTGTTTAAAACTGAGTAGATGGATTATCAATAAGAGCCACTTATACAGCTACAAATAGGAGGAAGAACACTACCACTTTCTTGTTCTTGTTCTTTGTTTTCTTTTTTCCTCCTTCTCCTCCTCCTCCTTCTTCTTTTTCTTTTTCTTCTTAAAAACTGACCCAGACCAATTTATGAAAGTAAGAATGCAAAATCTTATGAAAAGACATACCGTTTATATTTAGTATGGTCTTAATGCCACAGAAAAATAAACGCAACAATAATTGTAATGGTGTTTTTTTAATGTTGGTAGTAGGTGCAGTTACAGATTACATGTTTTTGTAACTAAGGTTATTCGCTAAAACAATGAGCTTTTTTAACGCATGTTTTATGTGAATGAAGCCAATTACTGGAAGATATTGCTTGTCTCAGCATGATTGATCGAAATATACTGTATTTTAACGATATCAAATGCATTTCTTGAAGTCGCTCTGAGGCTGTTTTTGACAAAAGCACAAACCCAGGAAACACCATAAGCATCACTTCTCTCTCAGTAGACACGTGTAGAAAGGCACATTGAAAAGTAATGTGGTCCGATGATTTCAAAATGAATTCCCTGTGTGATAATTAGATTAAAAACCGTGATAATGCCTCTTCTCCCCCTTTTTTTTTCAGAACTGCATTGGCCTTGACTGATGCAACTCGGAAGAAAAAACCCAAACAAATGAATCCATTTATCATCAGTTTGTTACTCTGAGTTTTAGGCAAATTGTTTACACAATAAAATACGTCGTTGGTGTTGTTTTCGGTCTTATTTTCAATATAATCCTGATGTCTGTAGTTCAAGCAGTTATAATCATTAAGAAAGGTTACAGTTTTTGATTGCTGTTATCGTGAAAAAGCAATTATTGTGATTGTGGCGGTGTTAGTAGCAGTAAGAATAACTGAAGTAGTAAATGACACCTCTAGAGTTAAGATTAGAGTGAAAACTAGAAAAAGAGAAAGAATATTTACAAAATTGTATTTTTGCCAAGTTTAGTGTTGATATTGGAGTTCATCTTCTTCCATATTTCTAACCAATTAGAGCTATTAAGAAGACAGCTGGTGCCATTATTTGTGGTCGCCAATTTTTATGTTTGCTACTGTTTGATAGCATATAAATCCGTCTGTTGAGTCTCCGGTGTTCACTACCTGTGTTGTAGTAGTTGTTGTAATAGTAGTTTGAGCAGCTATTTGCTGATAAATTTCTGTGTTAATATCAGCCATAATCAGTTGAAGAAAAAAAAACAAACTTAAAAATGATATTTCGTCATTTCGGTTTTCTTGTTTATTGACATTTATTATTTGAAAAAAAAATCGAATGAAATAAAATCGTGTGAGTGTTATAGAATAATTGAAATTACAAAGTTCTAGTAATTTTATTACAAAAGTGAAAAATCTGCAACCAGTGTGTGTGCGTGTTTGTGTGTATGTGTGTATGTGTGTGTGCGCGCATATAATTGATATAAAATGTACACAATTTCTAATTGAAAGTTTATTTTCATGCACATTACATTTCATTTTTGATTCTTATTTTAAAATAAAAGGTAAAAATGTATCATCAAACACTTTCAGACATGTACTGAAGAAAAGGTTAAGTTAGGCTGGTATAATATTTTTTTTTTTCGTTCTTCTTCTTCTTCTTCTTCTTCTTCTTCTTCTTCTTCTTCTTCTTCTTCTTCTTCTTCTTCTTCTTCTTCTTCTTCTTCTTCTTCTTCTCGTTGTTGTTAACTAACAAATAGTCAAAATTAGAATTCACAAGTAACCAGAATAGTTGAATCGTAGTTTTATTTTATTTAGCTCCCAAGAATTAATTCGGGATAAATAAAATTGTACATCCATACACGATTCTTAACTATTTCTGGAAAAAGTAGAATCAATGAAAGTAAAATACCCCAAACAATTCAAAATGTGTTACAGTTGCAGCTGCAGCAAAAACGGTAGCAGCAGCGGCAACAGCAGCAGCAGCAGCAGTATTAATAGTAGCAGCAGCAGTAGCAGCAGTAGTTGTAGTATTTGTATCATATCAACATAACTTGCAAAAAGTATTTGCTGTGAGATTTATAGCAGCTTCGATAACTGTAGTAGCAGTAAGTGACACACGATGAGGTTTCTTGTATTCTTACAGATTCGTATGTTAGATTTTGCTTTTTAATATCGCAAATGATTAGGTAATAGAGAAATAAATAAATTTCATTGCACCTCCCTTTGTTACAATCAAAATATCAAAATGGTTGAAGCATTTCGGAGATGAACAAAATGATAACTGTCAGGATATGAAACTATATATATATATATATATGGACTGCAACATGGCAGTAAGCGAGTTCAAACTCCAGTCATACTATAATATTCCCTTACACTTGAGAAAGGTAAAAATCCCGTTTCCCACCAGTCATGGGTTAAATAGTAAATGAATAACCCATGAATTTTGATACGCCATTAAACAAAGTAACTTAACCAAACATATTTAAGTTAAATACTTTTATTATAACTTATCACGTAATTTTACTTTTCATAAGACACATGCACTCCCCATATATATATATATATATATATAGAGAGAGAGAGAGAGAGAGACTTGACAATCCAGAATAGTAGCATGAAATAGAGAATAGATAGGCTTACATGTGTGAATCAGTGTGACATGATAACATAGATGTCCAATTTTCTTCCATGATCTTTTGCAAACGGAGTCGTGTCAGTGATAGATGCGTTGTAAGTAAGTTTGAGAGCATCTAAGGCATTATAAATCTCTTGAAAACTTACTACCGTTATTTAAATTAATGAATTGATTAATTACTGTTAAAAGGCACTCAAAGCCCACATACCACCAGCTCCATTTTAGTTACTCTGCTTGTGTGTGTAATTATTTAAGTGTATGGACACATGAACACAAAGTAAAATGAAGCCGTTTAACTTTTACTTCGATGAAATTTGCCACCAACCTAGTATTGTATTTCAATCAAATTTTCCCGATGTTTTTCTTTCTAAATTTTGAAAACATTTTTTTATCAGTGAGCTTCCTTTCAAGAAGATCCTCTTTATTCTTGTAGTGACTTACTAAGTTTTAGCTTAGTTGTTGGATAAGGACAGAAGTATGGGGTACCCAATGAGAAACGAACTCACTAACAATGGTTTGCTACTCCAGCTTGTTAACCATTGCACCATATGAAGTGCTCTTCTAATTATTCTTGTCATTTTCCCATTTTTTCTCTTCTAATTCCCTGAAGAATCATGTCGAGAGCGTCAATATTTTTTCTCTGAAGTTAAACATCTTTGACATCGTTCAAAGGAGTGCAATCGGTAGGTATCAAGTGAATTAATTTTTATTTGTGAAAGTGTTCATTTCTTTTGAGAAACGACCGGACAATTTGTTTTCCTATTATTTATTGTTATGCCGAATGAATGCAAACATAATTCAACTCTGCGTTAGTTTTGAATATCCAATGAAACGGACAAAACTTGAGACCTTTGAAGTTTTATCTATCTTAAACTGTATCCCTAACCCATCATTAATCCAGTATTAGTCAACGTCTTCGTCAGGAGCAAGATGCAGCGCAAGGTTTTTGAGGGTGGCGGTGTAAAGCTGGTATGAATTCAGAATTTTCTCTTCTCCCAGAATGATTGCCATACTAAGGTTAAAGAACCATGTCTACCCTATTATTTTACCCATTCATAATTTTTCCATGGGTATTACCGCTATGTGAAATACAAACAGCCTCGTCCAGGATTTGAACGTTGCCCACTGAGTCGATTTCCTATGTCGATAACCGTTACACCACAAGCTCCTCTCGTATCAGTCAAGTTGTTTGATACTGGTTAATAAATTTAAATAAATACTTTAAACTATTTAATTGAAGATGTGTTGGTTTTAACTTGCATCTTTTACGAAAAAGGATATGCCAAATATGTTTTTTAAATACTTACATGAATACAATATTCTCACATAAGAAATTTCGCTGTTCATTTAGTTCTGTGTATATCTCGATTAACCCGCCAAAATTTGAGAGGACATTTAACCTTAATGAGTCCAATTAGATATTGTATATAACTGATCTTTTTTTTTTTCTGCTCAAGATCATTGAACTATTCGAGCAAAAAATTGTGTTGGACGACTTCGTTTTTCGAAAATCAAAGGTCAAATGAAGAAAATCATCTTAACATACGAGAGTGTAACAGTAAGTTCCAAATGGCAATAAAGAATTAAGAAAAAAAGAAACATAAATACGTTTCGTCCAATGAAAACGCTGCTGGAGACCATTTACCGAAACTTTGTCTGAACCCATAGGAACCTGAGCCTCCATTCACCTTAAAAGATGAAAGTACAATAGTCAATAGTGACAATCAACTCAGTAGTGACAATAGTATCCGAGGGTTACAGTCACACGAGACAAATCTTATTGTTTGTACACAACCAGTAATGTAATATTTATTGCTTCAAACAACGAAACTCTGAACACACCCACAACAAAGTGGCGATAGATTTATCATTTTCAATTCACTATCAAAACACATCAGCAGAACTACAAAACAACTTAACCATTCTATTATAAACTTCATTATTTTACTTTATTTTATTCGTTATTTGTTACTTCTTCGTATTCTCGTCCTTTCATCAGAAGTTCGATGTCGTTAAGCACAAAATGTTTCCCTCGCTTTTGGCTTGACAACACAAAACCTAAGAACAGTATCAAAGAACAGTCTCGCTAGTATTCTAAATACTAACTCTAATCTGATGGCCGGTGTCTGCCAACTGATGACCTCAAATCGGCTGGCAGCAAATCTCTGAATTCGATTTGGCTTCCTCCAGAGAATATGACAAGACATTCAGCAGTCAAACACCATCTGATGACTGCGCCTATCAATTCACTAAATTGCCAACTCCCGCCGACACAAAGGAGTAAAACTACCAATCGAATTTAACCAAATATTTTGTTTACCATTCCAATTCAATCAAGCCTGTGTCCACACCATGTGCACAAGGAAATTACTGCAACACCGACAGATATAATTAAGACGTTTGCTGGAAATAAATCTACCATGATGCTTAATTGAAGAGCAAATAGTTGAGAAGGTGAAACTTGAGAACTACCACGATAAAAATAAATGACGAAAAATAACGTATCTGTTTTCGTGATCGAAAACAGAGATAGCCAAAGAGAACCGGAGACGCTTCTGATGGTAGACGGAAAGTATTGTGTGATTGTACTAAACAGTTAGTCGGAACAGGGTATGAATGAAGGATGGGCGAGAAGAGATAATAATCAATATGCAAGAAACTATGAAAGAAAATAATTGGAAAGTTGGGAGGGGTTGGGTTTTTTTTTATCATAGTACAAAATTTCATTTTTCAAAGGACTGAATGACAAACACATAACACTAGTGAAAATGTGTTGACGATAACGAACCAAACTGAAGAATAAATACGTTATAAAAATGGGTTCAGTAAGACTGAAATTCTTGGTGAGTGGAAGTAATGGGATGCTTCAGTGTATCTTTGAGGTTTGGATTAAAGGATCTGCTGACGGTGACAAAAGGAATCTAATGTTGAATTTCTTTAGAATAATCGATTATGCCACATGAATATCTCGAGGAATAGAAAAAAAACCCAGAATAAACAGAAAAATATGTGGTAACGCTAAAATGTTTTGTTAAAGTATCCATGAGCAAAACTTCATTTGAGAAAAGGTGCTTAAAATGGAATTAATTGAATTTCTGTCCTTATTTCTCGCTTCAAAGTTGACTAACTACATGTCCCCAAGAACTAGTATTTCTCATGTGTTGTTTACTGTTGTTTGTTACTCATTTTGTGCGGAGAAATGCACAAAGATGGATTTTTGCTTTCCCCCAAAAGTCAACTATAACGACGTAGACTGGATATCATTTCTGCTGTGAACTTAACATTCGAGTTGCGTTCCCCGTCATTTAATTCATTTAAAACGAGTTCTTTCACTTCTTGATTCAAAACAAACTTCATTTCGTTCACATTTTCTTGCGTTTTGATTATTATCCCTTTTCGCCCTTCATCCATTGACAACCGACAGTCATAACAACGATTGTGTAGCGCGATAAGGAAATGTTGAAAGGCATCAACTTATGTGAATGTGTAGGGATAGTTGTTGTTTGAATATTTCGTTCCTCGTAGAGAACAAATTCAAGAACTATAACGT
This sequence comes from Sepioteuthis lessoniana, assembly GCA_963585895.1. Taxonomy (NCBI): domain Eukaryota; kingdom Metazoa; phylum Mollusca; class Cephalopoda; order Myopsida; family Loliginidae; genus Sepioteuthis; species Sepioteuthis lessoniana. Next base: position 2,419,589 of record OY757912.1, read on the forward strand.
TAAGGACAAAAATGTCCCTGTCTTGTGGTCCGTTTGCGCATTTAACTGACTGCTACTGAGAATAGCCAACATCACATGTTGCTTGACCTTTGGCCAATGAAACGTGTGTGTCAATTTGCTTTCGAAAGAAAAGAGAATTAGATTTTGCGCGCTGCATCTTATATACTGTTTTGATAACACTATCCTGCAATCATTAGCAAGTATTATTTGACAGACAAGAGAGGTTATCTCACAATACCGATCCTTGATTTTTATTCTCAACGATATATCCCCGGCACATAAAGATGTCTGCTGAAGAACTAGATGATTCCGATGATTATTAGCTATTCTTCTGACCCTTTCTTCATTATAGTCTCTGATAGCAGAATTAGCACTTTTCAGTTTGACCGTCGGCAACGGTTTCTCATGACTTTGTCAATGCTACATTATGTCATTATGTCATTCTTGAAAGCGTTCCTAGCACCATTTCAAGAATGACGTAATGACATATAATAGCGGACATGAGCCCTAAGAGGCCAGAGACAGCGGAAAAACTATTTATTGATTTCATAATCCCTTGCACCAGATAAGATGCTATCGTTACAAATAACACGGTTCTGAATGTGAATATACTGATCTTTATTTTGGCAGGTAGTATTGCAGTTTTGAAGAAATGACCGTCTGATCTGGAGTGCAGATATACGCCAAATTCTAAGAACTTTAAGAGTTGGGCAAAGAAAATGCCGAAGTGAGTGGGGCGTAATTTCACTCTTGACTTCAAACACTGTGGATAAGTCACCATCAAACTGCAAAGTGCTCGTCATATGATGATGGAAAGTTGCTGAGAAGGTTTTGGTTTGATTTGGTTTGGTTTAATGGCATATCAACCATTGTAGGTTATTTAATTCCAAATCCATTTTTATACATATAAATAGTTCTATTTCAAATAATTCAGTTAAGCTTATGTACAGTTTTTGGTTTACACAGTTAAATTTAAAACAGGTCTATTTCAAACAATTCAATTTAGGATAAGTACACAGTTCATTTCTATTTGACCCATAGATAGGACCCTTCTAGGTGCCACCACTTCGGGACAGAGTGGACCTGGGAGCGATGGCAATGAAGGGGTACTCTGCATTCCCAAAAGCTCCAGCTTTACTGGAACCTCACCATCAAATTGTTTAGTGTCATATTTAGGACACTCGTTGGGGGAGTTTTGCTCCTCTGTAGAGATGCAGTCACTGTATTCTACAGCCTCAGCCGACTGAGCCAGAAGTTTTTGGTGTACATCTATTGAGGGAATGTACATTGAAAAGACCATTTCTTGTCACAAGGTCAAACATTTTGGTAAGGTCTATGAATGGAAGATAGAATAACTGGTTCTGTCCCCTGTGATTCACTTGTAATTAAACTCTTGGAATGAAAGCTGCATTGAGGCTTTGAATATATCCTCTAGGAGGGTCTTAGTAATCTGTTTAGAACAATAGCTGAAACTGTTTGGGCGACAATGCTTAGCAATGAGGTACGTTGATAATTTTTACAGTCACAACGATTGCCTTTGTTCTAAAAGAAAGTGTCGATATTTATGACCTCGGCAAGAAAAGTCTTTTCTCAGAATTCCTTCCTGGAGGCAATTAGTTCATGACTCTGTAATATTCCTCCATGGAAGGTTGAATAACTAATAAAATCAACGACGGACTGATGGACAATTCTATTCCTCAAGTACATCTTGGAATAGTATTCAACCCGACTTTCCAACTGTTTCGCCTTGCCAACTATGCTCTTTCCTCACTGACTTCATTTTGGGGATAATTTGCTGAAGCTGGATTCAATATCTCTGTAGATCCCATCGTACATGGTCTGGCACAACATATAGGATCAAAAATATTACGTTAAAACCCTTTATAAAAAATATGTACTTTACTGCACTTCTGATTTCTTGTCCGTCATCTGCTTGACAAAGTTCAGTTGTAAGAGCAGCAGCCACACCACCACTATTAAATCATTTTCTTAATTCGTATTCTCCATTCACTTTTGAATATTTGAATAATCAGTGCTTTAAAACTGCTCCACGCTCTGTTGTATTTAATGGTGACTGTTCATAAATTCTTGGTTAGACACTCTCTATACTCATATTTTGTCAGCAGTTTGAAGATATTTACAATTTTCCTTCTACTCTGTTGTATATTTTCGGAGAAACTTGCATTTATAAAATACAAATTACTTAAAATAGGAGGCGCACTTATCCTGACGGTCGTAGAAAATGGAACCAGTAACTAGTTATTCGAATCCTGGATAAGACTGTTTGCGTTTCACTTCGCGCTAATCCCCTTAGGAAAAGGCATGAATCCATCTCTTCTTTCCCAATAGATGAATAGTAGGGAAGACTGGGTTCTTTTGCCTTGTTTAGGCAGTCGAGGAGAAGAAAGAACTTGGGTGAATACGTATTCAAAATTCAAAACAACTCACATTAGCGAATTTATTTTTAAAAACAAATTTCCACTAAAGACAAAATGAAATGCAAAGGAAATGCAAATGTGATTATTTCTCTTGCATTTTATAGTAAAAGGGTTAACATATTTAATAAATGACAAATCTGAGTAAATTAATTATGCTTGTTCATTTATTGCATGTCTCTGTAATATTTTCTTCAATTGTCTGTCTGTTTCTCTCTCTCTCTCTCTCTCTCTCTCTCTCTCTATATATATATATATATATACAAGAACTGCTGCAAAAAAAGCAGTTTTGTTTCCAGTAAAGTCTTTATCAGACGATGACCCTGGGTTCAGACATGGTTTCTAGGCCGAAGCGTCATTACCACTAACCCAGGGCGCCACATCAGTATCTCACAATACTACCAGACTTTATTGGATGGTGTTTGATCTGTACGAATGCTAAATACGTTCAGATGCAGTTACAGTCTTCTTTTGGATCTTTTTTGTATATTCCCTCTTCTTTGCTACTGAAAGTCCGAGTTTAGTTAAAAATGTAGAAGTTGTGTTCGAAATAAAACCTCGACATCCAATCTCAAGAGGAACTATGTCTGTTGACCAGCTATCCTTAATACACTGTTCACGTAAGTTTTCGTACTTTTCCAATTTCCGCTGATGCGCCCAGTCAATGTTGGTCTCGAAAGGGATCGTTAATTCAGCAATGATAATTTTTTTGAATTAACGGTTCAAATGACGAGATCTAGACGCTGGCGAGTTGATGTTATTTCCGTTGGAAAAGCGAGTTGTCGGTCCATGTCAGCAATAACGCGCCAGTCCGTGCAATCATCAAGCAATCTTGGTTTGTGCCTATTATTTCTATGAGGAGTTTTCGAAACGTTTCCTTCTTTAACAAATTGTATACTTGTTTTTATATATGAAATTTCATTGGCAGTTTCACAACTCATTTTTGCAATCTCAGCAATAATCCCTGAGATTTCATTATGTCTCTACGTGTAACTTCTTAGGGAATTCGAGTTAGAACGTGTTTGAGATTACCAATCTTCCCACATGCTTTGCAAAGGTTGGATATAGTTAACCCCCAGAGTTTAAAATTTACTGGTGTAGGTAATATGTCATAAACTGCCTTATTGAGGAAACCTAATTGTTTAGGCTCCATTTGCTTGATGTCGATCCATGTGATAGTCCTGTCCTTGGTGTTTTCCCACCTAATCCATGCACCTTGTTTGGGTTGTGCCACAGTTATGGCGAAACGTTTGCTCTCCTCAAAATGATGAATCTTTTCCGAAATCATTCTTCGTTTATTCTTTGTGGTCTCTTTTGACTACCACCGTTGTGGGTGAAGACCAAATCCGGCTTTCCCAGTTGCCACAGAGCCGATTACTTCTTTCATTTTGAGAGAAGATTCTACCGTCTCCACTGCATGTTTCGGGTTCCATTTTCGACCTGTTATTATGGCTGGTTGTGCACTTTTCACAAGTGGGTCCACAGAGTCGCGCAGCATTTGGAAAAGTCGTACATTACCTAATTTAAATTCCTCAACAAGTGACTTTGTTGGTAGTTTCAGCTTCGATGATGAACTGTATAACGCCACGTTTTTTAAGGATTTAGGAACTCCCAACCATTTGTTTAGGAACTTACTGATTAAACTCTCCATTTTTTCAATTCTCGATACCTCATATATCTGCTTGGGCCATGCTAATCTTGGGATTAAACCAAAATAAACACACCACAGTTTATCTTTTGAAATGAGGTCACATTTATCGATGGAGAGTAATCCATCTTTTAATTGTTTTAAAAGATCTTGCCACCGGTGACGATCAGTAAGTGGGAGGGAATAGCAGCGACCGAGGCTTTTTACGCTTTTTTCGCGTATTGTAGGGATTACGTTATTATTGATAGCAAATTTAATTTCTTGGCATTTTCCTTTGATTATGGATAGACTACGACTTTTAGAAGGTTTTACCTTCATTACTGCCTACTTGAAAAGCTCCTGTAGGCGTTTCAGCAGTTTTTCCATGTGTGATTTCGACTCTGAAATCACCGTCACGTCATCCATAAATGCCTTCATAGATGGGACAGTTTTCTTATTAGTGGTATCTTTAGTACTGTAAGTAATATCTCCATTACCAAAACGAAAATTAATGGAGAGATAACACAGCCCATCATTATGCCAATGTTTAATTTCTGCCAATTTGTGAAATATTTAGCATTAGAAAATCTTATATATGTACAAATTAAATGAATACTGGGTATCAACGTTGATAAATCAAAAACATTAATATCTTGCATTTATTTAATTTGTTTAATAGGACTGCAATGAAAATGTGAGAAGACAAACGAAACAATGAGAAGATATTTACAAAAATGTTTTTACATTTTTTAAAGTGTTGAGCCAAAAATCTTAATAACTATATGAACACGTTAGATAATAATGAATTATCTCAACAAAATTAGGACAATTACACAAAATATATGAAATTTATATTTAGTAAAAACACAGGAAATTTCATTAATCCAATTATAAAACTTTACAAAACACATAATTTGAATTTTTTTTATACAAGTGGAGGGACCAGGAGTGTTTTTTAAATAGTAAGCTTTGTTAATTATACAAAGACATAAATCTCAAATTGCCTTTTTATTTACATTTAAAGACGGTTTAGGGGTTTCAACAAAAATCCTTGACTGGATAGAGAAAACGTTTTTATCAATTTACAAGTAAAATTTTAAGAACTTTTCATGTTTTAAAAAGCCGTTAAAAAAGTAATTATTTTCATTCAAGTTTCCTTTTTTATATCTGATCAAATAAACACCAATCGCCAGTTTTTTATCGTTAATTCTTACTATAATATGCTATATATATATATATATATATATATATATATATATATATATATATATATATATATATATATATAGTATTTGATTAAACTGTATAAACATTTTTGTCTACATATTTTTGTAGTTATCCTTTCAAGTTGCTGTATCGATGTAATGATATCCAGGCGGAATTGGTTAATAAACCTTCCATAATTAATTGGTTCCCTAGAACTTTCGACCCAATCTTGGGCTATCATTAGAGGGGTGTATATTGCAAAAGAGATATAACCATTGTGTGTACATTGTAAGAATTGAACGTTTATTGTTTATACTGGTGTATTATTGTAGTGTTCATTTTTTAATCTGATTCTATAAATAGCAGTAGCTGCTAGAAATTTGAGTATATTAGCACTGGATTAAAAAATAATTTTATTGAGTTTTGGGTGTGTGTTTCTAAAGATTAGCGCTTCGAGATTCTGTGATTTTTGTTTGTTATTTTGTTGCTCTAATATTGTTGCGTGTACGGTAGGAATTTTCCGAAATTCAGTTGTAAGGCAGAAATTATATATTTTTTTAGATGTTTGGTTATTGAACCGATGTCAGAGAGATGTATAGTGAATCGTTTTGATAGGTTAGTTGAAGTTAAACCAACGTATATATTTTTGTTTTCAGAGATGCAATCTCCTTAAAGACATTTAAATTGATATATAACGTTTGTTTTTTGCAAAACTCCAATCGAGGTGGAGAAAAAATTATTAAAAACTAAGTTGAAGGTTTCAAATTTATTAAATATATGATAGGTTTTATTATTTTTATTAGGATCAGTGGGGAATATATTTCTTTGAATCAACGTTTTTAAAATATCTTTATCGAATTTATAATTTATAATTGTAGTGCATTGTAGAAATAATCATCCCGTTAACCAGTAAGTCCTCATTGTACATCAAGAACTCCGCCCACTTCGTAGAAAAAAAAATTGCTAATGCCCCCATTCATTCCAACCAGATGGTGAGTCTAGATGTAGTAAATCTATTCACAAAGGTACCCATCGATGAAACTATAACAGTGGTACGGGATAAGTTAGCAACAGATACCTTGCTGGGAGAACGTATTTGTATCCCAGTAGATAATCTGATGGAGATGTTGACTTTCTGTATGAAAACAATCTTATTCGGGGTGGAGTCAGACATACCAACAAGAAGAGGGCCTAGCAAAGGGATCTCCATTGTCCCCAGTATTGGCCAATATATACATGAAATACTCCGAAGAAATGACATTAAGATCTACATCACTAAAGCTATCAATGTGGCGTAGATATGTGGATGACACATTCCTTCTCTGGGCCCATCAGGAAGATGTTCAAGCACTAATGGACCATGAGCAATCAATCCACCCATCTATACAGTTCAGAATAGAGAAAGAACAAGACAATAAATTGTCCTTTCTAGATATGTTAATAATTTACACAGATCAAGGATTCAGTACATCCGTGTATCGAAAACCATCCTTCACCGGACAGTACCTCAACTTCAACTCCCACCATCCATACACTGCAAAGAAAGGAATTGTCCGTTGCCTACAACACCGAACAAAAGCCATCAGTAGTATCGATGTATATCAAGAAGAAATGAACAGATTGAGATACCCTCCTTCGAAACAATTACCCAAAGAGGATAACATCAACTCCAAGAAATTTAGATCGCAAGACAGAGGACAAAACCCCAAAACTTACCACTTTCTGTCTACCCTATGTGAAAGGCTTGGCTGAAAAAATTTAAAAAGTATGTAGTACATATGATATGAGGACAACATTCAGGAGTGGATCAACTCTTTGTAAACATCTCCTCCGAGTCAAACTCCCAACAGAATACAACATGACCAAGAATTGCGTATATTTCATCCCATGCAGCTGTGATAAAGTATACAAAGGCGGGACATGCTGTCCTCTGAAAGTAAGGCAACAGGAACATCAAAAAGTAGTAGTACGAGGAGAAATAGAAAAGTCAGGTATGGTTGACCATATATGGAAAGAAAAGGAAAACCATCTATCCTTGTGGGATAAAGTTGAAATAATCGATAGAGAAGAACATTGGAAAAGAAGGCGTCTCAAAGAAGCAGCAGATATGTTGAGCTATGTTGACTTCTCGAGTAGACCAAGTATGGAAATGAACACAATCTAGGAACTAATAATTGAAAAGGCCAAATCAATTTTTTTTTAAAGAAAATCACTTTAAAGATATCAAGAATAACTGATGCGATTGGATTTTACGTTTCAAATTCATTCCATGACACTTCTCGAGAAACTTCTTGTGATGCTTCTCGGGTTGATTGGAGTGAAAAACAATGACGTCATTATTTGAATAACATCTTCATATTTCTTGAACCTCTTGTTTGATCAACCGTCAAACTATAAAAATGATTTCCCAGGTTGAATCATTTCTATGCCCAGATAAACAAGTGACACCTGAGGAAGGCCGGAGAATGCAGTGGCCGAAACATTGTGTTACAACTAACAACTATAAAGATGAGAATAACAGTCCGAAAAATCACCCAGAAAATATTGCACATCAAGCTTCATCTCAAAAATTCAGACATGAAATGAACATTTTGATTTTTCTAAATCTTGAAAATATCTCATTTTCTATCTATTTTTTTTTTCTTTCAAGCTTTTTAGTAAGAAAAAGATTAATTGAAAAAGTAAATAATCTGAATCATTCAAATAATTTAGCTAAATTAAAAAAAAATACAATACAGAAATTGGATCTATTTTATTACACAGGTTTCTAAATGTTCTGACAACATTACGACACTTTCAGAGCAGTTTCCAATCACGCAAGTTTTTAGTGGCTGATTTTATAGAATTCGTTTTGCTTCGGCGTGACACTATCAGATGAACAGTCACAAGCAAACTTAGCGACAATAGCTTTTGTATATATAAATTTATCGGTTGCGCAACCTGGTCTCATTCCAGAATTATTAACCTTTTCTTTATCATTGTTAGCTGCTTGTATATTGGTTTTTCTCGACATGCACGTGCACAAATGAGAGTTTTTTGTTTGATGTTGTTTTTTTTTATTGTTTGAGGGTGAACCACTATATATATATATCGGCTTTATTTATCATATAAGTAAACAAAAATTACAGTATGTAGGGGAGCACAAAGCCCAAAGCTTTTTGTGAGGTAGGAGAAATGGAGCAGTATTGACTATGAAACTAAGGAGTCCTTAGCAAGTAACATTGGCCGAACCATTCATACAATACAATAGACCAGTAATCCTTCACCAGGCACGCCGCAGCCACCAAAATACCACATTTACTCAATGAGAAAAAGCCCTACTTAAAAACCCTGGATGGAAAATGCATGAATTTTATTCACAAAATGTGATATATATATATATACAATTGGTGAAAAATGATGGGGATGGGAGAAAAAAACCTAGAGAAAAGGATAAATTGGATCAAAAGAAAAATCCGTTTGGTTACCCTCCTATTCCCCGTCTATAATATGGAGGCTGACTGTTTTCCGATCTCCAAGGGGACCGAAAACAAGCCGGACCTTCCCCAATGGGGAAAAAACTAGACTAAAGAGGCGAAAGAAACGCAGGGTAGGGTGCGGTGCGGAAAACTTGTGTGGTTATGGAAATGAGAATATGGTAATGAAGTTTCAAGATCTTCAGAAAAAGTGGGGCTATGGTAGAAAAAAGGATGGGGATGGGGAAGATCATGGAGGGTAACGACTAGATGACAGGGACAATGGCACACAATATACGGCTAACAAGGGATATAGGGAGACAAGCAATCCTATTTACCGGGGGTGGGGTCCCGAAGGACCCGGTTCGTAGTCGCCATGCGCAGGAAGAGGATGAAAGATGACTCCAATATTGCCCCCTTTCGTACGACCTGGCTCACTTCTGTCGAATGTTATGCGGTCAAAGAGTTTTCTATCGCATCTAATTTTGACTCTAAACTGATGCCTATAGAACAAAATCAGCTCACGATAGGAAAAGTTTGCACCGTCATACAATCCCTTCTTTCGCGTCATCCAAATCACCATTCTAGCCACAGCTAAGATCACGAGAAACACCACGGGCTTCTTACCTTGAAACTGAGGTAAAACGTTGTCTGCGATGTAACCAACGTCGAGGAGCCCGAGCTGCTTGTTCGATGCAAGCTGTCCACTCTCTGACGTGATTCCAAAACGGATGAACTCGCTCGCAGTAGTAGAAGGCATGCAAAACCATTTCTTCTAAGCCACTGCCGCAACAAGGAAAGTCGGGCATATCTGCCAGGCCGGCATTGTAGTTCAAACCGAAAAGGGGCGACGCGTTCCGCGCAACCCGCCAGGTGAGCAAGAACTCGGAGTTGTTCAAGAAGCCCGAACCTGGCGCCCAATTCCGATGCGAGCGAACCTCCTCCATCGAACAGCCGAGCCGGTCCACGAGAGGATCTGAAGCGGAGCCTACTACTAAATCCTGATACAGTCCCTTTCGAGACCGAGAAAGGTCACTGGATCAAGGAAGGTTGCGAAGGGCCCGGCATGTACGTTCAAAATGTCCACAATGAAATATCCATCATTTTATTGTGGGTTGATCGTATATTAATAACTTCAAAAATTGAGGCACACCTTATGCAAATTAAGACAAGACTGAACTCAAGATTCAAAATGACTGATCTTGGGAAATTTTCCTGGTTCTCAGGAATACAATTTGAATGCGAAAATAATACTAATAAAATGAATCAATCTAGATATATCGAGAAGATATCATAGTTCGGCATGGCAGATTGCAAACTAGGCTCAACTTCTTGTGAAATGGATATAACGAAAACAAGTGATGAAGTCGGTTTAATAAAAAGCAAACCTTATCGTGAGATTATTGGCAGTCTGATATATATCATGGTTGCAACAAGACCAGATGTTTGTTATAAAGTTCCTAGGTTGTCTCAAGACCTAGCAAAACTAAATTCTTTCCATTTAACGAAGGCAAAACACGTCTTACGTTATTTAAAAGGCACAATCAATCAGTCACTAATATTTAAGAAATCGCAGAAACCCTTGAAATTGGAAAGGTTTTGTGACTCGGATTGGAGTAATTTAGATGACAGAAAAAACGTGAGCGGATTTTGCTTTAGATTGGCAGAAAATAACCCAATGATTTCATGGAAATCTAAAAAGCAGAATCCAGTCGCTTTGTCAACATGCGAAGCGGAATTTATAGCTATATCATTAGCAAATCAAGAAGCCCTGTATCTTAGAACACTATTGAGAACTATGACGGAACTTGAGTCGCTTAAGAACCCAACAACTATTCATTGTGATAATCAGTCCAGTATTGTTTTGGCCAAAGAATACATCGACTGCATCTCAGCAGATCGGTAAAACTCCCCTAAACAAGGTCCGGGATATGACAATAAACCAGCCAATTAATCCTAACAAAAAAAATTATTCATATTTTTTATTTTAATATGTATTTCTTTTAAAGGTGGAAAATTTCGTCTTGAACACCCAAACAGAGGGGCAAGTTGGATTGTTTGGGAGAGGGACCACTATATATATATATATATATATATATATATATATATATATATATCGGCCGTCTACAAATTGCTAGTAAATATTTATAGACTTTCCCATCTGTAGAAGCAGTAGATTAGACAATCAGAGACGACTAAGGCATATATAAACAATGGCAAAATAATAAAGTCTAGACTTAATGCAGCCTTGTTACTTAGAAGGAGTATCTTGCATTGCTAAACAAAAAAACAAGGTGGATACCTGAATTTCAATATTTTTTGAATTTTCATCAGCTATCTACTCTCATTAACGAAGTAATTAAAAATTCCGTTGTCATATGATTTTTTTTATTTGTCGAATTATTATTCATTATTGTTACACATTTTGTCAACATGTATAATAAAGTTGAAATATAATTCAATAAATTTATTTGTTTTAAAATCTTGTATTTTTACTCTTATAATTTCTAATTGTATATCTTATGATTAAAAAACTTTGGAATTCCACAGACAGATACCATACTCTGATCTTATGCTAAAGTTCTAATCAATACATAAATATATACTTTGCTTCTATTCTAATAAATTTTGGCGCATAAAGATTCCGGGTGTGTTTGTTAGATTTCCTTTCCTAAAATTATTTTAGGTGACTGTTGAATCTACAAAGATTAGACAAAACTGGCGAAAGATACGACAAACTGTTCAAAATCTATTATGAATGCGGAAAGTTATAATATATATTATTTTGTTGGGAGAATGTTTAAAAAAATCTCTTTCCTTTAACTGGTTAATGTTATCTTCCTGTCGAGCAGTTCTCAATCTGGTTTCTTTTAAAAGGAGAAAAAAGTAAATATGTGGCGTATCCAAACTTTTCAGCTCTAACCTTTCCTGTTCATTAGAGTTTGTGTTGTGTTTTGAACTTTTGACCCGGCCAAAAATGCCATTCAAGGTGATGCACCGGAAGGAAGTGACATATTCTAATGGTAGTTAGGAGATGGAAATCGCGTGGGCGGAAATTGGCTGATGAAATGGGACGAGCTAAAAAAAATTCCCATGGTACACTACAGAGTGATGCACCGGAGGATAGTGACCTCTGAACTGCATGACAGTTATTTCCGCTTGATGACGATTAAACATTCGATTTCAAAGATCGAGTAGGCGATCGTGTAGGCGTTGAACTATTATATAACGCAGTCAAGGCGGAAGTTGAGGCAGTTGGCAGTGGCAGGGGCAGTTGCAGTTGAGTTCCGGCCAGAGAGTTCGAGTTCCTGTGAAAACGAGGTGTGGTAGAGAAAGCCACACCAGGCCTGATGAGTTGAGGTCCGGAGAAGATGCTGATAAGATGCCGTAAAGAAAGCCATCACCCAGCAGAGTGGTCTCTGGACCTCCGGTTGAGCATCAAAGAACAAGAAAGACACAACGTGACGGCCATAAGTTTGGGGTCAAAATATTACAGTTTATGTTCGGCCTCCAGCTCCCTCTCAGACGCAAACCTTGAACAACCCTTTCGAACCCTTGCAATAAAGTGAGAGGTAAATATATTTGTAAAGAAGTCTTCCTGCGTCGTTTATTACTGCGTCTGTCTTTGTCACTGCGTCTTAATTATTGTGTCGTTGTGATGATGTAGATGAGTATATAACATTTGGCCCTTCTGTTAAATCTCCAAGTGGTGATTGTAAGGGACTTTAACAAAATAAGATTTTTTAATTTGAGGCTACCCGCATTAACAAACATCATAGGCTTACCATGTCATTGCTTGTCTGAGACAACCAAACTATTATATATCAAAGGGAATGGGACTGGATTAGTTTATTCAAGTTTTTTTTTTACCGAAGATCAGAGAAAAGGAGAGAAAATAGGAGGTATGGATGGAGTAATAGATAAATGGATGGATTTTTATTGCATCTAATCTTTTTATTTTTTACCATTTATATTTTTCATATATGTATTATTTTACACACACATATATCTTTGTTTTTTTTTTGTTTTTTTTTACATATTTTGCTATACGTCCTAAAGCTACCTTACTACTAAAAGGAAATTTATGAGTTAAAATCTTTGTGCATAAGAAAATACATTTAAATATTTGCATGTTCGTTTATGTTTTCAGTGTAAATTTTCGCTTTTCTCAAACGTCTTAAAATTTTGACATTTCATCTGACTTAATCTAATTCCTCATTAGATATCTTCTTTCAAAATAATAAAACCCCATAAAAAAATTCACATAAATTTATACAGAAACTTCTGACTGAATATCATCTTATGCAAAAATAAAAATGTCACTGAGATACAGCATTATTTTTCGCTGTTATAAATGAAATAGTGCAAATAAGTAAACAGTACTCAGCAAAAAAAATAATTAGATTATTTTTTACATCTGTCGTGGCTTTCAATTAAATAAATGAATAAATAGATAAATAGATGAATAAATTAAATGAAAATGAACCTTGCGTCAAGTTGTAAAAAAAGAAAAAAGATTTCAAACATCTAGGCGCTAATTTTTAGTGGGGGAATCAAACTTACGCGGACATAAATAAACCACACGAGAAAAAAAAAGTAGGTTTCATTATAGCTAACGAAACCTTCCGTAGCAGATCACAGCAGACACTAAGAAAGCACGACAAACATGGCAATAAGCTATTTGCCTAACGACTAGTATTATCCTAATCTACCAACGTATCAATGTAACCTACAGGTGAACTATAGTTCGTTGTCACGCGCACAAGAACACCGGCAGACACACATTCACTCGTGGACTGGCCACACTGTAGATCTAAGCAAAGCAATATTATCGTCGAGTAAGAAACTCTATTATAATCGCCATTGAAACACATTACATGCCTACATTCCACATTTTCTTTCTGCAAGTACTTTTTCTGTTGCAAGGACATTCTTGTTCACATACGCCCACGCACAAAGAACTTTTCGTTATAGTTTTAGCCTTTTATTCATTTGCATCACAATAATGAATATCCATTTTGTTATTATCGCCGAAAATTTATTGTCAACTTATCGAAACCGCGTTATATGCTCGTCCTTTTTATTTCTCTCTTTGTTCATTCACCAATCTCCCTTAGCAGGTAAGCGACAGAATTTTCATCAAACACACACACACACACACACACACACACACACACACACACACACACACACACACACACACACACATTCTCTCTCTCTCTCTCTCTCTCTCTCTCTCTCTCTCTCTCTCTAATAAAAGCCTAACGAATCTTACAACTACAACTCTAACTCAGCAAGTCTATATTGTGGAATTTCATCCCTTGTTAGGGACATTAATTTTAAAAGTGAAGTAATCCTTCTTCAAATCCTAATAAGTTTCATCAAATCCTTTACTTCTGCTGATTAGCGAATTCATTCTAATGCGACAAAGTTTATTTCCTAGCATTTCCTAAGTGTAGCGTCCCAAGTGATGGGATCAAAAATAATAAAAAATCACATTGGTAAATAATACAGGATCGAAATGCCAAAATCATTTTCTGAATAAATAAAATCTGACCAAGTAGCACAAACCAAGCAATTTATTTCAACCTATAAAAATAGGGAAACCAGATTTTAAAAGTAATTGTTTCATGAGTCTTTAAAAATGTATGGATAAGAATTCTGAATTTGGTGAGTCGTAAGGCATTTAAACATCAACATTTATCAATATTGTATCATCTTTTACCGCACGCGCAACAAAAATTTTTATGCTGAAACATTTTGCCGTTGAACTTGAAAATATGCACCTTGGGATAAGTTCATCATGGTACTGTCTGTGACTCTGGGTTTCATGCAATTAGCAATCGTCAGACTGAGTGAAGGTCTTTCAAAAAGGAAAAACCAATTAATATGGTTAATTTTTGTTTGAAAAGTGGGGGGTTATTTGTGTGTGTGTGTGTGTCTAAGTTTGTGTGTTATTGAATGTTAGTATGTTTGTGTATGTGTTGTCGCTTGCACGTACATATGGGCGTATGTTTGTGGTATGTACTGGCATGCAGCTTTACATATCTACACATATTTCCGCAGTCTGTTGGCGGGAAGAGGAAGGGGACAAAGGAAGAGAGTATGAAAAAGAAGAGTGGGTGAGGAAGGAGGAAATTGATTGTTGTAATCAGATTTTCTTTTTCCTTCTAACTTTATGGTAGCTAAAAGTTTATTTTGATTTAAATATGTATGTGTTTTGGGGAGGAATTTTGTTGAGTGATGATGATGATTACTAAAATTAAAATCATCACAATGGGGAATAGTATTGATGGGCAGGTAATAAAAATGATACGTTTTGGGTGTCTTTTGCAATAATATATATATATATATATATATAGTAGTAGTAGTATTCGGTCCAGTTAAACCGGAGTTGGGAGTAATTCCATCAGGAAAAAAAAAACATTCAACAGTCAACATTTAAATTTTCCTGGTAAAGATCTAAATGTAACTGACAGTACAGAACAATAATTTCTTTAAGAAAAAACAAAAATCGGTCACATTAGGATTATAAATTTATTTCCATCTTGTTATGGGTTTTGATATAAAGCAAAAGCACAAAAAAAAACCAACGGGACTTCTTCAGATCTTATGGATAAAATAATTCAGAATAGACACAGGAAAGAAGGGTGGGAGGAAATAGAAAAGGGGTGAAGAGTTTTCTCCTCATTTAGCCCACTTCCGGTTTTTTTCATATTTATTGCCGGTTGGAATTATAGTAAATTAATTAATTTATTTTTGTTTTTTATTTTTTAAATTCTAAATACATTTCGACTTAAAACTCCAGATTTAATACTAATTTAGATAAATACAATTTTCTTTAATAACTTTACGTAAGGATACAGTAATACTTATATTTTTAAATTCAAAATTTAAAATTGAAATTTTTTTTCAAATTTTATTTTCGTGCCTATTAATTCAGTTACCCTTCCATTGATGAGTACGTACACCTCACATGGTTTCTTCTCATTTTTTTATTTCATTTTATTTTATTTTTATTCATTTACCTTAAATCTCAATTTAATCCTATGTTTTTTTTATCTAAGCATTATCTATGATAATTTGTCTATAGTTTAAATTTATTCCTATGTCTACATCTAGCTATTAATTCACATTTCTGATTTAATAATTTTTCATGGTCTGGGTATATCATTATTTGTATTTTTTCCTCTAAGCACAAATTGCATCTACTATCAAAACATTTTCGAGTATTTGACTTTTTCAATATGGACCATTGAATCTCAGGGGTTAAACCTTTATTTTTCAAACTCCAAAAATGCTTAGATAGGGCTGTTTGGTGTTTCAGATATTCATGGGAGAAAGAAAATTTATGATTCGCGTATCTAATTTTCCATTTCATGGAGGAAATTCCGATATAAGTTTTTTTTAATCTTTAATATTCTTTTTTGGGTAAATAATACCTTGGTATACTACATTATTTGAATAACAATATCCATTCATAGGACAATTATTTTGAGTTTTACAATTACTATAATTATTATCATTATTCGTTCGATCCTGAAATTCCTTAATTATCTCTTTATTATGATAATTGATTATTTGAAAAATATTTTTCGTGCAGGAGTAACAAATTTTTAACGTTTTTCTATTAAATATTTTATGTAGTATATTATCATGTTTAAAGTGCTTATCTATCAGTTTCAAAAAATATTTACCTACATTTATACTAGCTAGTCAACAAAAAGGGGGGTTAAACCATATAATTTTTCTTTTTCTATTTTTATGACCATACTTCTTTTTTTTTTCTTTATTAATATCATTTTGTATATTTTCTTCTTGATAGGTAAACTCTTCCCTAAAACTGCTATTTTTAAGGGCATCCATATATATCTTACTACTCTCTTGGAATATTTTCTCGTCTGCTGATAAATTTCTTATTCTCAAATTTACTGCTTTTAGGACCTGTTTAATTATGGTCTTAGGGTGATTCGAGTTAACATTAATATATGAAGGGTACTGATCAGTTTTTATAAACGGTTTATAAATGTTATTCGAAAGGTCTAGGGTCACATCCAGGAAATTAACTATCTTATTATGTGACGAGACTTCTATCTTGAATCCTAAAAACTTAAAAGCCCTTATAATCTTCTTTTGTATGCTTTAGCTATTTGGGCCATTACTATTTGGAATATATATTAACCTATCATATGATATAAAGCCATCTGTTCCGGGCTAATAATCCTACTAAGTATATCTAATATATATAGACCCACAACGTCAGCTATTTGTGAGGAATCATACCCCCTCATAGGGACATCAAAATTATCAGAACCACTTTTTACCCACGTGGATCCATTATTTTTTAGAACTGTTTTCCTACAAGCTAGAATTATCTCATATTGCTCTTTAGTTATATCTACATATTTTCTGGCGTAGTTAATACTATCTATCAGAGTATTTTTTGTTATAGAAGGATAAAAGTCAATAATATCGAATTGCATAAAAGTAACTTTGCTCTTATTTTTAATTTTTCTAAACCATTCAATGGTGTCATACGAGTTTTCCCAAAGATTACTATGGTTAGCCTTTTTCACATTCGTTACAATATTTTGAATAATATTTTTTGATACCTTACCTAACTCTGTTTTTGAGGGATTAATCAGTCTAGTTTGCAATTTATTCTCAAAATTAGGTTTATGGTCCTTAAATAGAATGTAAGCATCTTTCTTTTTAAATTTCCTAACCTATCGTCAATATGTAATTTACTAGCAAAACTACAAGTATCATTATTTATTTGGTCAATAGTGTTTTTATAGTCTATTTTATAATTATCAGTAATCTTGTTCTTTAGAATTTCTTGGTATTTTGAGGGTTTGATTTTATACATGTTTTTTTTATTTATCTGCCTTCACCCATATACAGTTAGAACTTTTTACTTCTTTTATATCTTTCTTTAATTTCATTTACGTAAAGTTATAAAAGAAAGTTGTATTTATCTAAATTAGTATTAAATCTGGAGTTTTAAGTCGAAATGTATTTAGAATTTAAAAAATAAAAAATAAAGATAAATTAATCAATTTACTATAATTCCAACCAGCAATAAATATTTTAAAAAAAAACCGGAAGTGGGCTAAATGAGGAGAAAACTCTTCACCCCTTTTCTATCCCGTCCTACCCTTCTTTCCTGTGTCTATTCTGAATTATTTTATCCATAAGATCTGAAGAAGTCCTGTTGTTTTTTTTTGTGCTTTTGCTTTATATCAAAACCCATCACAGGATGGAAATAAATTTATAATCCTAATGTGACCGGTTTTTGTTTTTTCTTAAAGATATATATATATATATATATATATATATATATATATATATATATATATATATATATATATATATATATATGTATGTATGTATAACAATGGTAATAGCAATAATGATATGTAAAAATAATATATATATGAAAAAATAAAAGATAAAAATAGTAAAATAGTAAAATAATAAAATTAACAGTTATGGTCATAATGGTTTTTTGACAATACTTATCGGTGATATAATGCAATAATGTAAAAATAATAGTGCTTATAATTATTGACAATACTTAAGTGTTACTTCAATTTACTGACAATACTTGTGGGTGTTCATAAAGTGGTACTTACAGTCGATGGTTCTGTTGTATAATTAGTGTGGTGTCGGTAATTGCTGATGGATGGTGTGGCAATAAGAAAGGTGTTGGAGAAGCTAGTGGGATATGGTGAAAGGACAAGGAGGAAACTTTAGTAAGTAATGTGAACGTAGATTGCAGAAATATATATAAATATGAAAATAATAGTGGTGCTTAAAAATGAGAAGGTGTAAGGAATTTAGTTGATGTTTTGGTTACATGTTTTGGTCAAATTAAGATAGATGCTTGTTTTCGTGTCAATGTTTTGAGATTATCTCGGATTTGTAGTTTAGGAGTGTATATTATGATGGGTGTGTGATTATCGCAAATTTTTCATGGAGTTAAAGTAAGCATCTTTTTTATATTTTTTTGTAGGCGGGGGCTGATTTTATAACTTCCCAAGTTATGCTTGGTGTAATATTGTCTTTCAGTTTCCAAATGTATGCTGATTGAGTTGTATGGTTCAATTTTTAAAAAAATTATATATATATATATATATATATATATATATATTCAAAACAAATATTTCTTAAACGCAAATGACAAACTTTGACGTATTTTTGTCATACAAAAATTTACAGCAAAATTCCATTCATGAATAAATTTTTGTATCAAGTAAATGTAACAACTTGAATTTCATTCAGTTTTTATTAACGCTGGAAGCCACTTTTTCTAATTTGCATTCCTTTTTAAGATGCTTTTAGGTAATTACTCATCCATTTTATCAGTCATCGTTTTTCCAAGCAGCTACTATGAGAAGAGGAAACAGCGCCAAAACTTTCTCTTTCACACTTTCGCCTATGAGGCCATTGTCTGGCATTCGTGCCGGACGGAGGCCCCATGCTAAGATCAATGTCAGATTCGAGGTACAGCATAGTACTAGACTTTTGGGCCTAGTTTAAGCTATGAACAGGCATTCGTGTTAGATTCACATAATATATCAAGTGAGTCCAAGTCCAGCAGCAGATTCATCTGGCTCACAGTACTCTAAGTGAGCCGGTGACCAACATAATTCCAGCAGGACTCGAGCCTCAGTTCGTGTCCGACCTCTCCTTCTCTAAACCCCGCAATAAAAATGGCCTTCTCTCAAGTTTTGTCGGGTGGGAGGCAGAGACAAATATCGCCGATGAGATTGCCGGACCACGTCACTATTAACTTACTAAATCATGCGCTATCCTTCATTTTTCGCTGTTACAAATAAAGAACTTTTAAATATTACCGTATATACTCATGTAATGAATGACTTTTAAAGACCAATTTTTCACCTAAAATACAACGGATCGTTCATTACATGAGACATGTTTTTGACACATCGAAGTTTACTTTATTTCTTTGGCAAACCTTGCAGTAACTTTGATGATCCAACTCTCCTCACATAGCCTATATCGAGGCAAAAGCAATTTGTTAATAAAGGTTTGGTTTCTTTGGTCTGGTTTGGTTTGTGGGATTTTATGGCATATCAACCTCTTATGGGTTATTTTATGCCAAATCCTGCGTATTATATAGATCAAACATCTATTGTAAGCGCATAATTTGTAGTTTAACATTTTTAGACAAACCAGAGCTCACTTATTTGCACACAGTAATACTTGGAGGTATTTTAGCTAACACCAGTACTTCTATCTAATGTTAGTAATTTATTTCGACACAGTTAAGTGATTGCAAGAATGGAAAATATATCTGTCTACATTTTTGATAAGAGGACAGTTCTTTTCAGAAAGTTCAATATCTGCTTAGGGTCGATAATTCTTAATAGTTTGTTCATATTGTCAACGTTATAAAACCTTCGTCGAATGTCGGTTAGTTTTGTGCACTCAATCAAGATGTGTTTTATAGTGTACTGGTCTCCCCATGGATATTTAAGGGGAGCTTCATCTTTTAGAATGAAGGAGTGAGTTAATCTAGTATGTCCAATGTGTAGCCGGACAAGAGTGGTTTCTTCTCTTCTGGTATTATCAGGATCCAGCTTCCTTTCTTTTAAAATGGGCTGTATTTGGAAGACCTTGTTGGGGGGAGGTCTCCCATAATTGTCGGCATTTCTTTGTGATTATTTGCCTGATTTTCAGTTTGAGGTCAGTATGTGGTATTTTTGATTTTTTTTATCGGGTACCATATTAAGAGCAGCTTTTGCTAATGAATCTGCTTTATCATTTCCCTGGATTCCTATATGGCTTGGGATCCAGCAGAATATCACCTTTTTGCTATGGTTCATGGAATTGAGTTTGTTTAGAAGCTTGACAATGAAGGGATTATCAAGTTTTGTGTTTTTAAGAGATTGTAAAACAGAGATGGAGACTAAATGAATGATCAACTTTTCCTTGTTGCTTGTTGAAACTAGTTTAAGTGCCAAATTTATTGCACAGATTTTGGTAGAAAATATGGAGGCCTCTTTTAGGAGGCGTTTTTTCAAGGTTTTCTTGTGGAGAACTGCTCCACATCCGGTTCCATTGTTGCTTTTGGAGCCATCCATGAAAATGTGTAAGTGATTGGGATATCTCTCCTGAATGTTGTTTAGTTTCTCTTGATAGATTAGGGGATGAGTTTTATTTCTAGGGAGCTTGTTTAAATCAAGGATAACCACATGTTACTTTAGTAGCCAAGGAGGAGGACTTGGTTGTATGGTATCATGAATTTTTGTTAGTGAACTGTCTGTGTCTTCCAGTATGTGTTTCATGCAAAAACCGAATGTTTTTATGGTCTTTTCTCTCTGCTCAAATGGGTTTTGCTGTTTGGAATTGAAAGTGCAGTCATAAGCCAGATTGGATGGTAGTGATTTCAGTTTACTGTTGTTTTGTAGACCTAATTTTGTGAATCTAAGTTTTAGGGGTAGTTTGTAGGCTTCAGAATAAAGGCTCTCCACTGAGAATGTTCTAAAAGCCCCTAAGACAAGTCTCAATCCCTCATAGTGGACTGTCTGTAATGATTCAAGATAGGATTTTATGGCTGCTCCATATATGAAACAGCCATAGTTAATTTTTGAGCGGATTAAGATTCTATATAATTTCAGCAAGGTGTTCTGGTCTACACCCCAGTCTTTGTGGGTTATTACACGAAGGAGTTTGAATGTTTTGCTACATTTCTCTTTTAAATATTGAATTTGTGGAATGAAAGGGAGCGTTTGATCAAAAATAACGCTGAGGAATTTGTACTGGTTAACGACTGGAATTTCTGATCCGTCCAGATTTAATGTAGGGTTGTTATTCATTTTTCTTAATTGACAAAAATGCACGCACTGAGTTTGTTTTGTTTTTTTTGAAATTTTAAAGCTGTTTATCATCGGCCATTTGTTTATTTCGTTGATGCCCTGTTGTAGTTGACGTTCCGCTGTACGTATAATTTGGATATGGAGGTAATGCAGAAATCATCAACGAACAAATGCTTATCAACTACAGGATTCAGGCAATTGGTGATGCTATTAATTTTTATGTCGAAGAGGGTTATTGATAGTATATTCCCCAGAGGGACTTCCTCTTCTTGATTTTGGATGTTTGATAGGGTTGAACCAATGCAGACTCAGAATTTTCTGTCCGAAAGAAAAGCTTTGATAAAGTGTGGCAGTCTGCCTTTCAATCCTACGTTGTGTAGGTCATTCATGATACCGTACCTCTAAGTAGTCTCGTATGCCTTCTCTAGGTCAAAGAATATTGCTATGAGATGGTGTCTTTGTATAATTACCTTTCGTATGGAGGTTTCTAATCTGACCACATGATCCATTGTTGATTTTCAGCTCTTAAAGCCGCATTGAAAGATGGTAAAAAGATTATTGGATTCTATGAACCAAACTAGCCTTTTATTGGCCATTCGTTCCATGGTCTTACAAAAGCAGCTTGTTAACGCTATTGGGCAATAATTTGATGCGTAAAGATTATTCTTTCCTGGTTAAGGTATTGTGATGATAGTAGCTAGTTTCCATGATTCTGGGAGTTTGCTATTTTTTCAAATGTTGTTTAATTCAGTAAGTAGGTATTCTAAGGATTTGGAAGGTAATTGTCTGAGAAATTCGTTGTGAATTTTATCTGGGCCGACTGCAGTGTTGCGGGATTTTTGGGTGGCTTCTTTTATTTCTGATAATGAAAAGAGTTCCTTGTAACTTTCAGTGTTGATCGATTTAAAATTAAGCTTTTATTTTTCTTTCTTGTCTTTGTATTTGAGAAAGTCTGTGTTGGAGTTTGTGGAGGAGGAATTTACTGAGAAGGTCTCGCCTAGTGTGTTGACAATATCTTTTATATTAGTGACTTGTGTATTATTTTTAATGAAGTGTTTGAGTGGAGTAGACTGTTTTTTTGCCAGAAATTTTACGGATCATTTTCCAAACTGTGCTTTTTTTTTGGTGGACGAATTAAGTTTATTTACATAACTTTGCCAACTGATCTTTTTAGCTTGTTTAATGCTTTCCCTTGCCTTTGCTCTGAGTAGTTTGAAAGAGTTTAGATTGCTTGTTAAGGGTTTTTTCTTGAATTTTCGGAGGGTGGCATTTCGTAGTCTGATTGCGATTTTTCACTCATTGTTAAACCACGGTGTGTTGCGTCTGTTTCGAGGTGAGGTTTTTGGTTTAATTTAATTTGCTATTGCAATTAATATTTCAGTGAAATGTTTTATTAGAACTATGCTATCTAAGTCTTGAACCAGTCTCCTATTGCATAAGGTTTTAAATTGTTACCAATTGGCCTTATTTGTTTTCCAGCAGGAAGGTCTGTTGTTGTCATGGATAGGTTGTGTGATTTCTAGTATTATGGGGAAATGGTCACAGCCACAAGGATTGTCATGGACCTTCCATATGTAATTCATGTAGCTTGAAGGATCAGAGAGAGTGGTGTTGATAGCTGAGGAGGAGCCGGTAGATGGGTTGAGATAAGTTGGAGATTTGTTATTTAAGATACAGAGATTGTTACTGTTGATTACCTTCTCCAGATCAGTTCCCTTTTTGTTGGTTTTCAGGCACCCCCATATAGTATTGGGACTGTTAAGGTCACCTAGTAATATATGGGTTTTAGGAATTTGTTCTATTTGTTTATCAAGTTTTTTGTAGTTTATGGGATCATGTGGAGGTATATAAATAGAGCAGACATTTTCTGGTTTGTGAAGTGTAGTTTTGACAGTAATCACTTGGAGTTCACTGTCGATGTTGATTTGCTGTTGAGGTATGTCCTTCCTAACGAGGACAGAGACACCTCCAGAAGCTCTGTGTCCATCTTTGTATAGGTGATTGTATGACTGAAAGTGTTTTATGTTCAACTGGTTCTAATCTTTGATGAATGTTTCTTGAAGACATACTACTTTGGAGTTACAGCAGTTCTTCGTAATTCGCTCTTATTCTTCTACAGTTCCATTGTAATATCTTGTAAGAATTTTTTATTGTATTTAATCCGGCCAGTTCCACAGAGTTATTTGGTGGTTCATTATTAGTCCTTTGCTCCGGGCTGTTTGTTGATTAATTCTTTTGGATTTTAGGTTTAGTTAATTAGGGGCTGCTCTCTGTTTCCATCTTTTCTAATTATCGGAATTTATTCATTGTTTCTGTATTTTCTGTTTCTTGTATTTTGGTGGTTTTGGTGTAGGTTTTTGTTTACCTTCAAGTGTTTTTTTTTAATTTGGAGAGGAATCTGTAGAAGCAGAAAGTCGTATTGGGGATCTTTTGTCTTTTGATCTAATTTTAGTAGATTTTGTTTCACGGTGTTGTTGGTGTTATTGCCGTTTTCTCCTCAGTATCGTTTTTCCCCAATCGGGTCAGTGTTTAGCGGATGATCCCTCTTTGTTTTCTACAAGATCCACTGATGTAGTTGATGTATCTGCAGCTCTGGTGGTATCAAGCGAGGCTTTGATTTTATTGGTTGATATCACTTTTTCAATTATGAAGGGTGATAAATTAGTTATCGGAGAACTGTTAGATTCAAAGATTATGAATCTAGGAAAAGATGCTTCTGTTTCATTATCGGAAGAGTCCGATTCGTTTAAATTACGTTTGAATTTTTTGTTTGAGAAAGAAGTCATATATATTTTTCACTGGTCCTATGCTCCATCACCCACCACGGAGTCCAACTTGAGAGGGGAATGAACCGAGAGGGAAATCTATTCACCTTGGCTGAGACGGGCATACAATACCAATATACTCGTATTAAGAGCAAGATTTCGAACCTCTGCCAAATTCTGGTTTTTTAACTCAATTTGATAGAGTTAAAAAGTCCTTTCCTCTTAACAAAATTGGCTCTCAGTCCCCGCCTTCTAGCTCCAATAAGATAAAGGATTGGGCATTGTTCCACAAGAGCAAATTGGATAATACATTCGGAAGAAAATAAGCATGTGTGCTAAGGCATGGCGGGACTAGCCGATTGATCGGATCATGTTATAGTAAAATACATAAAATCTCTTCTGATTTACCTACTTAACTCTTCACACACCTAACTAATAAAACACACAAAACACAGACCCACAGACATCGACACTGTAGGAGATAATAACAGCTACCGGATGTTGACCCAACAACAGTCAGTGTCAAACTGAGAAAATCATGGCTTCTGCGCATAGGCTCCGCGCATAGTCAATCCAAATCCTCAGAAAATTCTCAGTTATAAAAAAAAAAGTCTATTTTTCAACCAATCATAATTTTTCCACAAGTAGCACTTTCTGGAGCCGGTGTTTGAAACCGGGAACACATAAATAGGCCAAACAGAGGTCACCCGCCAGTTGAATATCAGGCCGTCCCGGGAGCGTCACCCGATAACACCGACCGACCAGATCAAAACAACCGCTCGTCGCCGAATAGACAACCCCCGCCAGCTAGCCAGATATTTCATCCACTTGTTTATTTTATTTATTCAATAAACAAAATAAACTAAATCTTCTCGTCAGACTTATTTTTCTTGCAACCATACGCTTGTATATAACAATAATTTCTTTGCGAAGGAGGGGTAATTCAACTACTGTAAAAACATTCGCCTGAAAGTAATTTAGGTAAAATTGTACTAAGAAAGCGACGAGCATATAATTACTTTTGTTACTTTTTCTTATGTCGGCCGTTCCAATTTTAAAACTTAAAACATCATGACGACTCCACTTAAAAGTTAATAAAGTTTTTATTTGACATTCGTTAATGCTCATAACATCTGCGCATATGATATCTGTAAATACCATAAATAATAAATAAGGTTACGTAAAAACTTCATTATCTAAGCTAAAAGCCTTTCTTCAGAACTTTCGAGACTATGTCGTGTGACTTTGTTTATAAAAAAAATTGAACAATATCTCCCAAGCGTACTTAATCTATTATGTATATAACAATTTTATTATCAATGGTACTGTTTATCAGTAGTGGGGTTTTAGTATGTTTGGAGTATTTAAGTTTGTAGAGAAGAGAAAAATCTCGTATTTTGTTTTGGCGCGCTATTTAATTCAACACTGAATTTCACCCAATCAGGATGACTTATCCCATTCAGCCCGGACCTTCATTTCCGGCTAGCAAAACGGGTGAGCGGCCAAAACCTCTCTCTTCAGCTTGAGACGGCGACCAGAACAGACGTGCCTCTGGTCGTCCCTGCTTAGCGATGCTTTTTAGCTAGATAAGCCACCCAGTGTGGACATCTCACTAGCAGCAGCAACATGGACACTCAACGAGGGAACCATCTAATTTATGGATTCTTTACGAGGAATCCCAGTGGAACATAAATTAAACATACGCATGCCTTCCACAGGAACCACTTCTTGTCACCCCAAAAATTGACTATGTCGATCCGAGCGTCACTCCGCTCTCGACACACAAAACTACACGGTGACTTTGAATACTTCCCTCACACGTCCAACAACACGCTGCCATCTCAACATCCCGTTAAACCATTTCGTCTCAAACATCCAACAAGCCTAAACACCACTAGTCTTGCAGCATCCAAAAGCAAACAACATTCTATGCTGCAAATAAAGAACTTTCGTTGTTGTGTGTGTGTGTTAAAGAATAGTTTCGTAATTCATTTGTTGCCTTAAAAAATATAGCGCTAAACAATTAACCATTTCACTCATCGATATAAGTTAAACACTGTAGGCTACATCAAGGTCTAAATTACGTTTTTTTATTTACGGTATTGCATTGACTTTGGTTATATTACAGTAGTTTTGAAAGTATGAATTAATGTCTTCTCTTTATGTCATTGGATGCTTATAACCAGATGTTAGGGTCCGTTCATTACACGCAATATATAGATATATATATATAAACACCATTTTGTGGCTAAAATTTACAAGTCGTTCATTACACGAAATTGTTCATTACTCGAATATATAGGTAAATTGATTCTACTTTGCAAGTCTTTAGTGTTTCGTCTTACATATCACAGGATGACAATGATCAACAACGGATTGAGTTTATAACATGAGGGCAAGTATATTACCATTTATACAAAAATGGCAGTTGAGGTTGTAGAGTTCTGTTGCCTCTTGTTATATTAAAAGAAAGAACAAATGAGTTGACGAAGACATTGAGAGTTTTCAATTTGGAAGTTTTAATAACAGCTTGAGACAAAAAGAACCCTTGTGCTGTATTTTGCACGAAGAAGAAAACAGTTGTAGAGTTGAGAAGGAATAAAGACGATGTCGTCAGGACAGGAATTAAAATGCTGGAGTCCAAACAGGAGTTGAGATGCTGTCGTCAGGACAGGAATTAAAATGCTGGAGTTAAAAGCAGGAATTGAAAATATCCAATTTGTTTCGCCAAGGATCCGTTGGTTTAGAAGGAAAGATGAATGATGAAAGAATGATTTCCCAGACACCAATGGTCCATAAATTAGGTGTGCTCTCTTCATAATGCTTAGCGGACTCTCTGTGGTGAGAAAGGAAAAGGATGGTCTGTCCTGCTGTTAGCAAGTGAGGAAGCGAAGAGAGAGAATGTGCTCTGTCATGTTGAGTGGCTTGTCCTGCTGCTGGCCAGTGGGGAAGCGAGAAGAGGGTGAGAAATAGTTAGCGCGACCTTTTATATTGCCCCGAGGAGGTGACCCAGGCAGAATGGCATCAGTCATTCTCATTGGGCGAAATATATAAATTCGAACTCCAACGTCCAAAGCAATTCCCGCTCAAAATAATAATTTGAAATTCTTTCTGCTACAACTTGAATTGAAAGTGTTCATTCGGTAACCACCATTACTGGAAAGGAGTTTAGATGCGTAGGAAGCAGTTAAAGAACAGGGGACATAACAGGGAGCAGTTAGTTATTTATACACGTAATATCTCACTTCTATAATTATTTTCTCTTTTTTATTTGTCGCTTTTTCTTTTCTTTTATTTATTTAGATATATTTGTTAAAAAAAAGGAGCTAATGAAAAAGTTAAAAGTAAAATTGAAGTATAAAAACAGGTTTTCTATAAAACAAAGCTCTGAAAAGCTATATAAACCGTCTTACCCACTGACCTGAGAAAATATGAAAAGTAACACGATAAAAAAAATGCAACGATCAAAATTATAGTCTTTAAGAAATTGTGAAATCAGCCAAATAATTTAAAGATGTTGACAAGCAATATTTATGTTATATTCCTGTGTATGATAATGCAAGGGAAGAGAAAAAGAGAGGGAGAAGGGAAAAGACTGATTGACGAGCACAATAATGTGCCACTTACCATTTTTGCAGAGTAGCAAAAAGAAATGATAACAGACAAACAAATAGGTTAACAAGGAAGGGAGGATTATAAGTGGAATATACAAGACAATTTTACAATATGAATATCCGTTTGGCGAAACTCAAGTTTTCTTTCTCAGAGTTCGAGGAATGGATTCTCTGTTGTGGTCCGTATATTAGGTTGTTGTTTGTGTGTATAGGAAGTATGATAATCTGGATCTAAAGGGTATGGGAGAAAAACATTGTTTGAGGAAAGGTAAGGTTCACATTTACAACATAGACTTGTATTAGTTCTTTTTTTATCAGTTGTTGTGAAAAGCGAGTGTTGGCGTTTGGAGCAAGGATCTTGTTTTCCTACAGTTGTGGATAAGTTGCTTACAATGGTAGTAAATACAGCGCTGTTTGTGGAAGTTCCAACGCGACGTGGATGATGTAAGTAGGACCATTTGATGGGTCGCTATGCAGCACGTCGTAGGCAGGAACATCTGTAAGGATTCAGTGCAAGTTACATGGTGTGGATTAGTCAAAGGTTTTTTATACGGCACTTATTGGAGGGGGTATGACCGTTAGATGGAGTCGCTATGTCGTACGTAATGACGTAGACGACTGTTAGAGTGGGTACGGATGGAGTTTTTATGAACGAGTTGCCCATGAGGCCGAGAAGAATGGCCATGTATGTTAGCTGATGATGTTGCGAAAAGGGGTTTTATACGTGGCTAAGTCGAGTGTCCATCAGGTTGGGAAGAAAAGGTTAAACGTATGACTATCGAGCGTCTACTGTGTGCTAGCTGATGACATTGCAGGAAAGGGGCTTTATATGTCTGTTGTTTTTAGCCTGAGTTTGCCAAGAGAGAGAGAGAGAGAGAGAGTGAGAGAGAAAATTTCGATGTATTTATGTTTTAAGGGGCATTGATTGTAATACGTTCCAATTGTCCAAAAAGACTCTCATGTCCGACTCATATTCGCGTCTGTGCTATAAGCAGTCGGTGACTCGTTCGACTCACTGACCGTCTTATTTTTTATCGTGATGAAAGTGTCATGAATTATAACGAGATTAATGTATATGATTTACAGGAGTGTCTATTTTGTCACCCTGATGTGGGCCAGAATTTGCTGAAACAGTCTACGAGATTCTTCTGGCAAACTAAGATTCTTCAGACAAAACAAGGTTCTTCAGGCAATTCAAAATCCTTCGGACAGAGCAAGATTCTGCAGAAAAAATCAAGATTCTCCATAATTAGTCGCCAACGAACAGCTGCTGATGTTGGCGAACGTCATTCTGGGAATCAATATATGAAGAAAGAGTTTTTGCACGGGAAGCGTCTTTTTCATTGATACCTGTGGCCATTATAAGTCTCTGCTTTATATTGTCAGTCAGCCAGTTGTTTTATCACTGTTGCTTCTTCCTATTGTCTTATATGTAATAGTTGAATATGGATGCTATCACATATCAACTCTTAAAATGAGTTTTCGGTTCTTTGTCAATGTTATATCGTTTCAGTCTCTTCCCTTGTTTCCTCAGTGCTTCTTCAGAAATGTATGCGTAAAGTAGCATAGGCTTGGTTTCTCTTACCAGGAATATTGACTTGATGAGCCAAAGAATCTTTTTACTGGACGCTTAACCCATCACTTGGGGATCTGAGGAGGTTCAGTAGTCTTATTGGTGGATCTTCTATGGAAGTTTTGCATTTTTACAACAGACGGTTAACAATCTTCACTTCCACTTTTGCCATTACATTGATCTGGCTATTTCTCGATCTATGAATATACATTGTCTTGAAAACTTATTGCGACGCTTATGACGAAAAATCTTCCGTTTTCAAAGACTAAAATATCTAGTATGCCGTGGCGTGCAAAGTGACTCTTCAAGCCTTCGATTATTCTATCTGATATCAGTACGATGAATTTATCGATTTCAAAAAAGTTGCTACGCATGTCACCTGTAACCAGATATTCCTTTCGCAGCTTTTTAAAAAAAGTTCAGTTGCAAGTTGTTGCCATAATCTTCCTGGCATTGCTGTCATTGTTTGTAGTTCAGCAAACAGAAGTGACACGGGTTTTCACATATTGGCTTATCTCTGCGAACATATCTGGTCAGAAAATTTAGGCTCTTTGATGACGGATGTCAGTCATTTCGTGTTTTCCACCATCTTCCAACTGATCTGTACCAATATACTGTCTTGTATTGATTTCTAGCGTCTGATTTTCAACAGCTCATCCTTTTCTATCCGCGCTCGAGATAGCATATCTACGTGTCGTCGTTCTGTATGAGAAAAAAAACTTAGAAATGCCGTAGGTCATCCATCTTACATTCGATCCGCCGTCTTCGAACCATATTTGCAAAAACCATTTTCGAGTGCCAGTTATTTTGTGTGTGTGTGTGTGTGTGTGTGTGTGTGTGTGTGTGATAACAAGCAAAGATAGAAAAGATTGCGCAAATGTCTTTACAGAGTCAAATTTCTTAGTCAAATCATATAGTGGCTTGATAAACGAGATCAGATTAGAGACAAACTTGTCCACATAATTCACTTCACTTAGAATTCCAATATTAAGGCCTGTCATATATTTTTTTCTTCAACGCCTTCATTAGTGATGCGATAGTTGTAGTTTTTTGTGGATTGGCTTTAGTAAGATATGATGAAGAGACTGAGATGGACACAGGTGTTGCCAGAAGTTAGAAAAGAGGTGTAACCGATGCCTTAGAAGACAGGGGTCATAAAAAGGAAGATAATTTCGCATCCACCTTTTAGTTCTACAGTTCTTGACAGCGATAGTCTTTTACGTGACCGGATTTACCGACCGCTTCTTGTGTATTTTGCTTCATCGAGGCTTCCTGAATTTTGGGATGGAATATTTGTTTCGTTACTGAAAATCGCTGTTGAGTCGTTCTCATGGCTGGATAGGAAACTGTATCTTATGACGCGTTGGAAGATGTTCGCTTCTCGTTAAGTGGTTCCATGAGAGAAGCGTTTTTACAGGCCTAAATTAGTCTTAACTCGACCCGACCT
The DNA here is from genome assembly GCA_963585895.1 of Sepioteuthis lessoniana. Taxonomy (NCBI): domain Eukaryota; kingdom Metazoa; phylum Mollusca; class Cephalopoda; order Myopsida; family Loliginidae; genus Sepioteuthis; species Sepioteuthis lessoniana. The sequence continues at coordinate 2,450,556 of OY757912.1, forward strand.
GGGCCATAGACTCTAGTTTACAATGGCTGGACTGGTCTTGAGTATCTTTATCCAAACTGGCTCTTCGTTTTTCAAAAGAGGGATGCTTTTTGACTATATGACGTTTGTCATGATTTTTTTTTTTTTTTTTTTTTTGACTTTGAGCTGAATGTCCGCTTTTCTGTGCTCCTGAATATTCTTATTATTGAAGAATTTACTTTGTGGTAGAGTAAGGATCCGTATTTGTAGCTTTCTGCTCTTCAGCAGCTCTGATGAGCTCTTATTATGATATAAAAGAGTGCCGCGATAATTAAACAGTGCTATGTAAGGCTCATTAGCCTTTGTCAAAAGAACCAAATAGACTTATCAGCCACTAATAAAAGCACCAAATTTTGACATATCAACTCGAAAACAATTCATCATCATCATGTACCGCCAGCACGTATATCCCAGACCCTCTCTCACCACTCTTCCCTATCATTCATCGCTTCTGGCAGGTCCTCAGGGCTACATCCCTCACAAAGCTGCTGTGTGTAGGTTCGAGCTGGTCGTCCTGCTTTTGCTCGGCCATATGAGGGGGTCCATAGGAGAATATCACTTATGACCTTGTCCCTGCTTCTCCAGCAGTGTCCTTTATGTCTGGTTCATCTAACTTTGATAGTTTTCGTGATGGGAGGTAGGTGGCCGTACAACTGGTGCTTTGTGGGGTGTTGCCTCCAGGACTTGTTCAGAATTGCTCGCAGCATTCTTGTATAGTTGCTGTCAAGCTTTTTCTCCATCCCTTTAGTTAGCGTCCATGTTGTGCATATAGCAGTATCGACACGACCGCTTCTTGGAAAAAATGCGTTTCATTTTATCGGTCAGGTCTGATTTCCATATGACCGATAGCTGTCCATGCCTTTGTTAGTCGCGTGTCGATGTATGTCTCGGTTGATGAGACACTGCTTCCTAGGTTGGTGAACTTGTCAACTAGTTTCAGAGAGCTACTGCCTAGTGTGGAAATGTTTGATTAAAGCACATGTATTCCGTTTTGTGTGCATTGTCATGGAGGCTAATGCCTGCAGCGGCTCGTTCCAGACTATGCAGTAGTGTTTCGGCTTGGGCGAGTGTGTTTGCCAGAATTGCTATGTCATCAGCGTAGTCGGCGTAAGTAATTGTTTTTGCGGAGTGCCTTCTGTTTCTTTTGTTTGTCAGCTCGAAGCCGTTTTCTTTGATTTTATCAAACGATGTTCTAAGAACGTAGTCTAGACAGATGATAAAGAGGTATGGGGCTAGTGTGTCCCCTTACAGTACTCCTGCTATAATGTCGAAGTAGTCTGTGTCTCCATCCGGAGAACGTACTTTCACTTTGGTGTTTTTATAGAGAATCATTATGGCTGCGACGGTCTCTTTTGGTATGCCATATGCAAGTGGAATTTGTTCCATCTTCCCTCGGTGAATGGAATCAAAGGCCTTGGTAAAGTCGACAAATAGTATTTTCGCCTGTAGGTTTTTTTTGCCTGTATGCCTTCAAGGATTCTACGGATAGTCAATATTTATGAGGTCGTGGATCTATTTCTTCGGAAGACATTTTGGTTTTTCCTAAGAATGTTGCCAATTTTGGGTTCTATGCGGTTTCGTAGTAGGGCATTGTATATTTTGGCTGCTATGGATAGAAGTGTTATACCTCGGTAGTTCTTGGCTAATCCGAGGTCACCCTTTTTAGGGAAGGGGAGAATGCATCCTTCATCCATCTGTCTATCGGATTTTGATTATAAACTGCGTTAAAGTGTCGGAGTAATATGTCGTCGAATTGTCTGCTCTTCCATACTTCTAGGGGAATTTCATCAAGCCCTGTGGCTTTTCTATTTTTGATTTTTCTAAGTTCTGAGTCGAGTTCTTCTAGAGTAAACGGTCCTTGTTTAATGTCTAATTGCTAACTAATAATTCTCGTAATTGGTTCATGTGTAACTTTCGGTGGGTTTCCTAGTAGATTTTTGAAATGCTGTTTCCACAGCTTTATTCTTTCTTGTTGGTTTATAGCTTTCAATTTAGCTTTGGCTGTGCTCTTCCTTCTGCTCTCTTCGTTTATTGTTTGCCACGCTATCCTAGATTGCCTATCTTCCACTGAGTCTCTAATCCTATCTATCTCATTTTATATGTATTCGGTCTGTTCTTTTAGATATATGCTTGCTAATTCATTTCGTGCCTTTTTAGTTTCCGGGCATTTGTGTTAGTTATGTTCTTCCAATTGCATTTGGAGGCAGTTTTCACGTCTGCACGTTTTTCTTTAGCCGCTAATGTCTCCCATGGGACTCTAGATTTAGTTCAAAGTTTTGTTGGTATGCATTTCGCTGCTGCCTCTTGGTGTGCGTTGAAAAAATTCTCATATTCATCATTCGGAGTACGTATTTCTGTCTTCTCCTGTTGTGCATCGAATTTGTTTCTCAATTCTAACACATATTTATCTCTAATATCCCTGTTGTTTAGAAGGGTCCAGTTATAGTGTTTGGTGGCGTCAAACATTAGAGGGACCACATATATATAAATGCTCATAAAAATAGTAAAATTATACTTGAGAGGCCTTTTGTAAACAACATAGGAATGAATTAACATGTCCATTTCGAAAAGAAGTTCAAAATGGTTAGTAACTTTGTTCTATACTAAATTATCATTTAAAAATGCATGTATGATTTTTATTCAATTTTGTCATTGCAAAAATCAGCAGTGTATACTATTATGTGTCTTAAATGAAAGAACAATGCACTGTTAGCCCGAATTAAAATATGGAACTCGACCGAAAAGATTCACTTTTGGAACGTGAAATTCTATTTTAGCAAAAAGTTAGAATTATAACTCGTGTTAGTGCCAAGTGCAGAAGTCAAGGGAAGAAGAAAGAAAGGCAAGGTAGGAAGTAAAATAGAACGTGAAGAGAAAAAGAAGGAAAAAAAAGGAAAAAGGAGAAAGAAAAAATTTTTTTTTTAAAATAAATTAGTCTTGGACTTTAACTAAGTTAAAACTTAACGGAAAAGGGGGAAGGATAGTTTGTTTGTTTGTTTATTTTTTTTTGTTTTTTTTTTTTGTTTTACGAACGGCATGGGAAGCAGCATGGTGGACGTAAAGGCAAGCGGATAAACCCTCTGATGGCCTAACGCAATGCCTAACCTAGTCCTGGGCGTATGAATCTCACAGTTCAACGGTCAGGATTGTTAGTTCGATCGGGCAACTACTGCTGCTCATCTATAAGTTTGGCTTCTATGGATGAGAATAAAAACAACCATCGAAAGATGACCATGACCCACACTCAAACCACGAAAACAATTTGTATATTTTAAACATCTTATCTGTGAGACGCAACCATTTCATTTGGGTTCAGAAAGAATTTCCTCACCCGCAGAATTGTTGTTGAACCCAGAAATAAAGTTTCAATTAAAAAGGTATCTCCTCTCTTCGCCTCCTTCCTTTTCTTCCACGCAGCCTTCACAGACAAGAAGAAGTCAGAGAATTAAGATGGAGTAAGAAGGAACCATCGGAATCAGATATCTAAAACCAAAACCCAAACTGAACGAATAACCAAACAAAATCTCTTTAACCCCATAAGCCACTTGTAAAGTGCACAAATTCGAAAACATTTGCAAAGTTCATAAATTCCCGCGGACCGAATTCAGCACCATTATCTGTTATGATTATCTCTGGGATTCCAAGCAAATATTTATTTGCAAGTCTCTATCATACTAAAACCTATTAAACTACCCGAATACTCATGACAGAGATTAGGAATGGATCCTTTTGAATTCAAGAGACACACTTATCTCCTGATAATCGGCTATTTGGCTCTTCCTCAATTTGATCATATCTCTGCTCTGTTTCTGTCAGAGATTTCGATACAAAGGATAAAGGTCTCCGGATTTCGCCTTGTTTCTGAAGAAGTACTCCTCCTAAACCATAGCTTGATGAATCTGCTGATAGTTTTATCTACCTTTTAGAGTTTAAGTGATGCAGTAGAAATCTTTCTTCAAGGAATGCTGTTTTCTGAGGCTTGTCCAAGATTCGTCAGTCTCTTTCCTTAGAAGGTCTCATAGTGGTTGGGTGGTATCTGCAAGATTTTTAACAAATTTCCTTACCTAATTTGCCATGCCCAGTATGGAAACGTAGTTCCGAAATATTCTGTGGTTGTGGTAGATCCACAATGGCTTTTACTTTTCATTGGCGATAATGTGTTCCAGGAACTTTATAGTTCCGATGGAAAACACACATTTATCATTTAATGTGACTCCTGCTGCTTTCATTCCCAGAAGTACCTCTCTTAATCGCTAATTGTGCTCTTTCAGGGTTTTATTCCTTTTATCAGGACATCATCTATGTCACAGATGACTCCTGTTATCCCATACAAAATGTGTGTCCTTTCCCAATCGTAAACTCTATTTTGGAACTTATCCCGAAACGAAGACGTTTAAAACAGTACCTTCCTTAAGATGTTATAAACGTTTTAAGTTCCTTTGATTTTTCGTGGGGGACAATTTGGTAGAAACCGTTATTGCAGTCTAATTTGTTGAATATTGTAGCTCTTTCGATTTTAGTTAGTAGCTGGTCAGTTGTAGATAGAAGAAAATTTCTCGCTTAGTACTTTCACTTGGTAAAGTCGATGTACAATATAAATTTACCATTACTTTTTTGGACTGCGACTATTAAAGTAAACCAATTTGTTGGTGATTTTGCCGGACGAATTTTGTCCTCTTTCTCTAGACGCTGTAGTTATCCCTGGAATTTCTGTTTCATGGGCAGTGTCAATCTTCTCGGGGTAGCAATGAAGAATGTTTGAGTTCCTGTATCCGAGTGTATTTAGAACACATGATTTAATTTCCAAAGACTTCTGAAGACTTCAAAGAGTTCCTCCTTGTTTCGGTGCCCTATGATTTTGACTGTATAAACAGCTTTCAGCGGAATTAATTGCTGGTGCTCCCAGTAATGGCTCTTTAAGGTTCTCTACAACATACAGGTCTTGTTGTAAGTTGGCTTTTTCTGTGGCCATTGGGACCTCTACACTTCCAATGACCTTTATTTCCTAATGACCAAGTTCGTATATTCTCTTGTTTGTTTGTTCGTTGGATAAGTGAAGATCTTTTTAAAATACCGATCCTGGACTACTGTCAAATCTGCACTTATATCTAACCTACAATTTAAAGTTTTGGTAGAGAGTATAGTGATGACTTCGACTTTAGCCTGCCAACTAGTTGTATCTTTTTCTCTGTCTGTATACAGGTTTCTAGAGTTATTGAACCTAAAAATTGTTGCCCTTCTTTTTCCTTTTTTTTATCTTGACGTAGTGTTCTTGCAAACGTTAGAATAATGCTCCTTCTGCGAACAAATTCTGCAATGTACTTATTTTGTGGGTTGGGAATTGTTGACAACGCATGCATTTCTTGGGCATCAGTTTCAATTTTGTTCGAGATTTATTGAAATTATTTCTAACTTTCCCATTCTTTGTAACTCGGTAGATATGAAAGTTGGCTGCATCAACACCTGAAGAAATAGTTTGTGTCTGTTGTTCGGACTTCCCGTGGGCTCTATCAGTAGGCACTTATCTAGAGTCAGTTGCTTATCTGACCGCGACTTTTCCTGGACAGTACCATCTCTAACTCCAAAAATGACTTGGTCCCGAATGAGTCTATCTTGCAATTTTCTGAAATTGCATTTTTTTGCAAGTTTTAGCGGAGCAGCTATATAGGACCCTACGTTTTTTGATACGTCTTGCGTCTGAATGTGGAATTTGTAAGATTCGTTGACTTCATGCGTTTCACTTAGAAAAATTCCTCTGATATTTTTATCAAGATGTCAAGTTTCATTTTGTTTTCTTCACAATCAATCGTTTACTCCTTATAAATATCCCCGATGGTTGCGAAGAACACCGAAGTCTGGTATGCAGTGTCTGGTCCTCTAGACAGTTTACTATCGGTAGAATAATTTAGGAGGTCCGTTTCAATTTTCTTCAACTGTTAGTAACATTTCCAAGAAGTATAAATTCTTTTGTATGCTGGAATATTGACAAAAAAATTGTTTTCCGTCCGTAAGGGTCATTTCATTTTTTTTTCAATAAAAATGACAATATAGAAATTTAAAAAAAAATATTATTGTACTGAAAGTTAGTTTTCATTGGCGGAGGGATTTATTTATTCTTTGATAGATTTTTCTCTCTTTTTTTTTTTTTGTCCTTTTTTTCTTTGTTCTCTTTTTGTGGAGGATGTGAGCTTGATTTCGTGTATTTGAATATCCTTTTTAGGTTTGGTCCAACTTTCGCAGTGGAAGAATTTTCTTGCTAAACTTTTTTCTCTGCCAAGTTATTTTGGTGAAAAAAATTATTTTTCTTTTCTTTTACGTTTGGTCTCCACAATTTTTCTCGTTCTTGATGCGACTTCTGTCACTATATGTTATTCGCTAAACAATTTGATGGTGAGGCTCCTGTGATACTGGAGCTTTGGGAAAGCGGAGCACCCCTTCATTGCCATTGCTCCCTGGTTCACTCTGGCTTGGAGTGGTAACATCTCATAGGGCTCTGTCCACGGGTTAAATAGAACTAACTGCATACTTATACTAAACTGAATTGTTTGAATTAGAACTGTTTGACTAAACAGAATAGCTCGAAATGGAAATGTTTTTGAAAATTAAACTGTACTTACATTTAGATTGCGTGCTCATGCTAAACTGAATTGTTTGCAATTGAACTGTTTTTGACATTGAAACTGTACTTACACGAAACTGAATTGTTTAATATAGAACTGTTTTGACATTTAACTGTGTAAGCAAAATCTGTACTTATACTAAACTGAATTAGCTTAATTAAAACTGTTTGAATAAACTGAATAGCTTGAAATAGAAATGTTTTTGGCAATTAAACTGTGTACTCATACTAAACTGAATTGTTTGAAATAGAACTGATTAGTTGTATAAAAATGGATTTGGCGTTAAATAACCTACAAAGGTTGATATGCCATAAAACCCAAACAACTAACCAACCATCTATTTCTACTGTTATTATCTGGATTATCACTCTACCTGAATGATTCTTGGAGACAATTTTATTTTCGGAGTATACAGATTCAGTTATCCTTCTCATCTAAATTTAGAGATTTTACCATTTTTGACTTTTAATAATTTTTAATTAAAAGGAAGCTTTAAAATATTCATATAAAAACCTAGTAATGAAGATGTAAAAGGATTAATTTTTATTTAAAAAAAAATCAATCCTTTCACAGAAAATAAATCATCACATTGACAAAAAAAAAAAGAAAGGAAAAAATAAAAAGACAAACGTGCCTCGTGCGTCCAACTAAGAACAATTTATTACCAAGTAAATAAAAATAAATAAAAAGGAGTTACAAAGTTTGGAAGAAAAACACTAATTGCTAAAAATAATTGCTATTTTAGTGACCTGTCAAAAAAAATGAATCAAGTAACAATGATACAAATTGTTTCGAAAAAACAATGGGTCACTCATAAATTACAAGGAACTTATATGTCTTCAACAAATAAAGGTGTTGGTACATACAACTAAAAAAATGGGGTATTGTATGAATTAGTAAAAAGATTTGGAAGAGCGAAAATTATCTCTTGGGAAAACCTGTTCACTTTTCCGTCAAGAATACAGCGAATAATGCAGACACATGGGGGTTCATTCAGCAATTCTTTCAGCGCTTGTATAAGACACCAAATTCAGTTGTACACTTCATGGCTTGAGTCAAGACAGCACAAATTCTCAGATATAGGCAACAGCATAGTACTCTAAGAAGAATACGCCACAGCAGGGCAGTTCTGATGGAGACCTCGTGGTTAAAGTCGAGACAGCACAAATTCACAGATATATGCAACAGTATATTTCTCCAAGAGAGATCCAGCACAGCATAAAAATTCTCTGAGGTATTTACTACCTATTCACTATTTTCTCTTAACTTTAGGGAACAGCAAGGTTTAAAAACCAGCACATCCCGCGAAAATTCACAGGACTTCTCAGTTCACATCTTCTCTGCGCCGTGACTTGAGCCCAAAAGTATTACTCTCTCAGCAGGCGGTGTCAGTTCCCAAAAATCTCGTTATTTCTTTCCGTCGGTGACAACCATAAAAGTCTCTTCCAAGAAGATGTTCCCATTACAATAAAATAATTTCAACATTCTCCCATCACACAAGAAGCGCGGAAGTGGAAGAATTCGTCACGTCCAGTATCAGTTCCAAACACATTGCTAGTCGACCCAATCAATTTCGATTTGTAAACATCCTCTTAGTTACAAGATGAAAACACAGTTTTTAGTCAACAATATTCGGAAAAACAAAATGAAAAGGATGGCATTGCAGAATAAAAATGCTCAATTTTTATGCCTCTTAAAAACATCCAGACTGAGGCATGTAAACACGAAAAAAAAAAAATGATTATCTTTTACATAGATAAAAACAATTTTCAAGTCAAAGTATTTAAATACACAACACGGTTAGGTCCTTGTGTAAATCAGTTCCTTTGTTTCCGTAGTCACACACAAGGTGACATTTATCCGTTCAGCTTTTATATGCATACAAAACTATAATGCAAAGTTCAGTTCACCCACAAAATGGAAATATCTTGATAATTCACTCTGTCTTTAAAAAGGGTAACAACTCTGCAACCTCAGTTCATATTTAGCTCCGGAGAACTCACATTTTTTGACAAATTAATTCAATGTTGATCCCATAATCATTTTACAATTTCACAAACCAATTAATGTTTAAACACGCAATTTTCCAAAGTAAGTTCACAATGCAACAAAAAAATTACAATGTGAGAAAAATTTTTTTCTTGCACCTTCACAATTCACCAAGACAAAATGATCATGTATTTGTAGGAAACAAAGGGAGTGGGAAATAAAATTTGACTGTCAAAAAGTTATGTTAAAAGTTGTTTTTTTTTTTATGGAGAGGTAAATCTTCACTATCACTAGTTACAGAAAAAATAGCAAAAAGTAACAAAAATATTCAATTTATTTCCATCAAGCTAATACCAAATATAAGGGTCATTTGGGTTCTTTTGCTTCTTTTTTGGGCAGGACCTTTTATTTCTGGGCCTATCAAAATCCTCAATATCAGATGTGGCCGAAGAGTCAACTTCTGCATTCCTACTTGGACCGCTGTGTGTAAGGGATAATTCCATTGGGTAAAGGTGTTTAAATAGAATGGGTATGGTTACTCCCGTCTCTCTTTTTTGGTTCACAGACCTTACATTCCCATCATCTTCAATGTTCAAGCTCAAAACTCTACCTAAAGGCCAATACGGACCGGTTTTTACAGGAGTTTATATTAACACTATTTCACCTACTTTCATTTTATTTTCAAAATCACATTGATAGAGGTCTTTATACTGTTCCATTAGGCTCAAAAGATATTAATCATAAAAAAGGCGATGAAACCTCTGTGGCATATCCTCTCTAATTCGAAGAGAACTTACAATTTATGAATTACTGGAAGGATTAAAAAATGTGGAACTTTCATTCTCATCCATCCTAATTATTAATCCCTCTTTGATGTATGGACCGGGGTAATGATGTCTTGTGACACTATGAGTTGGATATATGCACATATATGTATACACACGTGTGTGTGTGCACCCATACCAGTGTGCGTGTGTGTGTATGTATGTGTGTATATGTGTGTGTGCGCCCACGCCCACGCGCACCTGCGCGCACGCGCACATATACACACATATATATGTGGCGAGATGAGTTAGATTCGGCCTGGGTATCGAATTTCAAATGTTAGGAAAACCCATTAACTAGATTAAGGAAATCTAGATAAGAAAATGTTTATACATATAGTTGCGGACGTGTTAAGTACTTGTCAGAACTTAAAAGGGTCTGAATTTAATGTCCCTGTATCGGAGACGGCCAGTCTAGGAACTAATTTTATGTCCAGTTTTTTTAAGAGAGAATTGGCTCCCCAAAAAGTTATGGGTTTATTCGTGGGTGTTCCATTAGCCGGAAATAATAATGAGACATTCTGTATATATACAGGTGCATTTTGGGTCCGAGAGTCAGACTTAGTTTGGGTTCGAAGGGAGTTGATTAGACCGGGACAAAGAAATAACGAACAGCGACATTACCAGCCGGACCCAGTTAGTTAAGATAATCTTTTGCCAGCCGAAACTCAAACTAGAATTAATCATCCACTAAGTGTTACACGCTTCTCAACATCCCTTGACGTTTTAACCACAAGTTGTTGTTTTGTCTTGTTCTTTTCTCTGTGAACCTGCTTCTCGCTTTGATCCGGCCCACATAAGTATTCAGATGAGGACTCAATGACTTATGCAAACTGCAGAAGCGGGTATTATCACAGTCTATCCCCATGTCAGAAGAACACCTACAGGCTAGAAGACGAAAGTTAATTGCATTTTGTATATCTGAAAGCAGCGTCAGCAGATCATAAAATTCAACTGCTTTTCTCCCAACAGCTTTATAAAGACACAGCTTTATTGTCTTAATCATTCATTCCCAGACACGTCCCATCCATGGAGCATGTAGTGAGGTGTTTGATTTCAAAAGTTCCAAATCTGTCCAGGAATTCAACAGATGTCAGGTATTTCTTAACTATATTGCACCCAGCAACAAAGGATCTTGCATTGTTCTTATAAATACACTTGGGGATGCCAAAAAATTTGTAAACCTGATAAGGGCAAACACAAAGGATTTAGCACTCATATCTTGCAGAAATTCAATATGAATAGCTCGGACGCTCAAACAGGTAAACACTAATAGGTATACCTTTATATCTCCCCACCTCCCCCGTTTGTATCTACAGATGACCTGTGAAATTAACACCTGTGCGTAAAAATGGTCTAATCAAATTCACTACTCTTGGGCAGGTTGGTCAGTCTAGGGTATGTAAAGGACAATGAATTGTATTTTCTGCATACAAAACAATCAGCAATATAATGTTTGAGAAACTGTCTGGCACAGGGAAGCCAATATCCAGACAATCTCAGTTTACACAGTGTAGCTACAATACCCAAGTGCTTGCAATCGTTATTCCTGGACAATCAATTAAGTAAAGGTACTGTATTTTGGCAACAATATTGGGTATATAACCTCAGATGGGCATTCTATTGCCTTGTCTATTCTGGCCCTCGAGCGAACTATCCCACTTTGATCACTAAAGAGGTTTAAATTCTGAAGAAATTCCGGAGGTCCTCTTCCACTCGGATTTTCCAAAAATTCAATTTCGTGCTCATAGTGTTACCTCTGAGCCCACTTTATTAAGTAGATTTTGGCAACGTGCCCAGGGTCAGAATCGGAATGTTTCAATCGATTAACAAACCTGAAAATAAGTGTAACAATTTTCAATCTCTTAGAGATTTTTGAAAATTTCTCCAGATTGACAACACATTCATTTTTTCGACTGCAGCATTACAATGCACCTGTGTCTGCACAACATCTTTATCAGTAGCAGACAAACATTCTAATTTACTCACAGGCCAACTTACAGGTGAGTCTCTCCACCAAGTGGACCCTCGAATCCAAAAATTTAGATTCAATTTGAACTTATTCAAGGTCAATCGCCTTGTAATAAGATCGGCAGGATTTCGGATCTGTTGGAACATATTTAATTTTCACAGACACATTCAACTTAGATTTATTTATTTATTGAGCAAACCAATATCTTTTCGCCGATAAGCAACGAAGATATTTTTGCGATTTGCTTTGATAGACAGCGACCAGGCTAAAGCGATTTGGGCATCCACGGCTACATATAAATTCTAGTCGGCAAAATACCTTACAAACATTTTTCAGACACTTCAGCGCTAGATATACTGACAATAACTCCAACGTAGGCAGGGACTTTACCACAGTAGGAGCAACTTTAGCTTTAGAGAATAGTAGGGTAGATCTACTGCCCTGTACAAGATAGACAGCAAAACCATACGCAGCTTTAGAGGCATCACAAAAAAAACGTAGAGGTCGGCCGGACCACAGTCACTGAAGACTTGTCTGGGAAATTCCAAGCTATTTAACAGTACAAGTTCTTGATATCAAACTTTCTACCTTGTACACGGATCCTCCGAAATGTCATCATCCTATCCTAACTTCTGCTTCCATAAATCGCTCAAGAGTAACCCCACCTTAATGGAAACAGGTAAGCAAAGGGGAAGCGGATCAAATACTGTTGAGGTTTGTGCCAAAATTTTGCGCTTCGTGTTGGCTTCAGGCTCAGAAAGTCTTGGATTTAATTTCAAGGAGTCCCTGAGTATGTCGTACTTATAGTCCAATAGTTTTTCTTCACTACCGTCATGTTCTATAAAGGAACCACTATGCTTCATTTGATCCTTTAGCGGAGCATAATTTGAGGTACAAGACCTTAAACTGAATTTGCCTTCAGCTATAATACTCACTGCACTTTCATAAGTATTCACTAATTCTGATGTATTCTCACTGGCAACCAAATAATTTTTCCACATAGAGTTTATTTTCCAGATCCCCTGCACACTCATTACCTTTGTACTTATCCAAGTGGAAACGAATCAAAAAAAATTTAATAAATGGACTAGCCACAAATCCGAAAATAGTTGTTGTGTATTGAAATCACACATCATTTTCACCCTCTCTTACAAAAAAACAGAAACGATTCTTATCGACCTCCGGCTTTAATTCATCATTAAAATGCCTTGCAGGTATCAGCCATAAAAATATGAGAATTGCTTCTGAAGTAATATAGAAGATCAAGCAAGCCATTTAAAAGGATAAACAGCTTCATTCAAAGATGGGGCATTCCTAACTTTCAATCAACAATTAAATACTAGCCTGATTTTAGTGGTCAGGTCGTCATCCTTAATCATGGGACGGTGGGGTATCCAAATATAATTGCTATATTGTTCAGGAGAGACATTGAATCTCTCAATGCTCCCTCCTTTTCCTGTTCCAGAAACGTTTCTGTGTATCGGCTAAGGATCCCCGCTTTTAGTTAGAGAGTCACTTCAGAGAAATCGCATGGTTAGAGAGGGCAAAATTCACTTTTTCCTCATAACAAGGGATGTTAATATAGTAAGATCCATCCTGAAAGGAAATGGAATTTTTAAACGCCTGGGATTTCTGGTAATCATAGGAGCTCAATGTGCTCTCTGTAATTCTTACAGCTTCTAAGAAAAACATGCAGCCATAAAGATATAAATCACAACAGTAATACAAATACAGATACAAATACAGATACAGGCCGACTCTTTCGTTTCGGATACGAACGGGTTTATTAATTTCTGGCTTCGGTCCATGGCGACACGAAGAGAGAGACACAATTCTTAAAAGCCTATGCTAACCATACTATGTTTACCCACCCCAATGCGTGGCGCATCTTGTGATGTTTAAGATCTCAATTCATCTCTGCCGGTCGAGATCCGAAAAACTCAACCGCACGCCTCAACGGTAGAAAAAACAACTACTGTCTTTTCAAAATCCTCAAATTCTCAGGACCATCCTTTCTAGGCATGACGTCATCCACACTCCAGTCCATTTCCTGTCTGGGGGATTATTATGACAAATGGTAATTGTCATATCCTTTTGCGTGCGGGCGTAAGACTGCACCATCTGACTATGCACCTGGACTAAGAGACCTGAGTGGTTCAAAGCCTTACTAAACTGAATGATAAAATATAATTAACGAAAAATGATTAATATAAAAAATCATTTCTTAATTATATAACAATGCGATCAAGGTTTCTTTCGACCGCCGGGTCTTCAAAAACACTTTCTAACGGGTCAGCATTAGTAAAGTTTTGGGTTCAAAACAAAATTCACCGGAGTATGGAGAGAGGGCGAAAGCACTAAAGCTGCATTCTGGCATTCGGGTATAAAAATTGACTCCTTACCGGCCCTGCAGTTCAATATGAAGACGTTTTTAGGGAAAGATATTCGGTGTCTAAAAGAAGCCCCCATCAATATCGCTGTAGGGGATAACTCTTTGCACATTTAGGAGGACGGAAGTCCAAAGAAATGGGTGACATCCCCGAATGGAACAATGCCAGAAGAAAGCTTCCAAGTACAACCTCAGATACAATTTATTTTTTGGAAACTCTCCATATACTGAATAGCGTCTATACTAATGAGTCCCTCTACTTTAATTTTTCCATTGACCGTTTTATCAAAGTCATCAGCAAGGTTAAACCCTACTGACTTTATATTTCTAGTCAAATCATCCGGCCTAGAAATGGGTAATTTTAAATTGATATTACAGTCAAACAACGCCTTAATCGGCAAAGAGTTATCCCCTACAGCGATATTGATGGGGGCTTCTTTTAGACACCGAATATCTTTCCCTAAAAACGTCTTCATATTGAACTGCAGGGCCGGTAAGGAGTCAATTTTTATACCTAGCTTTTTAGCCACCTCATAGACAGATAAGATCGTTGGCTGTCTGAATCCATCAAGTAATTCTGCATGTATTTATGTCCATTTTTTGACACTGTGACCTTGACAAGGGGAATCAGCAATTCCGTGTTACTACAAGCCGAACTAACCGAAAGACTAGGTGAAGATGCCTTGATCTTATAAGAATACAGGGAACAGTAGTGGACACTCTTTTTACAAATTTTGCAGTGCTTAAACTCTCCCCTATTTCCCCTGCAGTCATCACTCAAATGCAGGGGACTGGTACATAAATAGCACAACTTATTTTATCTTTGTACTGCTTCAACTTGCTTTCCATCGTTGGGAACCTCAGGCACATAGAAAGAAAGTGTGTATTTGAATCACACAAGTTACATTTGAAAACTTCGCGGCGGGGAGTAGAATTAGTATCAAAATTTTGTAAGCAGTGGAGATTGGTCTTACTCCCTATTCACTATTTTCTCTTAACTGTCGGGAACAGCAAGGTTTAAAAACCAGCACATCCTGCGAAAATTCACAGGACTACTCAATTCACGTCTTCTCTGCGCTGTGGCTTGAACCCAAACGTATTATTCTCTCAGTAGGCGGTTTCAGTTCAAAAAAACGTCATTTCTTTCCAGCAGTGACAACCATAAAAGTCTCTTCCAAGAAGATGTTCCCGTTACAATAAAATAATTTCAACAGACGAGGTAATCCGAAACAAAATGAAATCATTTACTTTTAAAACAGATTGATTCTAATTTACATCACTGAAATTTATGACTTCTATTAAAAACGATTTCACTCTATATTCATTTGATGTATGACAACCTGTAGACTAATTAATAAAAATCAGTAAACACCAACGCACTTAGACATGTTTCAGCTTTTTTTTTCTCGACTGAATAAAACCATTTTCAGTACTAAAGAACAAAATCACTTTTTCTATGAAAGTATAAAATCAGAAATTAAGTCTTGATAAGACTTTTCGAGAAAAACAGTGAAAATACATCTATTCCCTCAACCTTTTTTTTTCCATTATTCCATTGCATAACTATTTCTTGCTTAAATCTTCACAGAGGTCCCCGCGGCGTTGTTGATGGACTGTGACATCGTCGTAAGCGAGTTCGAACTCCAGGAACGCTATTATGTTCATTTTCGAACAGGAAAAATTTTTTTAAAATATGGTGGACCATATTTGAAGGAAGAAATCTACACATTACCGCCTTTGGGATGAGTTCAAAATAATTGACAGTAAACATCATTTGGAAGACACGTGACTTAAGATTTCAACACTATGTAATTTTCTTTATTTCGTAAAATAGGCATTTTAAAAACCCACACCTTTGTATATAATTTGAAACCGCCCAAGTTCTTGGTGTGCCAAGCCCTGTTGGAATGGTAGGATCCAGTTTATACATTAGTAATTATTTGCTGTCGTCATATTTTGTTTTCTTATGAAAAAAAAGAAAAGAATTCCACCACTAAACCTCGTGAACTCTTAACGAGGGATTAAGACTACAAAGAGAAAGTCCAGTTTGTCAAAACAATTTCTGGTATGTTCATGACTTTTCTAAAAGTTACTGACAAAAATGTAAGATTTATTCAAGTCAATAAAAATATTGTTCATGATAATAATTTCAAAACACAGAAATTAATACATAAAATTCATTAAAAATTTATACGATTTTTTGTCATGTCTTTTTAGTTATTCAGGACAAATTAAGTTTTAAATAATTTTTCACTAATTTTTCTTTCATTCTTTCTTTCTGTGAGAAATGAGTAAATTCATCCTAAGATTCTTAAGTAGAAATTAAATGCAAATCTTAAAATTTCTTTGCATAACTAAAATATTATTTATTTATTTGATACGATTTTTCATTAAATCGCTTTACATGTTGAATCTTAAACTGTATCTTCTCGCTGCTACCTTTATTGAAACCTTTTTATTCTCAAAAGGTTATTCAAAAAATAAATCCTATTTTTACCCCAATTTTAGGTTTATTTATAATCATATTCCAGAAAATTATTAAAAGAATTGGCACATTTAAATTGCGTTACCTCCCTTCGACTTGCTATGAATTA
Organism: Sepioteuthis lessoniana; assembly: GCA_963585895.1. NCBI lineage: Eukaryota > Metazoa > Mollusca > Cephalopoda > Myopsida > Loliginidae > Sepioteuthis > Sepioteuthis lessoniana. Next base: position 2,466,962 of record OY757912.1, read on the forward strand.
TATCCCTTAGCTTCCTAAACTATCTACACGTATTTGTGTTGCTATTAATACTTTAGATTATTAAAATTTAATAACACATAAACATCTGTTGCGAAATATATTGTTGCCATTATAAGCAAACAATTGATATCAGTTAATGTTTATATTGAACTAACCAGTGTAATTAAATTAATATTTGTGACTAGAAATAACAGTGATGGATAATATCATTTTGGCACCGCAGAAAAAATAGAAAATATTTAATTAAATACGGCGAAATGGTGACACAAAAAACGAAAGAGATTTATCTCTGAAAGCGTGTGGTAAGCAATATCATACCGTTGTTCAGTTGTTATCAGTCGAAGTCTTAGAAAGAAATACCGACCATGCAGGGATAAGGATACTGAGGCTTAAGTGTAAGAATGTGTGCCATAGCGTTTTGCTGCTCCCAACTCGGGATATACTCTTACTGTCAGTTATCATTTATCTAACTTTTAACAAAACTTTGGGTTTTTTTTTTTTTTTTACTATTTTTTAGAAATTTTTAAGCTGCTTATATTGTGTGTGTATGAAATGAACAATGAATGTAGCTTCTGTTTTTGTTGTTTTTTTAAACAATAAAGTAATGTTTGTTATAAAAACCTTACTCCGAAAAAAATCTAGTCGGGGCCTTTTCTGGCGCTTAGAGGAGCTGGATAATTAGTTAAGAAACGGTATATCTATGCATTGTAAAATATAAGCCATTTATTCTGACTTTTGACAAACGGGAGACACATCTTGTAAAAATTATCCTAAATTTGTAACATTAATTAAACTGTATTATTTGTATAAAAAATGAACAAAATCTTATTTGTATCAAATGTGAGAACAAGACTGCGGATTTTTGTATTTGAAAAACATAACACTATAAAGTAATGTGTGTGCGTGTGTTAAAAAAACGCTATGAAAATTTTGTCAGCAAATTACACATTGATTTTAAAAATCTACAAAAAAAATCAGTTATCCGATTTTTCAAAAGAATTCGGTATGAATGAGTCTATTTAAAAAAAAAAAAAAAAAAAAATGTTCATCTCTCCCCCCACCCCCTGCCTTTAAATTTTCCCGTTTGTTAGGTTAGTTTTTTTGTTTCATGGCATATCAACATTCAGGGATTATTTAACGCCAATGACATCCTTGTTGAATAACAGCGGTGATACTATTGAAACCCTAACTAGAGGGATGAGAGTGTTCATACCTTTTCCAACGGTATTAGCTCGGGAGTGAATGTAATAGCGAGACTGGAGTTCGAACTTGTTTACTTTGGGACTGCAGTTCAGCCCTTTAGCTATTACGTTATGGTGACTTTTACTCTATGACTGGTAATTGACACTTAATGTCAATAGAGAGGAGACGTGAAGTGTGCGTTCCTCTTTAAACGGCCGTCATCGATAATATTTTATTTTAAATTAAAGTAAAACAAACAAAAACTGTATACCAGGGAACGACACTGAATCTAATTTCAGTCTTCGATTCATTTTCAATAAAAAAGACATTTTGACCGATTTAGTATCTTTTGCTGCTTTTGTCTTTCGGTTTTTCTAAATTTTAAACAAATGTCCAAACTGATCGCTGTTTTGTTGGGTTTGTTATCCTCTGGCCAATTTTTCTGCAGCTACTGCTATTTACACACACACACACGCACGCACATGAAATAAGAGATTTTGCCGCACTGAATTGGACATATACTGTTCCTTTCACATTTTATAATTATATGCGTAAATTAAGCTGTTTTTTTTTAATTTTATTTTATTTTTTTGTTTTAATAAAATCTTGTTAACTTAATCTAAACTGCTCGTGGGATTAAAAAGATATTAATAAATTTAGTCACTGCATCTTCATTGTTTATACATTCATGTATATAAGAATAGATGTTGATTGCCACTGTTTTAGTGATGTATAAGAAATACACAGCAGGTCCAGAACTATTCGGCCTATTTTAAACCGGGAAATTGAGTCAGCCCAGACTTTGTACACCATCTCGATACATGTATTCACTTACAGAGAGGAACTTACACATGAAAAGTTGAATTTACCCTCAAGGATTCGTTACGTATACGGTTTTTTTTTGGGGGGGGGGCATTATTTTACTTGAAATTTTTCATTTTTCTTCACTTTCCATCATAATCATTGTTAAATTTTGGCCAATCGATTCCATTATACTTTTTGTCATTTTGATATAACTGTCATTATTCTATGGCCGTTCCGCAGAATAGAAAGAATAAACGATTTTATCTTACACCGAGGACGGTGTCTTACCGATTTAGTCATAATTATATATGTAGCATCATGTCGCTCTGTTAGCATAGATCTCCCTGGCCCTCTCTCACCACCTGTCTCTATCGTCCATTGCTCCCGGGAGGTCTTCCAGGCTACATCCTGTATTGGCACAGAGCTGTTGTATATAAGTTCTAGCGGGTCGTCCAACCTTTGTTCCTCGCAGCACACCTGCTACAATGTTGAAGTAGTTTGTGTCTCCATCTGGTTAGCGGACTTTTACTTTCGTGTTTTTTTATATAGTTTTGTGTTAAACCCGATTAAATTTTTCGATAATTCTAAATGTAGATTGACACAAATCTAAAAACCATTTATAAAGTAATAACCTTGGACCACAGTATGTTCACCATTCTAGATATTTCATCAAATTTTCTTTCTGAACTATTTTGTTTCTTTATACATTTTGAGGGGTGGGGGTTATTTTAAACTAAACTGCAGGATATCGAAATAAGGAAGTAACTTTATTTTTAAGTTCAAAATTGAATAACAACTGACAACACTCGAGGAGCAATAATTCCCAGAAAACAGATTGTATATAAAATTTTTTGTTGATAAAATTCTATTAGTGATTCAAAATTGTAACAGTTCTTAGAATCTATCAAATGGTTTATTATTCATTAGATACTTTAAATTGGATTTGAATCTTTATTGGTGAGAAAAGAGCTTTTATGGAGTTTTTAGGCTTTAAGGGTTGTCACTATGAGACAAAACTTTCAACTTTGCAACAATCTCCAATGTTTTTTACAAAACTCCTCAATAATTGGTACAAGCGAACATGGAATGAGGCAAGAAAAAGCCATCCAAAGTGATATAGATATAAGTATTCTATTGACAGACAAAGACGATACTAAGGTTTTACATGATTAAACAAGCAATAGAATAAAACTACAGTTTTTTTTTAGGCAAATGGATTCAGTAAACAATTCATAGGAAAAAAAGCAAATATTTCCTGAAAGATGTTTGATATTTCTTTTAGCTGCACACGGTTTTTGAAAATGGATTTTTTTCCTTATCGTAAAAATCTCAAGTATAATAAATTAATTGGAAGCGCTACTGCTGTATCTGTAAATTATTTTGCTAATTGATGGCTGAAATATCCTAGTAAGTCCTGATCATTTGTTATGAAACATCAAATAAAAAAGGACTGAATAAATTTTGTAATCGATTAGAATTCTCATAGAACAAATATATTCTGTGATATATAATATCAAATGTTTTAAAACGCTCCATTTTAGAGTGATAAGAACGCAGAATTGTTTGATTCAAATTGTGTTTATGAGCTTAAAGGTCATCTACCAAAATATGACATCGGAGAATGGGACAGAAGTAACTCAAACTGGATCTTACAAATGAACTTTGCCAGGAAAGATAACAATAATGTTAGATAAGAGGTGTCACTTGACAAACTCTGACGTCATCGATAAAAAGTATAACACGAAACATTACAACGATAACGATGTGGTCTCTTGCTTTAATATTAGTAACTATTATATGCCTGGTACTTTATGTAAACCGTGTGAATCGAATTTTGAGTCACCATAGGAGACCTCTTACATATGTAAGTGACGTGATACTCCATGGCAAGACTGCGTTAATTACTGGAGCCAACTCTGGAATAGGGAAAGAAACAGCTTTAGATTTGGCGGGGCGAGGATCTAAGGTGATACTAGCATGCAGAGACTTGATAAAAGCAAGAGAAACAGCTGAAGAGATACGTAACATGACAGGGAATCCAAATATTGTTACGATACAGTTAGATTTAAGTGATCTTGAATCTGTTAAGAAATGTGCCCAACAAATCAACCAAAACGAAAATAGGTTCGTATGTATAAAGTAATTTTATTGGCTTATTTGATTAATTGTTAGATTTGGAAAAAACATTTTTTTCCAAAAATAATCACCGAAGTATTAATGACCTACTTGTGAGCGTCACATTTCTGTGTAAGTCTCTCTCTCTCTCTCTCTCTCTCTCACACACACATACACACACACACACACAACTAAATTCCTCCTTATTGGAACTCGGAATTTTTCTTCTGAACCATATATATATATATAATTTTATTCTACTCATTACTTTCCATTTTCCGAAAAATTTGAAAGTTGTGAGTAAACATCTTATAATTGTGAAACGTTTTTAAGAGGAAAGGTTAAAAGAGAAAATACTCGGAAATACAGTGATTTATTTTTTTTCTATTGTCTTTTCTAATAACAAAGACTGAGAAAGAAACTAATGTAATAGAGATTTAAACAAAATGTTCTACTTTTTCTATTGCTGTTTTGTTCAATTTTTACACTAGAATCGTCTTGACTTGATTTTCTTTCAAATTTTATTAGTATTGTGTTTTGAAAATAATAAAATGTGACAAACAGTCAATACATGAATCAGTATTTCAGGCAAAAGGCCAGTTAGTCATTCTCGGATTAGCTGAATTAGTAATTTTTATCACCATAAAGAATAAGGATGATATCTCATAAATCCCAATCCAAACGTTTCTATAAAATAAAAATAGATTTATTTTAATGAGATTGTTTCCCATTTCTTTAAAAGTTATTGGTTGAATTTCTAAAGAATTTTTAGTATTTTCAAATAACTCCTTCAGTTTTTTGTTAAAAAATTGGTTCCCCTTGTGATAAATTTTAAATGATGAATAAATCCTGTAATTTAAAAATCTATACTGAATTGGTGAACATTCAAAAATGTTTCCTAAATTTCCTTTTGATTCATATTTAGAAGATAATTTGATAAAAAGGATCCAGCCCAAATTAGCTGGTCTATTCTATTCAAAATATTTTATCAAAAGTTGAATTGGCCAAAAAGAAAGAATTTAATCCAAGAATTATTTCAATTTCATTAAAACATCTTTGGACCCATGCAACTTACCGTTCTCAAATGTTTAGATACCAAAACTTAGAATTAAGTCCAATCAGTAAATTTATCACTTAAACTGTTTTCCATCGTTAACTTTCTTACAAAAATACCTTTTTACATTAATTACAGAAATAGCTAAATTATGAACAACTACTCACTGCCATTTGACTATAGCCATTAGTAAATTATCTGATAATCTAATTAAAACTTTTACACCTTACAGTATGAATGCAAAGAAAAAAACGAATCTTAAACCTAAAGCGTTTAATTGATAAATCCCTTACATTTCACTCCAAGTAAAAACATATTTCTCTACAAGACTTAACTCTAACTGGCCATCATAAATTGACTTTTTTCCAGCCACACTTGGTATATATTCATACTGAATTCTTGATATCAGCTATCAAGATGATAAAGTAAGATTTACCAAAATAAAAATTTTCTCAAAAATCATTAAAATGTGATGCACTTTAATGAACATTTAATTTGTAATGACTCAAACTGACATTTTTCTTTGGCTTTAGGGATTTATTCATGAACTTTACCAATGAATATTTTAGACCATTTCAATTCAAATAGACCAAAAAAACATTTTTGTTTTACTCAGATTTAAAAAAATCTTTTCTTTTTTTTTTTTTTTTTAACCAAAGAATAAATTTTAAGCTGAAATTTTTTAAACAAAATATATCAAAACTCAATACATTTAAAATTAGAAAAAAGTCAGGTAAAAAAATATACAAATGATTATAATTTTAAAATAATCAACAGATATTTATCAAAACAATATTTACTTTTTGAAAGAAAGTAAAAATGTGAATTGAAATACTGCTTACAGTAGCATATGAATTATTTGTATTATATCTTTGTAATACAAATTAAGTGAATACAATGATTGTATAAGATTATAAATTGATGGTAACTCTAAATAGATTTACAATATGAAATTATGCAAAAAATTTAATCAAATTCATGAAAAAAACTGACATGAAACTGCTTTCTATAACAAAAATGAACATTTGGAAGGAATAAATGAAATTAGAGGTATAATTTATGGCATATGTAGAAAATTTAAAAAAATATTTTTAAACAAATTGAAAAGAAGTATCTTGGTATTAAAACCAAATTATTATCAATTAACTGAATTCTACCCACTTCAAAAAAAATGATTTGGTTGTAAGCTAAATTTAAAAACAAATTAAATTTTACTTTTAAGTATTGTGTTCTTAAAAGGAAGCTTAGCATTACCTAAGATTTCTGATGAACAAAGTGATATGAAACCTGCATGAAAGTGATAACTGTATTTGTCTCAGTTCACATTTCATGAATATAAATCTTATAAAATCATTAAAAATTTCTTTTATTCGATTCCTGTGGTTTGTGGCAGTGTTTTTTTCTTTTTAGCAATAACTAATTTTATATCTTAAATAGCCTAAAGTATCAGGTGAAAAACAAGTGCTATCACTTGAAAAATGTAAATCTATAATTCAAATTTGCTCTTTATAGATAATGCACAACTTTCCAGGAGTTTGTAAAGTTGAAATTAATAAAATTTGCAAATAAAAAAATCTTGATTTATTCAAATAAATCAATCGTTGATTTAAATATTTTATATCATTTGTTTAAAGGTCACCTTTGGATTCAGCAATCATAAAATTCAATATTGTAACATTTATAGAATTTATAATAAATTGCAAATATAGAAGATGTACTTTTATCTCTTAAAATATTTAAGGATTGAGTTGACATATCGTGACATTGGAAGTTGCTTTATTTTCCAAGTTAAAGCACTTTAATGATATTGAAATAAGCAAAATTTTGCTGAGATGTGCCACTTTTTGTTGTATTTTGATGAGAAAAATGAATTGGATCATTAAAGAATTATTGGTAAAGCTGGAAAATTGGGCCATGATTAAAGTATACTGTATTATCTCCCTTTAATTAATTTCTCGCCTCATACAACAATAAACAAAATAGAAAAATGAATAAATAAAATACAAGTATGATCACTTTTCTACAAGATGTTCAGAGTAATTAGAATGAACAAAAAATATGACCCATACAAATGAATAAAAATATTTTTTTTAACTTCTATCAAAAGAAACACGGAGAATATGCTTTCTTGGCTGTCACTTCATTATGGCACGAAAACTTAAAGATAAAACTCAAACATATCCTCACTCAAGTATATGCTTTTAAATTTTCTTTTTAGGTGATTCTACATGATTCAATATTTTCTGTATAGATCCCATCAGATGGTTCAATAGAGTTTTAGATATGTATTACAAGTGAATGCTGATAGATTCTACCTTGTCAGTATCAATTCTTTATATTCATTGTAATTGGAGTCTAGAAAAAATAAGGGGAAGTAATTTTGTTTACATAATTAAGAATTCCCAATTCTCCAGGTTTTTAGTATTATCATAGTTATTTTGTTCTTTCAATTACAATATTTGCAAGTTTTTATTTCTATTTTATTTGTCACAGATGATAATCTAATTCAAATGATTCCAACTGATCTTAAGCTATTGATTCATTACAGAAGTATTTATGAATAAGAAATCTGAAACCCTTTTCTGTCTACATTTCTTTATTCCTGCGGATCAATTCAAAATATATTGTTTCTTATTAAAAGGAGAATGTAAATATGTAGTTACTGTTTACAAAGAAATATGTAAATATCCTAACCCTTTTTGCAGGCGATGACATTTCACAGTTAATGTATAGAAACACTGCCAGGAGGTCCCACTGTAGTATAAGATAGTTTAATGAATGTTTTACAAAATATTCTAATTAAAAATGAGTCCTTCATTTTTTTCATGCTATTGTATTATGACCCAAAATTGCAGATCAAATTGTTTTGTTGGTTTGTTTGTTTTACTTATGTTGAACTTTTATAGCCTCTATTTTTCAAATTTTCTGAAAATAATTTGCCTGTGAAAGGACTAAAGTAGCATATAGCTTAACTGATATGAAATATTATTTCTATTAATATTATAATCAAAACTATAAGAGTAAAATTGAATTGAGTGAGACAAAAAATTAAATAAGCAAAACTGAGCTTATAGATGTTCTGTTTGTATATATTAAATCACTGTTTTTTGTTTTTTTGTTTTTTCAGGTTAGATATTTTGATCAACAATGCAGGAGTTGGTGTGAGAGTATCTGAATGTACTAAGCAGAATTTTGATCAATTATTTGGCATTAACTATTTAGGGCATTTTCTTCTAACATATTTGCTTCTGGATCTTCTAAAAAAATCTGCTCCAAGTAGAATTGTGAACATTAGTTCATATGCTCATGTATTTGTTAAAAAGTATCCGAGTTTTGATCAGGGCCCACAAAATGCAAAAATAAGATATCCTAATCTATCAGGATATGCTACAAGTAAACTTTGTAATATACTTCACTCAAAAATATTAGCCCAAAAACTCAAATATACAAAGGTGATTTCAAATTCTGTTCACCCTGGAATAGTAAAAACTGGAATACTAAAAAATCATCCTTTAAAAGGAAAGGGACTAATAAGGATATTTTTATATCGTATACTTTTTAAATACATGGGAAGGAATACAAAAGATGGTGCAAAAACTGTAATCTATGTGGCAACAGATAAAAGCCTAGACAATATATCTGGTCAATATTTTGAAAACATTAATCTTACTAATCAAGAACTTAGTAAACTAGCCCAGGATGAAAGTTTAGCTCATAAGTTGTGGGAAGCTAGCCTTCAAATGTGCAAAGATTACTTACAAAATGAAAAGGAATAAATGTTCAATGAACAAAAGTAAAACATAGCTTTGTTATTTTTTTTTAAACTAAAAACCAAAACCATATAAAAATTTATTACTGTATTAACAATTGAGCATAAACAAATTATAAGTTTTTTCAAATATCTCCCAGAAACAGTTGAATAGAATTTTTACATACAATTCTTATGTTGAGAAGAATAATTAAGTCCAAATTCTTTTTAGACCATGGAACTCCCTTGTGTTCTTGATGTTGTCAACATTTGTGAGAAATTATAATTGTAAAAGAAAAGAGGGAAACAATTTATCTAGGAAAAAAGTAGTCACTAAAATACCAACTGAATTGTTTCATTTTGGCAATACTTGATACAAGGAAGGACTAAGAAAGTTATAGTCAAGAGAGGAGTAGAAAAATAAGAAATAGTAAATCATATCTGGACCGGGATTAGCCAAACAAAATTTTAAAAACCTGCAAAACTTTGGGTTTTATTTTATTATTACATTCATCTCATCCTTATTATACTCAATATTCTAAGAAATTTTCTCCTCTACACCAAAGCAAAGGAACTGTTGAGGATATGTTAATTTTTCTCATAATTTTTTTCAAATCTGAGTTCTTCCTGTTGCTGTCTTCTACTAAAAATCCATGTTCATATGTGCAGCTGAACAGTGCATAACTGGCCAATGATGGTGAAATTAGGGTTAAGTTGGAGACTGGTAATTAAAAAAAAGGAATTTCTAACTTTTGATGGATAGATTCATTCAAAACGCATTAAAAAAAGAGGAAAAACACAAATAGACAAATTAAGTTAATTGAGACATATTTCTGTATAACAAATTTTCACCTTCAGCAAGATCTGAACTCTAAAGTTTAAATTCAGTTATAATACTTGAAATATGATTTTTAAAAAATGAGGCCAAAGTTTTAAACTATATGCCCATTAAATAATATCAAATAAAATATTCATTTGTAGCTAATTCTAAAGTAATTTTACATAAAAATAATCCATTTTTTAAAATTCTTAAGGCTTTAAGTAATTATATAATAAATACATATTTTATGCCAACATTTAAGCAAAATTCATTAAATACCTCGTTTTTATTAAGGCATAATGATCTTTCTTCATTTTTTTAAAGGTACAATTTTAAATTATGAATTAAATAAATTTCATCATTAAATTCCTAAAATTTATTTTGCTTTAAGTTAATAAATTTGTGACAGAGCAAATCTGCAACTTTTTATGATTGTCAGTGTTGAATGACCTCCCAAATTTGAAAACCTTTTTCAGAATTATTTTGTAGAATTTCTGCTGGTTTTTACTAACCATATTTTCATAAAATACCAACATAATTTTCTTTACATCAAAACCAAGTAAGTTTATTTTGTTATTATTACTATTTATTGACATGAAATTTTGAGGAAAAGTTTTAAATGTAACAGTTAAAATCTTGACTTGAATATAAACAATGTAAAATTGAAATCAAATAAATTAAAATTGCTTCAAACTAAATGATGTGGAGAAAAAAAAATTCTGCTCAAATCAACAGTGCAGGAGATTTTTATCAAGCAGAAAAGAACATAAACATCTTTTAAATGGCACAAAACTGCATTGGGAATAATAAAAAAAAATATTGGAGGAAAAATAACAGCCCAAAAGTTAACTATAAAACATTACCATAAAGAAAACAAAATATCAAACAATGAAAAAATTTAATATCTCTAAATCAGATTGGATGGGGAAAGTCCTCACTTAAGTGCTGGATTGTGACATTTTAGTGAGTTAGGACTACATTTCACTTTTGGATGAATGTTCTTCTGAAAAGATGGTTTTGTCAATAAATAACCCACAAAGGTTGATATGCCATTAAACAAAGAAACCAAGCCTATTGTATGCACCAAGCACATTAGCATACCAATTAAAGTCCAACCAAACAATATCTATATTTTGTAATTTGTTTGAAGTATTACGCAAATTATTTTATTTTATTGTATTTAATTAATTTAGAGGGATATTGTAATGCGAAATAATTATTTGAGTCTAATTAATTTCAAAGTAAAACTTTGTCAGAGACTTTTTTTTATAAATGAACATGATGCTGAATGTTCAAATTTTTTTTAACATTGTAAACATGGTGTCATGTGGGATGTTAGAATGCCATGTTGGGTGTTGTAACCATGTTGCCATGTGGGGTGTTTAATTTCCCTGCAGAATAGATTTTAAAATGCAAATCTCACCAACTGGTAAAATTTAATGCTAGTTTTTATAGAAAACCACTAAAAACCTCTCAGTGCATTTCACATCAGCACTTCTACTCAGCGCCAAAACAAATTACATTAGAAATGAAATTAAACAAATTCACAATAGATGCAGCAAAGAGAAAGACAAAATTACACATACCACACACTTTATAAACACCTTCAGAAACAATGATTATCCAACAGCAATCACACAACATTTAAATAATAATAAATCACAGAAACTACATACTCCCTCTAACACCTTTTTCCTGAAACTACCACATTTCAGTGAAATTATCACCAAAGAAATATGGAGGGCTATTTACAAGGAAGGGCTAGATATACAACTGGCCCACTCCAGACCCTCACTACACCAATACCTAACAAAGAAAAATAACAATACTATCCCAACATGCATTCTAGCCAACTGCCCAATAAGAGATCCAAATATATGCCAAAAATCTTATGCTATTTATCGTTTAATTTGCTTGAAATGCCATAATTTTTATATAGGAAGTACAATCAGACCCCTTCACATCAGAGTTAAAGAACACCTAAAGACACATGCATCCTCATTCCATGAACATTTAATTAAATGCAAAAATAATAATTTTTCCATTAAAATAGAAGCGACCATAGTCCATAGTCGAGGGTGACCCGAAGGCTCCCTTTTCGATAGCTACTACACCAAGGTGTAGGGGAGGGCGCTACTCCATTCCCTGGAAAAAATAGAAGCAATAGTATGTAATGTTAGGAATCTCAGAATTAAGGAGGCTTTATTAATAGCTGAGTTACACCCTCAGATTAACAGTAGGTTAGAATTAAATACTGAAAACATCATTAATTAACATGCACATTTTAAATAGATATTCAAGTTTAAAAATAAAATAAAATGAAATTGATTAGGACAACTGAAGTCACATCTATTCCACATGGCATTCTAACACCCCAAGTGACACCATGTTTACAACATTCAAAAAAAATTTGAACATTCAATATCACATTCATTTATAAAAAAAAAAAAAAGTTTCTGACGATGAAGTTTTACTTTGAAATGAATTAAGCTCAAATAATTATTTTGCATTGCAATAGCCCTCTAAATGAATTCAGTACAATAAAATATCTATATTAGCCAAATAGGAAAAATAAAAAGACTAATTTCATAACGTGGTTTGGTCATGTAAGCACAACTCATATAGCATATGTCTTGGTAGGAACAGCCTAGTGAACCCATCCCCTCCAAGTCTGGTTTGAATGTTTCCCTTCTCTTAGACCAGTTGCCATACCAAGGTTAAGGAACCCAGTCTGCTCTACTATTTACCTATCATCGGAGGAAAAATAGTTGGATTCATATCTTTCCCGAGAACATTAACGCTATGTTAAATACAAACAGCCTTGTCTAGGATTTGAACTTGGTTCATCATGTCTACTTTCAATGATAACTCTTACTTCACAACACTTCCACATTAGTATAGAAGAAAAGGATGGCATTATTTCAGGAATTGGTACTTTTACCTAGAATCAAACTGACTTTTTTACCTGACAGATTTTATGTTTCCATTCTCCAATCCAGTGGAATATTCTTAAATGTTGATGCTTACCTTGTTTCTAGGCCTATCTTTGTCAATAATAACACCCTTTTGTGGCAAGAAATCAGGAGTTGTTCATTACCCAAATATAAACAGTAATTATTACTACTAGCAGAACCTGTGGAAATTCCATGGAACAAAAAAATCAAGAGGAGCTAATTTAAACAAAAGATGATTTGCAATTTTATTACATGTAGATCCTATTGTTGCCTTTGCAATAAAGAACATGCAAATATACAATAACAATCTACATAATACACATATCATTTGTTTGTATTTAATTCTACTGAAACTACAAAATTGATATATAGTTGCATACTCTATTTTGTACATAACCGTATTGCTGATACCAAGGAATCTTTGGAGCTCTTTTTCTTTCTCAGCCTTCAACAGCATATTATTGGATTTTCAGATCCTCAGCAACCCAATATACAATTTGTTTAGAACAGATGAAGTAAGCACAGGAAAATTCCATCAGTTAAACACAGTGTTTGATCTGATGTAAATCACCCTTTCTTGCTTAAATATCTCCTTGATTTTTTTTATTCTGCAGAATTTTCATGGATCCTGCTAGGTTACATAAACATATGTAAAAGACTAATTTATTAAATTCCACTTCTATAAGAAACAGATTTACATTTCCATCAGAAAATGTAGTTATAAGTAAAAATAGTCCTGATAACTTGACAAGATTCACAAATTTGAATATCATGAAAAAAAACAAAAAAAAAAAAATCCAACACAATCTTTTTTTTTTTTTTTTTTTTTTACATCTCTGTTTAAAGATGCAATGTATTAAATATATTTTTATTTTTTTGTAAATGCTGTTCTGGTAAAAAAAATGAATGAATGATACAGTTGAAAAATGAGTAAATGATTTATCTACAAGCAAAAAAAAAAATTAAATGAATAAATGTTACATAAATCAATAAGTATTATTATAATGTGATGGTTTTTATTCAATTTTTAACTGCTGAGTAGCTAAACTAACAGCATCTGCAATTTCTGTATGAGTGACCAGTCGTCTGGACAAAACTAATAAACACTGATGAGAGTCAAATTGGGCAGCAGAACTCGACTGAGATGAAAATGTAACATAGTATTTAGGTGCTATTAAACAATCACAGCCACACCAACGTTCAACAATTAATTCAAGTTGTTCTCGGCTAATTGACCATAGATACATTTCAAGCTGTTTGCGTACTTTTGTCTCTAGTAAATAAGTAGCTTCGTCATTAATATCACAATGTTCATACTGTAGCTTTTCAATTAGTGTAGCAGGATCAGGTATTAATGTCTGGTACAAATGATCAACATCATATTCAGATAAATTGTTCAATACTGAGTTTGTACAAAATTTCTTGCTGCCTTCAGATAATTTTACAAGAGCCCAGTATGGACGCTGAATTAAAACAGTTTGCGCAATCCTTTGAAGAGTATCGGTAAGATCACATGGAGCAGGTACATTTAGAATCCCATATTTACCAAGAACGGTAATTAATCTTTCTTCAAGACTTTTGGAAAATTTTGGAGGTAACATTCTTGCTTCCTTCATAGCAGCATTAACCACAGATAATTCAAACTCTGAAAGTGTATTCATAAAAGACTTCAAAAGATTATTTTGGTTTTGTACTTGGGTGAGGACATAACAGGCCGAAGCTTTGGCAAAATGAATTGGCCAATACCCATACAAAAGAAGTCCATGAAGAAGTATCTTACCAAGAATTTCAAACAAATCTCCACCAGTCTCAGCACAAACTATTGGATATTTTTCAAATGAGCCAGAAAAATGTTTGTGTAAAATTTTCTTCCAAAATGTGCAGAACATCATCTTGGCTTGTAAAGATGCTGTACTATCTCCAGGCTCAACATCTTCTGAAGATGCCAAATTTAAGCAGCAGTTGCAAATGTCATCATCATAGCGATACATCTGGAAAACATCTTCAACTAATGAAGACTTTGATGGCATACTAATGTTCCTCATAGAAGTTAACTGGTTTCTAGCATTTATAAGCTGAGTAAATAAATCAGGTCCATTGGAATCTGAGACAAAAAAAAAAAATGAACAATGGTAAATTGTTAACACTTTATAGTTTTTATATCATTCATAAATACAAAATAAACATTATAGACTTCATTCTAAAATATCAACAAGTATATTTGTAATTTCTTGAAAAGATACTGTCATATTTTAAAAGCAGTTAAAATAGAAAAATCACATAATTAAAGATACTTTTTATATACACTGATTTTTAAATGGATCATTAAACTGATTATCAAATTTATGATAAAACACAAATTATAAATTTAAAAAAGTGTATTTTTCATGAAGAGTAAAATCATATAAAAATTTGTACATCACACTTAAAAATAAAATTTTTGGATGTTGCATTAACACCACTCTAAAGATTGTGTCTTTTTACAAATTGATATAATGCAAAAAAAGTATACATTTTCAGGAATTGATTGATAATTATAAAGGTTTTCATAAAATAGTTACATTTTCAAAATATCTGTATTGATGTAGAAATGTATTGAATGTATATTTTAATATATCAAAATAATTATCTTCCATGAACTTTCAATAAAACTCACCATAATGGTTTCTATGCTGATTTTCTTCATAAATTCTCTGTTGAAGTAATGGGGAATTACTCGTCATACCATTCTACATATTAAAAAAAAAAAATATCTTAAGATTTGTTGGCATTGATTCCAAATATATATATATATATATAATGAAAGTGTTGGTTGTCACTAAATCACTTTGTGGGTATGTGTTGAACCAAGTGTAATATCTAGGATAGAGCTATTATATAATAATAAATATATATTATATATATATATATTTTATTTTATATTTATTTTATTTTTGTATGAGTATTACAGGATTAGGAATTCACATTTTTATTAACCCTTTTGGGGCAGACAGCAACTCAAGTCATCAAAATATACTTAATACATGAGGGCAAGATCCAACTTTAGTTCACATTACTTAAAAATTTTGGATACCAGCCAAAAAGGCTTCTTGTTTGATATATCCCAGCTGTAAAATTTAAAAAAAAAACTTTATTATTTCTAAAACTTAAGTAAAACAGTTGTTTTCAGAAGAATCAGTCAATAAAAATTTTCTTGTAAACATGCTTGATGCCAATAGTGTATTGAAATTATAAAACTCCAACAAATTTTTTTTATTTTATTTTATGATCAAAAGTGCATTTCAGCCATTAAATCTGTTGCCAAATGTGCAGCACCAAAAGGTTTGTGTTTTCACTCATCATATTTTATCACCTTTAACACAGCAAGTTCCTTTCTTTAACTAAAAAAAAAATACATGATCAATAATATTAGAGCTATAGTAAATGTAAAATAGATAGAAAATAAAAACATTTGTTGACCAAAGTTTCTTAGTTTTAAATGATATATACATTAATCTAAAGATACAATGTATTTTTTATATGTAAAAGAAATATTTTTCATCAGTGATACATCAAGAGCACACAAGTTATTTTTTAACAGAATGTCATCAGTTTAATTTACATAACTATATACAGAACTAAGTACACAGAAAAATATTTGATATTAATTCAGTGTTAGATGGTAATCTCTAATTTATAACTATTTTATATTAGATGTGCATAAAAGTTTTTAAATGTGTCATTGATTTGTAGTTTTCAAAAAAAAGTGCTGAGAATTTATGACACCAAGTCAACTTATATAAAATAACAAGTGCTGATAGGATCATGTTTGTAGATGATACTTGTACTTCCAATTTTAGATTGATTGACAATAAAAGACACTTACTTTAAAATCAGCATTTTACTTTTTCTCCAAAAAAAATGTAAAATTTACATGGACTTAGCTTGATTCTTTTTCTTTTAAACTGATTATAAAATTTAATGTTTGATTAGATTTCAATCTCAAAATATAACTTGCACTTTTCACCAAATCACATTAAAATCATCAATTAGAAAATAAACTGCTTATGTATAATAAACTTTCCTTACAAAAATAGACACTCTTATTCTATAGAAATGTATAAAATCTAGTTATAGAAGTCTCTGCTACCTCCAGATAGAAGTAGAATCTCCACAACACCTCCCACCTTACTTAGTAACCCCACACAATCATCAAATTTGGATAGGGCCAGTTATCACCAACCTGACCTTTAGAACTTCAGGAATACTCTTAGGTCTAGAAAATACCACTTCTTCCTCTTCTACAAGTGTATCTGCTGATGCCATCAGTACCTTAGGATCTTCAGAACATCCAGTGTCTAGGCACTTGGTGGGGGAGACCTACAAACTTAGGTGGCAGTGTTACAAATTGAACAACTTTCCTTACCAAGACACCAGTCACATTTGCTTTAAAATAAAGTTTCTTCTATCTGTTATGATGTTTTTTTTATCAATATGCCAGTGGCTCCTATCTGTCTAGTTATGATGCCTTCTAACCAATATTATCCTTCTGAAAAATTCTGTATTAGGACCAGGTCATCAACCTTAAACCCTCAAACAGGTGACATTATTTTTGCTCCTTGTTCCTTTTGATTCCTGTACACTGCATTCAGGGATGAGCATCAGGTTTCAATAAATAAAAAGCAGTTTACAACTGATGTTTGAATACTGATTCAGCCGAAGGAGTCTCAGCTATAGAGAGCAGCATAAAAAAGAAATCAACTGACTCTGGTTTTAATAAAGTTCTTTCCTACTATGCTCATTTTTTTTCAGCACCTTCTTAAAATTACACACCGCCTGACAATTTGAGGGGGTCATAAGGAGCAGTGAACATCTGCATGACTCTTAAATTTCAGAAACTGTTTCAACTCTTAACTGATAAAACATGGCCCCTTGTCACTCACTCATAATACTGATAGTTCATATTTGTAGTCTCTGCATATTTTTATAGATTTCATGGAATCTTTGGGTGCCATCCACCTCCAAATATTCTTTTTATTTATTTACATTTTTAGGATACTCTGGCTTTCAAGCTCCTTTTCAATTTTTTCCTTTAGTGCATAAAGTATAATTCATTAAATATCTTTTCATTTGATTTTCTCTTTGCAAACCCTCTTAGTATAGCATTATTTTTTTTCACTCTCCACTGATAATAATATAGCATGTTTTTGCTTTCATCGGAAAATCATTAATCATGAAGAAAAAGTTCAGTTTTTCTAGATAATTTCTCCATTGTTCTTCACTTGACCATTTCTTAAGCATTGTTTAGAATGATTATGTAGTTTGTACTTTTTTTAATTTCCATTAATGAAAATAATTAATATAAGTTTGGCACTCTCTTCAAAAGAAATACACACAATTGTTACCAATTTTTGAGTAAAATTTTACCACTGGACTAACAAGACCCACACTAACAGCATTTATGTATTTTAATCTATATATTCTGAGAGGAAAGTAACTTAATCAGCTTTCCCCAGAAAAAAAAAGTAGAATCTCTCAGTACATTAATTCTCAACAGAACCTTCACAATTGGATTTCAGTAGCAATTTTTTGAAAGTATCAACTAATCTAATTCTAATTTAGAAAATAAAGATTAAACCTATGAAACACATAAACCATTTATAAACTGAAATAATATAATTCCATAAGTTGTTTGAAATAATATTCACTGTATTGCTAATAATAAAAGTAACAACTATTAATTTAAACAACTTGTGGAATAATAATGACTTAGCTTAGAATTCAAGATAAACATTCCCTAACATCAACAAATTTCAAAGAGAATGTTTAACAGAGGATCATTTTTTTTTCTGAGACAAGGACTAGCTAATTACTAAAAGCCAGATGCCTATTCCAAAGCCTAACATCTTGGCTATTAAAGAAAGTGAATTACTGTTTTTTATGGAAGAATTTTATGATTAAGTAGCATTTTTTTATCCTTACCTTTTAAATCATATTGAAATAAATTGAAACTTACCTCATCGAATGACATATGAGATACTGACATTTCTCCATAGGACTGTTCATCTTCTGTTGATGCAAAACTGGCATTTCCAACCGTCTGTACAATTTCTAAAGGTGGAGAATTGCTGTTACCCTGAAAATTCAAAAGATATATATATATATATATATATATATATATATATATATATATATATATATATATATACACACACAAACTATTAGGAACCATTATCTCATTACTGTTTTTATTAAGTTATTTGTAAAAATACAAAATATGACATCAAATACAAAACTTAAATATAGTAAATAGAAAACTAAAACAATACATTGATAATCTATGACTCTCAGGAATTATCAAGAACATGAGCAGATCTTCAGTACCAGACAATCAAAAAATGGAAAAATATTATCTTTTCTAAGAAATGCTATTTTTTAATTATGGCAATAAGCTTTCTTTAAAAACTAGACTTGAGTTTACAAGGGTGAGACATCAAGCCATGGAAGGTACCTGTTATGATTGGTAGTATTGCGGTAGTTGGAGCACTGACATGTAAATTGCTGCACAGATGAATGTGCAAAACAGTCTAATTTGGAAACTTCTGCTTTACAAATTCAAAATGAACCATAACACCATGGAAGCTACCCAAAACCTTTGTTGTGTGAAAGATGAAGGTGCAGTTGATCAGAGTAAGCAGATGGTTCAATTCGGTTTCTTTGTTTGATGGCATATCAACTCTTTTTTAGGTTATTTAATGCCAAAGCCATTCTCCTAGAAGAACAGTAGTGGTACTATTTAACCCATAGCTGGGAGGATAAGGGGGTTCATACCTTTCCCAAGGGTATTTGCCCGAAAATGAACGTAATAGCACGACTGGAGTACGAACTCGCGTACTATGATTCCGCAGGCCATCGCTTTAACCATTACACCACGAGGACACCCCCGCAGATGGTTCAAGTAATTGGGTTACAAGAACCTTGATGATCAGGCAAGCTAAGGTAGGCTGAAAACCATGGATTCCAAGCCAGTGCTCCAAGCTATAGAGGCAAATGTAGTGAGTAGCACTTGGAGAGTATCAAGTCCAGTGTGGTTTGTCATCAAAAGCATCTGGAGCTGGCTATTTGTGTTTCATGTTACCAAAATATTGCAAAACTTTTGATTCATCCTAGTATCAATTAAAAATGTAGCAGGACATAAATCTTATTTAGTGAGAAAACAATAAAAATTCAATATCTTTATTTCATTTTATCTTAAGAGAAAAATACAGAAATATTGTTAACATACATTTTTATGAACAATGTCTTAATTTCTATTTAAAATGTCAAAATAATAAATAGAAAATTAAGGAAAAAAATTCCTTTAAATAAAATCATCTAAATTATATACTTCCAAAAAATTTAAAACTTACCTGACTACATCTTGAATCAGAATTGACATCAAACATATTTGAATCAGAACTTCCATTGATAAAAATAGAATTCTACAAAACAAGATATTGTCATCAGAAAAAAGTAAATAGTTTTTTGCATGATGATAACATCATGTAAATTGACTTCTTACTGAAAATTTTGTTTAAAGATTTTTTATATAATGCAGTAAAATACTCGATAATCTTTTTTAGAATGATATAACTTTTGAGAGAACATGTAAGACTGAAGCATTGTTTTTAAATTACAAAGTAGTTTTTTGTTTTCATTTTCTCTCAGGAATGGTTAGGATGAAAAAAAATGCACAGAATGTGACGAGAACAAAAAATAAATATAGTTATTTATTACACTTAGCTTAGATGTGGCAAAAGGCCAGAAGTATGGGGCACCCAGTGAGAAGCTATATATATATATATATATATATATATATAAAACAAAGTGGCAGTAGAAATAGTTCATTCTATCAATGCAAGGTACATAGCTGATACCATTCACTGCTACTCATGTAACTCAGATGATTCTAAATTATGTCTTCTCCAATCTTTTCTCAGTTAAGAAAAAAAAAAAACAACAGTCTGATTTATGCAACTGACAAGTTGATGGATGTTGCTGCTGTTTTTAGTTTTCTTTATCTTGTAACAAATCAAACTGAGTTGGAATATTAGCAACCATTTCTGTGACTATTTTGTTCTGTATAAAAAAATAGACATCCCCCTGCTACCTTTCCTTGTAAATCATCATTATCATCAAGTCATGCTACTAGTACAGATTTCCCGGACTCTCTCTCTCCATCCTATTGTTCATTACTCCTGGCAGATTTTCAAAACCACATCCTATGTCTGCACAGAGCTGATGTAGATAAGTTCTTGCTGGTCAGCCAACCATGGCACATCCATGTATAAGGGTTCATAGAGGAATGTTACTTATGAGTTTGTCCTTGTTCCTCTAGCAGGGTCCCGCATATCTTCTTCAGCTTGGATGGTTTTAGAGATGGAAAATAAGTGGTTGTACAGCTGTTGTTTTGTTTGGTGTTCTTGAACTGATTGAAATTGATTCCAGTGATTGCTAACAAAAATTAATGTCTTCACTCTATTTGTCTCTGACAACCAAAAGTAACATCTTCACTTGATTCATCTCTGCCAACAAAAATAACATCTTTACTCAATTGCGACTTTCGCACCCCTTTCTCCCACATGTGGCAGTTTTTTATGCTTGGTTGATATACTTGCTTCAAAAAAAATTTGCATAAACCATCTCGAAAATTCTCATCGTCTGAGACCGAGTTTTATTTTAAAATTGAAGTATTAGGGTGACCAGGTTTCCTTTTTCTCTCTTGGACATACCATTCATTTTGTATGCTTGCTTTGTCAGATGGGATAAGTTATTTTCTCTTTTTGGTTTAATTCTTCCACATACCCCTTTGATCTCCCAGATCATTCACATTTCATAGTCGTGTGACCAAGCAGGCAGGCATCGCTCATTTTGTGACCTCTGTACCAGTTAAGGTTGGGTTTCATACAGCTACTGCTCGCTGAGCCCATCATTCTCTGAAGAATCCTGAATCAACCAAAGGTCCAAAACATGACTGGACATGCCATTCACCTCCACATTGTTATATGACTGCAGTCCGGTAATTATTCCTCTTCTCCATTTCATTGTGCAATGAGTGCCAAGTAGCTTAACCCAAACCTCTTCTCCAACTCATATGGATTCAAGTAAGTCAGCTTGCTTGACAACTGGTTTAACTTTCGGGTGCCTCCATTGGTAATCGAAGATCACTCTTTGTGGTACAGTTTTCTCAAGTTGCTCAAATTCAGAGACATATTGTATCAAAATACAGCTTTGACAGGTAATATACCTCCTCTCTTGGCAATGGCTTTTATGGTTTTCTGCAATCCCATTTCCACTGGGTCAGTAAGCTGCCCTGCAATATCGCCTGATGTTCCATCTATCCCTTTCCTGAAGGACCTTCTAGCGGAATTCTGTACCATTGTCCATCAACACCTTTTCAACTGGTCTATGCTTTAAAAAGATCTTATTCAGTGCTCCTGCAATGTCTGCTGTATCTGCCTGGATCTCCCTCTGAATGGCAAATCGCCCAGTGCCACAATCAACCATGAACAAGTACATTCTACCCCTATAATGTGTCACATTGATGGCCAGTCTGGTCCAATCAGTGTCCACTTGAACCTCTCCCAGTTCATGAATGCTTGGCAAAGGGTCAATTGACAGGTAAAAATCACAACTTCTAACCACCCTTATGACTGCCTCTCTTGTCACATCTTGGTTGACTTTTCAGATTAGGTACAGCATCCTGTCCACTCTCACATGATTGTGCAACTCTTTTACCTCCTCCTACCCTACACAGCACTTCATTGGTGTCTTCCTCCACCTTCAACCAACACTTTCTCACTCTAGTCAAAGCATCAGCCTTATTCCTGTAAGAGGGCAAAAACACTATGCTCAAATTTAGCTCAAACTCATCTGCCATTTCCCTCAGAATCCCCAAATGTCGCAAGATAATCAATTCTGCTGCTCCTTTCGTACAGATCCTTTTCTTGTTCCTGATCATGAAATTTACCTAACTACAAGTAGTAGCTGAATCAGTTTGAATCTCAATCTCTTTCAGTACTCATTTCAGAGCGAAGTTGACACCTTTTATTGTAGCATCCAATTCGGCCACATTGATATAGTTATAATCACTTTTCTTTCTTAACCATGCAGCATCTTCAACCACTAGTGATCTTAATGCTCATGCCAGTAGCCATACTGCTTGCTTTTCACCATACAATGCCCTTCTCTGACATGCCATTTCCCTTGAACTGGGTCTTGCTGTCACACCTTCTCTACAACTTCCCACATCACAGCAACCATCTCACTGCTCTTCTCTTCATGTAACTGAAGGTGGTTCTAAGCCATCCAGCAACTGAGTAGTGGAGTACCAGTTGGCCACAAGCAGAGAACACCTCACTTCTGCTCATTTCCTCATGCATTTCAGGGATTTCATTTCCTCTTGTAAATAATAGGTTGCCTGCCCTATCCTAATCAAGCTGAAGACCCAATGCTGCTCCTCCTCCTAATGATTTCGGAAGCTTCACTGTCAGGCCAAACTTGTGATGACTTACAAGGTTTGACTCGGGTACTGCCGTTTTGTCAACTATGTCATCTATATAGGAATCTGTGCCCTTTCTTATGTCATCATCTTTTTTGAGCATGGCTTTCAAAATTGCTGATACGATCTTTGGGGCAACATTTAATTCAAACCCCAACCAAGTCAGGCAATAGGTTTGTTCCTTGTATCTGACCAACAGGTACTTCCACAGATGTTTTGCAACATGTATCTGCAGGTATGCAGATTTTAGATCAACAATCTTAGATGTCTCTGTCATCTGTCTCCACTTCCTCAGTCAATTGCATCCCCACCGGAGTGACATATGTATTTATTCAGTTCTTGATAATCAAGGACTGGCTGGACCTTGTTCTTTGTGGGCTGAACCACTGCCATTAATGGTAACACTCCCATCCTGACATCTTTGTCCCATAGTGCTAGGATTCCCTTCTTGATCCAACAATCAATCTCTATGTCAAAATTGGCCCTCTCCTCCTTCAGATGAGTTTCATAAGAATCAACTTTGTTCCACTCAACAGTCCATTTCTCACCATCAAAACTCACACTGAAATCTTTTTCCTTGACTTTGTATAGACTTGTCCCAAGTCAAATATTGTGGTGTAAATTGTACAGCTCTGTTGAATTAGTCTAACTCTAACTGCTTTCACTAGCCACTAATTCCCAAAAGAAATTTATTTCTGATCTCCCAATTAAACTGAGATCAATTTTTATATATATATATTTTTTCTTTTTTGTGTGCTAAAGAGACTCTTAACAACTGGATTTCTAGGAAATGGGAATTCAACATTTTTATATGAAGCAATTGAAAAAGCACAAACCATGTAAGGAGTATTCCTCCTGAATGATTGAGCTCCCACTCATTAAATTTTCACACACACCTCCTCCCTACACTTATTCTAAACCTGCATACATCTATTATTTCCTAATATAGAGGATAGTAAAAATTTAGCCATTAAAAAAAACTAGCTTATTTCATTAAACTTTGGAGGTAAATAGTAATCTTACACCTACATATTTGATACGTTTATCAATGTTTACCACCTAATTCTTTATTCAGACATCTGATCAGAGTACACTTTAATCTAAAATTAATCTTAAGTCGTGTTTGTTTGAACCCAACTGGTATATAGCTTTTCACCATTCATTTGCATCTCTGCCAGACCAAGCCTCTTCAATTGTTGTTAGCTGACTTATGACTGCAAGCAGGTGGACTGTACACAGGCAGTATGCAACCTTTCTAATTGGCTTTACTTGACACTTTCTGCCAGACATAGGAAGGGTTTGCATAAATGTTTCCTCATATGTTGGTTGTACAAGTAGACTAACATAGTCAACATCAGTAGGAATAACATCTGCAACAGAAGCAACCTCATCAACAGGTTCAGTATTTGATGCAACTTCAACAACCTCAGATTCTTCTTTCTCATTTAAATCAATACAATCACAATCCACACAACTGGTATGACCGCATGAGGCCACGTTTTCATCTAGCATTCCAATAATTTGACAAAAATCTAATTAAGTTTAGTGATATCATTAGTTACTGGGGAGGCCTTAGGAAATGATGCTTCAGTTCCCTGAAAACCCTGCCAAACTCCAGAGTCATTATCTGATGAAGGTTTTATTGGCACAGCTGGGGGGGTGGTTGTAGCACGTGTAGAAAATTATGTCTTTGTTTTTACATTTTTCTTAAACACTTTTGTAAAAGAAAAGCTAATGTTTATTGAGGCAAATAAATTCTTAAATTTATTCTAATGTCTTATTAGATGGTGGATAATTTTGCATAATTTTTATATCTAACAATAAATTTTAGTTTTAAAATTAAACTATTTTGTTAAACTGTACATTTTCTCATTTCTGCAAAAATATTTATAGACAATACGATGTATATGCAAATGTTAAATATTCAATGCTGCCTTTGAGGAAATGTATTTGGCAGCAAAAATGAATAACATTTTTTGCTGCGAATAGCAAAGTACTGTTGAGGATTGCTGCAAACAATATTATTGTTGTTATTCCAACAACTACATCATATCAAAAATTCTAAACATTATGGGTCAGAAAACAACTATGAATTATGGGAAGTCAAATTCCTAGGATACACAAGACTTATAGATCATATTGATGATGAAAATTATACAGAGAAAAATGTTGAAATCTTTGCAAAGCTGGTTCAGAAAGCTTTCATTAGTCATTGGAAATGTCAAAAGTTTGGTTTGGTTTCTTTGTTTAATGGCATATCAACCTTCATGAGTTATTTAATGCCAAATCTATCCTTATAGAAGAACAGTAAGTACTACTTAAACCATAAGTGGAGAGATAAGGGCATTCATACCTTTCCTAAGGGCATTAGTCCAAAAATTAAGATAATAGCACAACTGGAGTTTAACTCAATCTGATGTTGCAGTTCAGTATGTTAACCACTACAGCGACTCTCTACCAATGTCAAAGGCAATGGTAGAAAGGAATTAGAAACCCTGAGAGAACATTATCTATTAAAATCTCAACCTGAAATTATTTTTTTTTATATGGAATTCTTTAAGGAAATCAGACATAGAAAGTATTAGTGACTATAAGATAAGAGCTGAGAATGTTGCCACCTCTTTAAAAAGGTTTAGAGTTGGTTGGTTTTTATGGCATATCAACTTTTGTAGCTTATTTAATGCCAACGATTCAGTTTAGCATGAGTAGACAGTTTAATTGTAAAAAACATTTTTATTTCAAGCTATTCAGTTTAGCATAAGTACAGTTTCAATGTCAAAAACAGTTCTATTTCAAAGAATTCAATTTAGCATAAGTACGCAGATTAACCCATAGATCAAGTGCTACCACTTCGAGCCAGAGTGGACCTAGGAGCGATGGCAATGAAGGGGTGCTCCACATTCCCCGAAGTTCCTGCATTACTGGAACCTCACCTTGGAATCTAAAATGTCTACCACAACTTTCACTCAAAAAGGAAATAATCTAGCATTCAGTGAGTTTAAGATACCCCTAAGAAGTTTTGAAGAAACTGAAAAAATGTTACAAAATCAAAAAGAAAATAATGGTATGAAAATTAGTGCAAGTAAAAATCTAAAAATAATTAGTGAAATATCACAGGGTAACACCCTGCTATGAAAAAACCTTTAGGTGGTTTTGAAGCATTGAATAGCTTGATTTTTTATTAACAAAAAAATCTATGAAAGAAGGTTGACTCGATCAGAATTTAATAAGAAGAATAGTTCAAAGATGATGATTCGAAACTTTAAATTGAAATCTTAATCAGAGTACCTGGGAGAATTGAACAAGTGAATAGAGTAAGAAAAATTTAGTAAGATTCAATATAAGTGATTTTTCCCTACTTCTCCTTACATTACATAGGTCTGGAGTTAGCAAATCAGATTTGGAAACTGGATGAGGGCCATAATGTTTTTCTAATGTATTATTCATCAAAATTACCTGAGATGGTCAAGCATTGTTAGGTCTACATGTCAGAAAAGGATCTGATGTTAGACAAACAATGGAACAAATAGAAAGCACTCATCAGAAAAGTAATTGGTTATTAAGAAATTCTGGCAGGGTCTATATATGAAACAAGTCCTAATGAACTTAGTTTCCCAAGTTTCACTACCAGATCCCATCTTATTATGCATCCAAGATAGACCATCAACATATCACTGCTTCTTTTTTGGTTAGGATAGATTATTTTGTTTAATGGTATTAAATACCTCTTGTGGAGTGTGGCACGATAATGAGCATTTATATGTGGATGTATGCGTGTGAGTCTCTGTGTGTGTTCATGGATGGATAGCCAAAGAAGGGATCTTATCTTTGGCATCTTTGACCAGCGTCAGAGCGTCTACAGAGACCCCTTTGTCTACTTGGGCACAAAGACCACACAAAGAGCTGTGCCCATGAAAACCTGCAAGACCGGAAGAGAAGGATAAAGAGAGTTAGTCAGTTAGGAGTGGGACTCTGAAGCAGTCAGTCAAGAGTGAGACTCTGAAGCAGGGATATGGAAAGTTGGGATGATGACCAGATAAGTCAGCATTTTTGGTTGCTGTGTAGGATTTTCACTGAGTTCTCGCGATAACCATAAACATAAATACATACAGGAATACTTCACTTTCTTGCATTTGCAGTTTTAAATCCGTGTTTGTCTGTCTTTCTTTCCACCCACTGTTCGCCTTTTTTAAAATTTTCTTCAACAAGTATATTATTTCTTACTGGTGCCTGTGACCAGGGATCCATCCTGAAAGAAGTCAGTCTAATGAAAAGAGAGAATGAAATCACCGCATCCTAAGGTTTTCATTCTGCAGACGAGAAGGGAGAACCCACTTTGTGGACAAAGAAAGGAAAATGTTTATATCAACACGTGTGTGAAAAAAGAAGACTGGAAGGAGGGGAAGAGGAATCAGGAAGGAAGGAACAAAGAATGGACTGACAGAAAAAACGCCCAAGAGATGTTCAAATGTGTAAACAGCAGAAGAAGGAAAAAAAACAAAGAAAATGAATGTGTTTGTGGAGAGACATATAAAAAAAAAATCTCCTATACAAGAAGAGACAATTTCTTTTGTTAACACAAAAAAAGAAAGAAAAAAAAGAGAAACCTACAAACCTACTCTTTATCACCCAGCTACAAAAAAATTAATTTGTTAAGAATCTTGAAATGTAAAAAAAACTTAGTAGACAAAATAAGTAATTTATTTCATTTTTGTGAGTGTGTGTGACTGTTGTAACTCCTCCTGGCTGCTGGCTTAGTTTTGTTAGGAGGGAAGGGAAGAATTTACTTTCCTCTTTCTTCTCACATTTATTTTGCCATTAGAAACCAAACAGTTTTTAAAGAATTTTTTTTCCTCATTGTCCCATCTGAGAAATTTTATAATAGTTTTTTATGCTAGAAAAGTGATAAGTCACTGATTAAAAAAAAAATTAGTGGAAAGGACCTCCAATCATAATTCTTTTCTGTGACAACTTTCTTTTGATTTTTCTCTGTCTCTTTCACTTAAAAAACCTTTCCTTTGTGTTAATTGAGGAAACGGGTTGATTTTAAACTGGGATGTGAAAAAGATGATGATGATTTACCCACTTAACTCTTCACACATCTAACTACTAAAACACACAAAACACAGACCCACAGACATCAACACTGTAGAAGAAAATAACAGTTACCGGGTGTTGACCCAACAACGGCCAGTGTCAAACTGAGAAAATCATGGCTTCTGTGCATAGGCTCCATGCATAGTCTATCCAAAATCCCTAGAAAATTCTCAGTTATAAAAAAAAAGGTTTATTTTTCAACCAAGTAGTATTTTCTGGAGCCAGTGTTTGAAGCTGGGAACTTATAAATAGGCCAAGCAGAGGTCACACGTCAGGAATTACAAGAGAACGTCACCCAACAACACGCTTGTTGCCGAATAGACAGCCCCCTGCCAGCTGGCCAGATATTTCATCCACTTGTTTATTTTATTTATTCAATAAACAAAATAAACTAAATCTTCTCATCAGTCTTATTTTTCTTGCAACCACACGCTTGTATATAACAATGGTGATAAAGATAAGAAAAAATTGATATAAAGCGGATATTGATAACGGAATTTAGAGGATAAAGATATATGTATTGGTTCGAAATGGGAAGAAGAAAGCGACACAAAGCAAAGAGAGAGTTTGAGTGGTGATGGAGATGTATAGAAACCAGGGATAGGGCGAAAAAAAATGGAAGAGAAGAGAGAGAATGATGAAAGAGAACAGGTGAAGAAAGGCAGAAAGTTTAAGATGGATAAATGAAAAGAAAAGAAGAGAGGTATAAAAAGAAAAAGAAACAATTATAAAAGGGAATAAAAGTAAGGTTCATTAAAAGAAAAAAATATTGAGAGTGGTGTTAGTTTCAAACCAACTGGTTAATGTAGAACCACACAGAGATATGGGCACAGGGTGTGCATAGAGGATTCCCCTCCCCACTGCAAAAAAAAGGAAAAAGAATGAAAAAAAAACAAAACAGAAAGAGAATGAAAATGCAGTAAGAAAATTTTAAAAAAAAACAGAAAAAGAAGATGAAAAGAAAAACAGAAAGAAAATTTTCAAAAAGAAGAAATGATAAAAGAAAAAGAGAGAGATTGCGAAGGTAAGGAATTTTTGTCACTCTACATTTATACCTGTCTCCTATCTATAAAGTTAACAAAGAAAAAAAAATAAACGAAAAAGAGGAAGAAGGCACAATATCTCCCCATTCAATTTTTTTTTAAATTAAATAACAAAAAACAAATGAATGGATGTCTATATATATATATATATATATATACAAATATAAAATAATGTTGATAGTAATAATAATAACGATAATAATTGGCATTTCTGTAACAATTTTCAATTTAAAGTCAACCATGGAGAATGCATTAAGACTGAAAAAAAAAAATATATATATATATGCATATTTGATGATTCTTGGTATTCAATCTAAGAAATGAACTGTTGAATTAAAAAAAAAGAAAAAAAAAAGGAAGGAAGGACTTTTAAACAATTCCTTATCCATTGTGGAGTTTTTTTTGTTTTTTTTTTTCTCACTTATTTGAACCAGAGACCTGGATAGATAGATAGTATCACTGTGGGCCATTGACCTTAACCCCTGTCAACAACACTCTCAGACAGCAGTGGTCACTCTTGTTGCTATATAGCTTGTTTTTTGTCTCTCACTTTATTCCTGGTAGTATTTAACCCCAGAAAAGAATGGCAAAAATACTTTTAGAGTTTTTGGTTCAGAAACTAAAATAATAATCTGTTAAAATTCTATGGATATAGAAGAAAAGTGTCAGTCAGTCAAGCAGGAAGTTCAATGGACAGGGCAAGAAAGAGAAATAAAGGTCAGTAGACAAAAGGCAACAGGAAGGGAACAGAAGCAGAGAGCCAAGTGGACAGTGGGAGGGAGAAAGAGAGAAGCAAAGAGTCAGTAGAGTAAAAGGCAAAAGGAGGGGGAAGAGACAGAGATGATGTCACAGGAATTCCTTGAAATTGATTTTTTTTGTTGTTGTTTCATTGTTTTATTTTTTTTTATATATTGACTGTTCTTTTACTTAATGTTTGGATTGTTTTTTTTTAAATTCCTTGTTTTACTTAGTTTTTGTTTAACTTTTGGAATTGTAATTGCCTCGCCATTTATTTTGTTTTGTTTTTGTCTTTATGGATTTTTAAAAAAAATTAATTGCAATTGACATACTGTTCTCTCATTCTTCTCATTATGCCCCCTGGTGGGTGGCTGCACTGCACCCTCCCTGGCTTTGACCTTGAGCATCACAGGGTTAGTGAATTATGCAATTGATGTGTGGGAAGGCTGGAAGCCCATGAAATGATGTTGTTAAAGGAAGAAATGTATATGCTTTAAGAAACAGCCAATATTGGGTTGGGAGCTCGATCCCTGAATGCAGATGCAGGGCTCAGTTCCCCCTCCCCAGGTTGGTTTTAATGGGCCGATCTGGGAGACGGTGTCAATTGTTTTTTATATATATGTATATGGTGTTCTTTTGAAAATCCATGGAGATGGGCAAAAAGCGTTCCTGGGATTAACTGTTATCAGGTTGAAATGAGGGATCAGGGGTCACATATGCTGAGACACCCCTAAAATGGTATCTCCTGATGCAACACATAAACAACAGCTAAGATTTCTGATGTTCACAATTGCAAGGAGTTAGTAGAGGAAGCTATTAAATCCTTGTGGATTGGTTGTTATACGAAATATGGAAGGAGTTTTAAAGTCCTGGATTGATTGTTGAAAAAGGATATGAAATAAGGGAAGGTGATTCAAAGTCCTTCCTGGTTGAAATGGGGATAGATAACAAGAGGTGTTTAAAAGTCGTCTGGGATGAAATGTAGAGACAAGGTGATGAGGGTCAGATATGTTGAGGCCCCTGAAGGTGGTAAGTCCTGATGTAGCATTTGGCCAACTGCATAGACCATAATGCTCCTGAACCGCAAGGAGAGATGTAGAAAGCAAATTGAGAGATGGATGGGAGTAGTCAAAAGCCTTCCCTATGATTGATTTTGAAGAGTGGAGGAACATGCTATCCCAGCACATTGCTGTTTGTCTTGTAACTGTGTGGAGCAACCTCCCCTGCATGTGCTTTTGTTGAAGGAGCAATGAGGGCACCTCTAGGATAATGTAACACATTGCATGTTAACAGTTATGTCTATGTTTTATATTTTCTTTATGTTGTAATTTATTGTGAATATATAATAATTGTAAGGAAGGAAAGAGTGTGGCACAATAATGAGCATTAATGTGTGTATGTGGACGTATGTGTGTGAGTCTGTGTGTGTGTGTGTGTGTGTTCATGGATGGGTAGCCAAAGAAGAGATCTTATCTTTGGCATCTCTGACTGGTGTCAGAGTGTCTACAGGGACCCCTTTGTCTACTTTGGCATGAAGACCATACAAAGAGCTGTGCCTATGAAAACCAGTGAGACCGGAGGAGGAGGATAAAGAGAGTTAGTCAGTTAGGAGTGGGACTCCAAAGCATTTTTGGTTGCTGTATAGGATTTTCACCAAGTTCTCGTGATAGTCAAGAACATAAATACATACAAGAATGCTTAAGAGTGCCAACTTCACTTTCCTGCGTTTGCACTTCTAAATCCATGTTTGTCTGTTTCTACCTTCCACCCTCTGTTAATTTTTTTTTTACAACCTGTGAAATGCCCACACAGCCAGGTATGAGAAATGACAATGGGGTCCACACCACTAGATGAACAGCCAAACCGACAAAAATCCTGCCATTTGGGTATTGTTTTACAAAGGTATTTAATGGCAAATCCTGTTTATATATATATATAATTTATAAGTGAATAGGTTGTAGGTAATATTGTTCTTAAATGAGGCAGAGCTCATTTGTTTGTTTGCACACAGTTAATGGTTTCAAGTAATGCTGTTTAACATTAGTAATTCTACTTACCAAGTATTCCTGTCTAATATTAACAACTTGTGCATAGCAAATAACTAATAATAATAATAATAATATCCAGCAAAATATTGAACAGTTCAATTTTACCCAGAGATGGGATTCTGTTCTCAAGGATTACAGGTGGCTATTTTAAAGGGGTCTCACCCATCTGCTGAAGTGTAGCCAGCATATTCTACAGCCAACAGGGCAGGACTCTTGTTTAACAGCAAAAAGTAGACAACTAATTGAAAATTTCCTAGTCAAAAATCAATCTTCTTTTTTGCAATGAAATTTTTCTGGTCAACAAAAAAACCAAGACTCAAAAATGATGTTGAGTTTCCAATTGTAGTATAAACAATGGCCACCAGGAGACCATTAAACATTAACCTCTTGAAAACATTTAACTTATATTCCATATTTCAAATAAAAATCCACAATTCAAAAAAAAATGCAGGTACTTGAAATCTTTTGTGAAATACCAATGAGATATTTAGATTAAATGTGATCCAAGAGTTCATGTTAGGGATAATTTTCAAATAATTTATGATTTAATCTATGTATAAAATGATGACTGTAATCATAAAAAATAACAAGTGAGTTATAAAGAAATAATTTTTATATACACAATATAACAATGATTTACATTTTAAGTTGAGTTATTTCTTTTTGTGAGTCGACTGTATTACAATATCTGTAGAGGTTTATTGTAAAGAGTAAAAACATGTTTTTACCCCACTTTCTGGCCTGTTTGACTCTCAGTGAGCTGAATATATTAGGGACCTTTTCTTTATTCTGTCAAGTATGGTGGACAACCCTCTTGACTGATAATGGATTTTCACAAGCAGATGACAAAATATTCCCTTGGCTGACCCAAATCCTGGCAATCCAGTTCTTTGGTTTTCACTACCTAAGAAGCAGTTTTGTCAGTTAGTATCTTATGTAAATATGAGATTTCTAGGATTTTCTTAGACTAGTTTTATCAAAGACCAGTTATTTGGTCAGTGTTGACTTGTCATTTTCCCAGCTAAGTGATTATAAATGTCCTTGAGGTGGGCTTTAGTTTATACTCAATCTGTTTAACTACAAGTGAAGTTTGGGTTTGATCTTTATAAACTCCTTTTACTGAGTCAGTTTATTTTAACAAATTAGCCCTCTTAATTTCTTCTTTAATTCATCCACAAATTCTCCATCTCTTTCTTCTGATTGCATGGTGGAAAATGAGTATATTTACCGTATTTACTCAATCGAGTTTGTTATCAAGCCTCTCTGAGAATCAATATATTCCTTGTAACAAGGTAGAGTCCCTATCCACCCTGTCAATAAAGAGATAGTGTCTGCAGCAACTGTTTAGAATATTAAGGACACAGAACAATAACAAGATGGTGCCTGAAATTTTGGTTAGGAAGTTTGAGAGAAGCATAACCAGTAATCAAAGAGAGAAAGCAAGGATTTTTCTGTGGTCATATGAAGAAATGATTTTTCTATAAGTGGGAAACTTAAAAGACATCTCCCCAGTGTGTGGATGCCTTTGTATGGCAAGAGATTTCACCAAAATATTGCAATCACAAAAGAGTGGAAGGATAAAGCAGATAAAAGAACTGGATGTATGCATTGATGCAAGTTCTTGGGCATATTCTTAGAAGCAAATAGATTCATAATTGTGCTGATTGCATTCAGTGCAAAATCTACAGCACATTTATCTAACAAAATTCAATGACACATTAAAAGTAGTTAATCTAGCAATTAAATAGTAACCTAGGGTGCTTCATTTGATGACTAATTCTCTATACACATATTCTTTGATATCTGATGCACTAGCTGGTAAAGTAAAGTTGAATAACAAGGCCATTAGTGAACGTCTTCTGAGAAGATTGTGTTTAATACACAGTGTACTTATAAATAAGTACAATCTCTTGACGTAAAACTCGCGAAGTTGAAAAAAAATGGATAAGCTGACTTGAGTGCTACAGAGAAGCTTCCACATTTTAAAAAAAAAGAAAAAAAAAAAAGAAAAAAAAAAAGAAAAAGAAATCCAGTCCATTATATGTAGATATGCCGCTGCAAAATAATCCATATTTAATGACATAGAGTAAAGTGAACTCTATACTAGCTTATGTCACAACTTCACAAGTCAAGTTAATCCTTCCATGCTAAAGACAACCAATTCAGTCAGCATTGAAGGAGTGCAAGACTGTCAATCCATAGACCCTACATCAAAGGTAAGTAACACTTTGAACAGGCTTGTAATGGACATCGCATATCATGCTGGCAAACATTATCTGTAGTGATCTTGCACATTTTTCAGTTTGGTGACCACTCTATCAACATGATTGTAAGAAAGAGGGAATTATCACCCTTGTTCCAGCAACATTTTCATAAAAAGTATAAATAAGACTGTGACTGATGTATGTTATCCAGATTTTACACAGGTGTTTCAATCACCAATATGTAATTATCCAACCACTCCACACAAGCAGAATGTGATACAAGGTCAATTTTTAAGCAGAGTTCAACAGGTTTGAATTCAGAGTTTTTTCCTTCTCCTAGATTAGTTGCCATATGAAGATTAAAGAGCCCAGTTGATCCTACCATTTACTCATAACTGGGGAGAGAAGAGTTGGATTCATACTTTTCCCAAACGTAATTACTGCTATGTGACAAGCAAACAACCTTACCCAAGATTTGAACTTGGGGTCACTGTGACCATTTCCTATGATGGTAACCATTACACCATGGGCATCTCTATCAATTGCCTATATTCTACAAAGATTAGCAATGTTATATGCTAACCAGAGTTTATTTTTTATGATATTGTACAGCAGATTTAGTTAAATCTTATTTGATGTGACAATTTAAGTACATAAGAAAATATTGATTTTCATTTTTGATAATGTGTTGTACTGCTAGCTACATTTTTGTAGAACAAGACTGTGATATATATTACCCCATGTTTCAATTACCTATATTCTACACAATGCTGCAGATTGGATCAGAGCCAGGTGAATGGGAAAGCATTTTTATTGAGGCAGGTATATTTGTCACCACTGCTAAGCTTACAAAAGACAGCTTGCTCATGCTGGACCATTCCCATTCAGTTCTCAAAGAGCTAGGTATCAAGACTAAGAGTAAAACTGTTTGTCATACTGTCAAACTCTGTGATACCAGAATTACTAAAAATAACAAATTACATTCATTTGAGAAACAGCATTTCACCCAGAATCATCAGAGTTCTTGCCAGTGTCCAAATAGACAGCAGAAAATGGCAGTGTTGTTAGCAGATTCCAGACAGGCCAGAAAGGTGCCTCACACAGAATCAATAGAGTTTACCAGAGTCACAACAAAAGACAGTAGTATTTTAAGCAGAGTTAATAACTTCAACAAAGGATCATACCAGAATTCAACAGAGTCCAGAGATAGAGCAGAAGGCCATGGTAAGATTGATTGATTTTAACAGCATGTTAACCCACTTAGCGTCATTTTATGTCAATAGGTTTGGGAATCACATTCATTGTACATTCATATTTACATTTTTGTGCATTTGTTTAAGAATTTTTTTTTAATATAGTCCTATTGAATATGATCTATTTAGATGGGACCCTAACAGATCTTACCACTCCAAGTCAGAGTGAAACGGGAAGTAATGACAACAAAGAGGTACTTCACACTCCCCAGATCTCCAGAACTGAAGCCTCATCATTAGATGAAAGCTAGTGTCATACCCAGGACATGCTGCTGCCAATGATTTGGGAACACTTCCACCTTGACTTCAGAGATCTCTTCAAATGTTAGAAACAACATGGATAGAGGATCTCTGATTCAGCAAGTTACCATGATCAGGAACTGAATTCCTCAATGTTTGAATACTATTCCACTGTTGTGTTACAGTATCAATGTATGCCAATGCTTCTCTTTCAATAGACCTATCCTGAAACAGTACAGGATTAAGCACATACCTCCTTATTAGCAAAACTATGTCCAGACTAAATTCTAAACTTGTAAGACAATACTAAAACTTTAAAACTAATTGTTTAATATACCCACAAAGACGTATGGTTATGCACTTGCAGGAATGATTTTCTGAGATTTTCACCTTGTCATTACTATTCTTGTCTGTAAACATTTGCATCAGCTGTGAATATCTTTATATATTCATTCAGCTCCCTAAAATCTATTAAAGGATGTATCTTAGCTTTATTTTCCTGCGTGACAGTCATCAGGGGAATGAAACCTTGGCAAAGTTCAAATTTATCTCCTGGGTAA
Organism: Sepioteuthis lessoniana; assembly: GCA_963585895.1. Lineage (NCBI taxonomy): Eukaryota > Metazoa > Mollusca > Cephalopoda > Myopsida > Loliginidae > Sepioteuthis > Sepioteuthis lessoniana. The sequence goes on from OY757912.1 coordinate 2,503,341, forward strand.
AAGACTAACCAGCCATTATCCATCTACACCTTTATTACACATTCAGATTCTTCCTTCAGTTGTTTTGACATTTGGTAGTTTATTTTTCAATTTATCTCACTTACAATTAGTAGACCATTTCTATGCAGCTGTTCACATGTTCTGCAGTTTTTTAAAATTCAACACAGAAATTGGGCTCACTAATTTGAATAATCTTACACATAATAGTTAGTGGACTGTTTTATAACATTTCAACTATTATGGGTTATTTAATGCCAAATCCTGTTTATATGTGATTTTTAAGTGAATAGTTTGCAAGTAACAGTTTTTTTAAACAAGTCAAAGCTCATTTGTTTGCACTTAGTTAAATGGTTTCAAGTAATTCTACTGTTTATAAACAGTTAAATGGTTTTAAGATAGTTCAATTTAATACGAGTCATTTGTTTGCACACAGATAAATGAGTTCAAGTATTGTAAATAATTACATTGTTTTATTTAATTCATAGATGGGACCCTAACAAGTCAGAGTGGACCTGGGGGTAATGGCAGTTAAGAGGTTCTTCACATTCCTCAGAGCCCCAGGACTCGAGTCTCAGTATCAGTGAGTTAATGTCATATCCAGGACACTTGTTGCGTGGGTAGGAGTATCTTACCCTTCAGCAGAGATGCAGTCAGTGGACTTCTCAACCCCAGCCAATTGGATTTCCATATACATGAGTACCTCTTTGTTTGGTTAAGTGATACAAACATCACCTAGTGCCTAAATGGAATCATTGCCAAAAAAAAGGTTAAAGGTAATTTTTTTATTCACAATCAAAACAAGGATTTAAACAGGGAGTCCACATCACACACATTAAGGTCAATCTTCCCAATTCAATATATCCGCCTACTTCTTTATCCATGACAGACTAACTTATGGTCAATGAAGAGCATCTAGAGTCTACCAAAGTTATGTATTAAATCTGGCATTAATTACAGGTAGCACCTCATTCACATCTTGCTTATATAGAAAATTGGCTCATATGTATTTCCCTTTAATTCATTACCTGAACATTCCAAAGAGATGTGGCCTCATCTATTGCATTGGTAACATCACACTTCTCTATGTATCATTCATCCCATCCACAGCTCATTCATCCTGGTCAATGCAAACAATCTCTTCCAATATTATTTGCTCAGTTACAACTATGACATAATCTTAACAGTCCCTTGATTTTCAGCTAGTATTAATTTTGCCATATTGTGTTTTAGTCATGTAAACTAGTTCGACTGGCCCCAAGCCATCCTTCAATACCTCCCAAGCACAGGAAAAACATTTTATTGATCTAATAAGATAAAGTAAAACTAGAAATAAAAATGATAGTAATAAAGAATTAGAAGAAAAAAAAACTATTGATAAATACTAAAATCTTTTTTGGGGGCATAAAGAATTACAAGAGAAGAGAACATAAATCAAATTACAAAAAAGTTTCTGTAAATCAAAATCAGTGTTATCATCATTGTTGTTTCTTCTTCTTCATCTCTCTCATCCTCATAGCTGCCTCTCTCACTTCCTTCAAATCTGGTTTTTCTTCTAAAACTCAAAGCAGAATTTTATCTTATGTATAGCCAAAAACTCACTTATGCAAAATACAGGTCATTTGCATAAGTGGAATTTCGACACTACTCAGCCACCACTATGATCAGGTTTTTGTTAGTGGACATCCTGGGTTCATACTGGCCATCCTCTTATCCTCTTCAGCACAGACAACACACCAAATAGTCTCTTTGACCAACGAGGATAGCTATTCTCACTAACGGCAGCCAGTGGTTCACTTTGCCTTTCACGCCTGCTGCAGAATGACTACAATTTTCTTGTTCACTTAATCACTAGGTTTCTGGGACTGAAGAGGTGAAGGTAATATTTATTTTTTAAAAAGTCTTAAAAATAGATAAGAATGCTTTAAAAACTAGACAGGTATAGAGTTGATACGGAAAAAAATGAAACAGATTTTATGATGGGAAGAATCTAGAGTCTAAGTCTCTATTTTCCCAGCAGAAAACCTTGTTACATTAAGAATATTCCATCATTTCTTGTGTAATTATTTGCTGAGAGGGAGACAATTCAGGTGTGAATAGATGGCTTAGGAGTTATAAGCTTCCTCTCTTTTATAAAATATCTGAAGATGCCTACAAAACTAGTTAAAACTTGTAAAAGAGGTCACCATAACATTACTTGTTTGTTGATCATGTATATTTGCTAATAAAAGGTAGATAAGATTTACTACTAAGAGGCTAACCACCTTAATATATAGTCAAAGATTAATCAAAAGCTGAAAATAATAAAATGATTGGAAAAAGAGAGTCAACGCTAATCTTCACTCGGCTATTTTCATTTCTGTATATCTGATTAAACTCTTCTTGTTACAAATAGAAAAAAGAAAATATATCAAGAGGCTTCAATATAAAACAGGAACTGAATCTGCATGGACATGGTGCTCCCACACTGTAGGGGCATCCTGGGTTAGTGGTAACAATGCCTGACCATAGGGTGATCATCCAATCAAAACTTTGTTAGTGGTACAGCTGCTGCTTTCATGGTAGTAGTAGTTGTATTAATTAATTTATATAATAATAAAACTTGGAGTTTTGAAGAAATTAAAATTTTAATTCTTGAAGTTTTTAAAGGTGATAACACTTCCCTAAATTAAGTGGACAAACAAGATGATTCCTGTCTTAAACTGACATTGGTTCTTCAGGCAATAGCAAAAGGGAAAACAAATAGGAAAATCCTGCTTGTTTAAATGGTCCTATTGGTTGTTTGGGTTTAATGGCATATCAACCTTTGTGGTTTATTTAATGCCAATTCTAGTTGTTTAATATGTTTTATAAGCAAATAGTGTATAGGTAGAGTTTTGCTTTTCCAATGAATTGTTAGATTGGTTTTATTTTGTTTGTTTAGCCACAGTGGGTTACGTATTGCCAAAACTAAAATCTCAACTAGACAAAAAATTAAAACTAGTATGACAGAAACATAACATCAATATATAAAATAGATAAAAATTTAAGCAACAAATCATTTAAAAATCATGTAAAGGTAATTTAAAATATTTTAATCAGGATGTGTAATATTTTAAAATCTAAACCCACTACCTTCAAGAAAGATACTATAACATCAACCTTGACATCATTAAACAGCTCTTTCATAGTGTTTATGCTATAGTATCTTTGTCATATGGGAACAAAGTCAACACATTCAATCATAAAATGCATCACTTTGTATGGAGCCTGACAAGCAGGGTTCCATGGGGGCTCCTTGTGTTCAAGCAGAAACAGATGGTTCTTGTGTGGCCAATACCAAAACAGAGTGACCTCCTCCTTTCACAATGTCCAATAACCCTGTCCATTTGCCCAAAGTAGGCTTTATTGACAGGAGCCTATTAGGAGCATTGTTTCTTCAACATGGCTACCATTTCTTTTGAATATATGTATATATTTTTATTTTCAGATCTGTATATAGAACCTTAAATATATAGTCAATAGGCTCATTTTGGACACATTTGACTGCTGAATTGGCTTTGTCATTTCCTTGGAATTCAATAGATCTTTGTATTTTGATTGAATATTGTGAGCTAGGTTTAGTTAGTACAATTTTATGTAAAATTGTAAGGCCAGTTTCTTCTTTTCTTGAAACAGAAGAGTTTCATATGCTTCTGGAGATAAAATTTTCTCTGAGGGACATGCTGAAGGCTCCCACTGCTAGACTCAAAGCAGGATGATATACAGTTTCTAGCACTTTTTCACATGATTTTCGGACTGACTCATAGATAAAGCAATCATAGTCCAGTTTGGAGTGTATTAGTGTCCAATATAATTTTAAAGTACCCATTTTGATCAGTGCCCACGTTAGTGTGGGCCACCACTTTCATCAACTAGATGGATTGATTATATTTGACTCTTAGCTGCTTCATATAAGGAATAAATGATAGTTTTGTGTCAAAAATGAAGCTGAGGAATTTATCTTATTGCCCCATGGATATTTCCTGGCCATCCAGCTTCAGAACTTGATCACAATGCATTTTCCATGATTGGCAGCAGTGCATGCATTTGGTTTTGGTCTAGGAGAATTTAAACCCATTTTCAGTTGTCTACCAATTAATTTTATTCAGACACTTGCATTAGCATTCAATTGTGTAGATGTTTTTGATCTATAAATGATAAAAGTGTTTTGGGGAAATATATAGTATGGTCCTCATTGTGATGATTTAACTCTCGGACCAACCAGTACTGGTATAACTGCCTGAATTTCTCCTGTTTGATCCTTTTAATATTCTAATGTGATGTTTGGGCATTAACTGGGGGTCGGCAGAAATTTCTAAGATGATGGGAAAATCATCACTTCCACAATTATTATCATGAACTTTCCAATCATAATTGAAGTATATGATAGGATTACAGATGGTAACATCGACAGCTAAGTAGATGCATGTTCCTAGATGGAGGTAAGTATGGCATTTTTTGTTATATAGACATAACTAGTTCTCTTTGATTAATGATTCTATAATTCTGCCCCTTTGATTGGTTTCCTAACTGCCTCACTTTTTATTATGGCTGTTAACATTTCACATCAGAATGAAGAGTCTTGAAAGTTGCTAAATAAGATTTTCCAATTCTAATTCTTTAATAATGTGTGCTATAGATGTGGAATATATAGCTATTTTCCTGTGGAGGGTTGCTGATATAGCTATTGTTTGCATATTTATTCTGAGGTCAATATAACTGTGCGCTATTTTATTATCAATGATTATTGATGTGCTACATGAGGTTTTATCGGTAAGTTTGTTTATGTAATTATAAAGAGTGAAGTCTTTTTAAGAAATGTTTCCTGTAAACAGATGACTTCAAAGTAATAAGATGAAAAACACTAATTCACCAAGATTAGTCTTTGCACCTCTTATGTTCCACTGGATTATTTTCTTAGTCATGGTTTAATGATTTTTTTTAAAGAGAACTCACTTGGAAGATTTTGTAATTTATGGGTTATGATCCTTGACATCCATTACTTCCAAAAATTCAAATTTGACTTTAGCCAAGGTCTACCCATATGTTTAGATGTGACCCTTAGGTAGAAGGTTGTGCTTGTTCTTTTCTAGCAGTGGCCTTCTCCATATCCTTCTTTATTTCTTGACCCTGCACCAATGTTTGATTCATTTCAGTATTAAGGAGATTTTTAAGTGGAGATTTGGTAGTTATGAATTCTTTTAGTTTTGGTTTCAGATGAGAGTCATTTTTTTTTTATTGTTTGGTCCTAGTTGTATTAGTTTTTCAATAAGAACTTTGCATTTATTATCTGGTTGATTATTGTTGTTGTTGATTGGATTTGCCCTCTGTGCTACATTGGTTTAGCAGCTCTCTTTCATGTGGGACTCTACCATTTTTATAGCTTCAGAAAATGTTCTTTTTATACTTAATTTCCATTATTTCTCTTTCTCTCTTGAATATACCACAAGGTCTTGAAAATATGAGATGGTTTTCTTGGCAGTTTGAGCATTTGATTTCATTGTGGCAATCTTCCTCCATGTGGTCTGGGTCTTTTGGCCACACCTTCCATATGTCAGATATCCTCTGCAACTTTCCCTGTAGTGTCCATATTCTTAAAATTTAAAGCATCTCAAAACTACGGGGATATACTGTTCTACCCTTTCAAGGTAATATCCAATTTTCACTACTTTGGATATTGTTGATTTGTTAAATATCAAAACATAGGTGTGTGTTTTTATTTCTTCACTATCCCTTCTAATATTCATTCTTTTATAGTCCATGACCTGTTGCTTTCCTAAGGTTGTTTTTATTTCCTCTGGTGTAATTAAGGATAACTCCCTGTGTCATATGACTCTCTTTGAGATATTCAATCTTTCATGAGGGTAAACCTTACATTTCAAATTGTGGAAGATTTCTACTTTAACTAAGTTTGCATCATATTTTTTATTATCAACTTCTACAAGTAGATTGCAGCTTTCAATCTTTTTCACTGATTGTGGGTTTGCTCAGCAGGAAATGGTTTTTTCTATCAAAAATGGCATAACTTGGATAAAGGTATGTTCTCCAACAACTCCATTACTATATATCTTGGGAATTTTGTTCAAGTTTTTTCATTCTCTGAATCAAATTTAAAGAGGCATCATTTGGAGGTTTTTGTTGTCTTGGCCATATATGATACATTTTTTTTTACTGGTCCTGTGTTGCACCACCTACCAAAGAGTCCAACTTTTAGGGGAATTTTACCAAAAGGGAAACTTATTCCCCTTGAATGAAACAACATTACATTTACTAATAGACTTAAGTCAGGGGTGGGATTTCGAGTCCCTGCCAATTTCAAGTTTTCAGTCTCCATTACTTTTGCTCTAAGATTTAACAGTAGGCTAAGTCTTGTCTCTCTCAATGTAATTGACTCTCAGCCACCACCTTCTAGCATCTATAAAAAAAGGGTTGGGTGTTTGTTTGCCAGAAGGGGAATGAATTTGAAGAATATCATTGGGACAATCATATAGGTGCTAGGATTTGACATGACCAGCCAATTGATTGGATCCAGCCTCTCTAGCTGCCTGTTTATGCCAAAATGGTGTATTGCAAGTCACTTGACTGCTCAGCCACCAGGATCCCAAGCATTACAGGTTGCTACTTATGTGGTCCCATTGGAAGAGTTCATTCACAGAGAAGTGAAACAGGCTTCCAGATCACAACACAATTTTAACAATCCTCTTTTTCTATCCCTAAAGAAAACAAGAGTTTCACTACATTTCCACTTACCACTATTCTTAACTTTTCTGCTGACACCTACACTTTTTAGTCACCAGTCCTCTGTAATCTGTTCAGATGTAATCACCCAAGTCACACTATTGATCTCTCTTCTAACTAACTTGTTCTTGATCACTGATACTTCTAATTGCAGTCTTCTAGTTTCCTCATGAGATTTTTGTTGTCTGTTTTGCTATTTATCTCAAAGTCAGGAGAACCTGACACCTCCTTTAATAGACTGGCAGCTTTATCACAGTCAAATAAAAGTCATTGTCTCTATAGCCAAAGTTAACTTTACAACTCTTCAGATTTTTCTTGATATCCAGTAATGAGACAAGTCAGCTAGGACTGTAGAGTATGCCAACTGCATTTCTGCAAAGGGGTAAGACTACCCCAACAAGTGTCCTAGATATGACATTAAAGTGCATCTGATGGTGAGGCTTCAGTCCTGGGGCTTTGGGAAATGTGGAATACTCATTTATTACTATTACTCCCAGGTCCATTCTGACCCGAAGTGGGAGTACCTGTTAGGATTCCATCTATGGGTTAATTAGAACTATTTAATCATTTACAATAGTTGAAATCACTTAACTGATTACAAACAAATAATTAATATCCAATTGAATTATTAGTATTAAATAGCAATTAAATGGCATTTAACTCTATGCAAATGAATAAATAGTGTTGAATAGAATTATTATTGTTAGATAACAATATTTGAAACCATTTAGTGTCCTGGATATGATATTGAACTGCATCTGATGGTGAGGCTCAAGTCTTAGAGTTTAAGGAATATGGAGTAGCCCTTCATTGCCATTATTCTCAGGTTCACTCTGACTCAGAGTGGTAGTACCTATTAAGGTCCCATCTATAAGTCAAATAGAACTGTTCAATCTTTTACTAGGGATTATTATTAATATCAAATAGAATTATTAGTGTTAAATAGCAATAGTTGAAACCATTTAACTGTGTGTGCAGATGGAACAATTGGCGTTACCAATACTTGAAACCATTTAACTGTGTGCAAACAAATGATTAATATTAAATAGAATTACTAGTGTTGAATAACAATACTTGAAACCATTAAACAGTACACAAACAAGCTCTGGCTCATTTAAAAATGTTATCTGCAAACTATTCCCTTACAAATCATACATATCTAATATGTATATGTATAAACCAGATTTGGCATTAGATAACCCACAAACTTAACCAAAATAAATCATGGATTTTCTGAGTCTTTCAAGAAAATTATAAAGCTCCATCTCTGAGAGTCCTTCAACGGAACAAGATTTTATATCCTACAACCTTGCAAATAACAATTTTAAGCTTCCATGGGTTACTCTGTTAATTGTTTAATTTTAGATTATCATCATAGCTCTGTTGCAGGTCACATTCAAGTCATAACAGCCCAAAGCAATATGGTATTTATAGCCGACCAATTTTACTGACCAATGAAAGACCTCTATCTTTTCTTCACTCTTTCAGAGAGTTCACTATTTTCTTGAACTGATTGTTGATGATGACTGAGAAGAACAGATAATAACAATAATCCATATTGAAGTTGGTCCATGGTTAAACCATTATTTGTAGAAACAATGTTAAATCTAATATGTTTAAAAAATGTTGGGGCAGTAGAGTTTCCAAGAACTTATTTCTCAATTCATCAATAACAGCCCAAAAGAAAATCATCCACTTAGATACAAATTATTCCTTTAGATTTACCATTGTAATGTGGAATGAAAATAGAGAATTATCCAATGAACACATTTTCACAGAAAGAGACATTAATTTTTCTCACTTATGTACAATACTCTAGCTGATAACCCATACACAATTTTATTTACCTTCCACAAATTCAGGTGAGGGTCAGAAGTCAATCTCTTTTTGGTCACCTTGTAAATATGCAGCTTTTACATCTTCAGTGTGACATATTACCAATTCATAAGAAAAAGTCAGCAAAACTGCTATTTGAACCGTTTCCTTGGGAACAGGTTGAAGAAGTTTTTTAGATATTGCTTGTCTCTTCTTCCTCTACTGAGCTTCTTGCTTTAAACCTGGCTACACCATCATCTACTTTTTCAAACACAAACCCATCTTACACATACTGTATTCTGACCCTGATACTCTACTTCATCAAATGTACCATTATCAATGCAGTTCCTAAATTCATTCTCCTTTCTAGTTATTAAACATCTGAGTTAAGCAATACTGGTATTTCATCTTCATTCAATATCAGTTTCAGTTCATCAAATACCTTCTGGGCTGATTTATATTGATTTGAAGGAAGACTTTAAATACAACAAAAATTACATGACAAAGCTATATTTTCATATGACATTTTTACAATGTGATAGAAATCCAAGAAAATCTGTTAGTATCATTAGATATTGCTGGGGCACTCTGGGTTAATGATAATGATGCTTAGCCCCAAAACCATGCCTTGCCCCAGAGACATCATCTGATGAAGGATTTGTAGGTAGAACAGCTGTTGTTTTCTGCAGCAGCATGTGAATGAAATAACATATAGACACAACAGGTGAATTGAAAGGATAGACTTTCTAGGTCCATTAAAAATCACAAACTATTAAAAAGAAACAGTTGAAAAAATTATATTATGAAAAATACAAGCAATATTAAAATAATTGATTATTTCTTAAAGCCATTATCCAACTGTTGATCTCAAAAACTGAATTTACAAAATTAAACTTAAAAAGATACTTTTAACACTTTCTAAAGATAAATTACCAGTAAAATGAAACAAAGTCATTGTTAAGTTGAATAAATATCTAATAAAACTAATAAAAAATACCACTAAAACATGATAAAACATCAGTATGTTCATTTCAACATGACCACACAATTATGACACAAACTAATATCACAAAAACACACAAAGAAAAAAAAAGTTAAAAAGAAAATTACAAAATGCTTACTTGACTAAATTGAATTTCAGAATTATCAAATCGGTTTGGTTCAGTTGGTTCTCCATCATAGGATGTTCGCTAAAAATAGAAAAATTTTAATAAAATATTTGGGACAGAGCATATACAAACAGTGTAAAACAGAAATTAAAAGCACATATTTCAATTAATAGTTTAACACTTTTGCAATCATCAGGCAATATTACATTCTGAAGAATTATAAGTATTACAAGACAGAGATACTTGGAAAGCTTGGAATATTTTTAAAAATGGATTTACATTACAGAAGATTTTTAAAAATCTGTAGAACTTAAAAAAAAACAAAACTTTTCAATGTCGGTTATAATATACTAAAAAGCTTAGAATTTCTAAGTTTTTTTTTTTTCAGATATTACTATAATAGTGACATAGCAAGTGCAATAGAAACCTATTGTCATATGTTTCGTTTAGTTAGTATTATTTTCATATACACAATCATTTTGTTTCATCTCATTTGTTGATGTTGATTCCTAAATTGATTTTATTTTTTGAATCATTGAATTTTAAAATCTTTAATTAATGGTTACTAAGTTGTTACTAATCATTCAAGTCATGCTGACAGGGTAAATAGAATAGTAGAAACTTATTTTCAGGTCTGCATTTTGACACAAATTCTGATTTCTATTTAAAAGATTTCGTTGGTTTGGAAATATGATGATAACCAAAGAATAAATCACTTTGATATGTTGTTGTTATGCTGGTGTAATTTTTCTAATTTTCCATGATATCGTAGAGATGTTTTTGTTTCTGAGGTTATATAAACATATTTAGAGATGTTATGTTCATAAGGGAAGTGTGAATAGAAATCATCACATTGATGGCAATTCTGGAAAGAATGTGGAAGAACAAGATCAGATTTCAAGTTTAAGATGCTGGTTGTCTCCACTCTCTCATAGATGTGAGACATGAACACTATTGCCTGATGCTCAAAGAAAAAATGAGCCCTTCAAAACCAAATACTTAAAAAAGCTGCTCTATATCACAGAATGAAAAATGAACAAATATATACAGAACTTGATCAAGACACTCATGAGCTCTAAAGAATCCCTTCTGTCTAGTGTCACCAGACAAACACCCTCTCAAAAACCATCCTTCAAAGCATTTTAGAGAGAGGGTGGAAACATGGATGGCATCAAGGATTGAACAGAGGATGACCTTCTCAGATCCTCTGTCAGCTGTCAACAAAAGAGTATGTGTGTCTCTTCAGTCCACACATCAACTGGATAACTCCCAAATTGAGGAGACTGAGGATGATGTTAATATCTAGAAAGACTGATGCTCTGTTAATGAATGTTAATGAAAATAGCTCCTCTGTTTCCAGGATCCTTCTGTCACATTGATGTAAACTTTTTTGATCCTTAACTTTCCAGGAACTTGATAGATAACATTAAAGATAATCCCCAGTCAAAAGACATAGAAGTTTTAAGATGGTGTATTTTTCATACAATTGTAACTAGCTTTTAAAAGTGTTTGAACTGAATACTTTGTGGAGCTTATTTGATATGAGTATTTGTTTATTAATTTGAGAAATATATTGCTATGTTAGTTTTGATGCTTTTATTGTACAATAGACTGAATCAAATAATCTCTCTTTTTCTGTTGTTTTTCTTTGTGAATGTTAAGTGCCAGTGTCATATGGTATCTACTATTTTTTAAATTCATTTTTTCCATTAGGAAAGATGATAGAATTGAAAGAATTATTGCATAATCTGTAGATGATGGACTGTGGTATTTGTTTGATGATGAATGGAGGATAGAAGAGTGATTCATTTTAATGGCATGTCAACTCATTGAGGGTTATTTTATGCCTAGAGGTTTTTGCATTCATTGTATGTTCATATCTATATTTTTTGTTGTTTCTTAAGAGTTTTTATATACAGTATAATAGAATTAAATAGATCCTTTTGACCCATAGATGGGACCCTAACAGGTCCTATCACTTTGGGTTAGAGTGGACCTGGGAGTAATGGTAATGAACATATTTTTACTCCACACTTCCTAGTTCTCCAAAAACTAAAGCCTAACCAAGACACCCCTTTTTTGGGGCATACAATCAGTGTATTCTAAGCCCTAGTATCAGGGCTAACTTTAATTAAATGAACCAAGGAAGTTAGTAGAAAAAGATATGTACAGAAAAAAAGTAAGTATGAGTAAAAATATTGATTCTTAAAATCTAAAGGAAGAATGCTTTTTTATTCTGCAATTCAAGTAACTTAATATGAAAAGAAGAAAATAATACTAATCAGATGAATTTGTCATCTTGATAGCTGGAGTGTGAATTTCGACAGAGCATGTTTTCTTTTGCCTCAATAAGCATTAGATGGAGACAGTACTGTTTGTCAGAAATAGTATATCCCAATAGCATATGGTCCCTCCAACAGATACTTTCTTGGCTGGATACTGGAAATTTCAGAACCAGGTAACAAAGACAAAATGAATGGGTGGGAGATATGATTTGGATGTTGGGGATGTTTAAAAATAGAATTAGGCATTTGAAATCTGACTGTAGCAAAAGAGAATATAGTTTAGACCATACTGTAAAAAAGGGGCTATAGATGAAGTGAGCTGAGCTAGTCTCCATGTTTATCGAGAAGGATAAAATTCTGGTAATCAGGGCTTCATTAAAAAAGAATGTCTTCCGAGGTGGTGAATATGGCTGCTGGGCTGTATGTGGAAGAATTTCATAATGGAACTAATCTAGAAAGAGCCTTTAGTGCTTCCTATATAAAACTGTGTTACATTCTGATTTTGTGAGGGACTAGACGAATTTAATTTAACAGATGCAGTTTAGTGTCACACCTAGGACACCACTTTTTGTAGCTCTTATCACTCAATAGAAGATACAGTTAACAAATTCTAAGCCCTGCCAACAGGGAAAGATTTGGTTTAGTTTATTTGTTTAATGACATATCAACTCCTTATGGGTTATTTAATGCTAAAACATGATACAAATGACTTATACATTGTTAAATAGTTTCAAGTAACTATTCCAATTTAACGTTAATCATTTATTTGCAAACAGGTATATGATATTAAGTATTCTCATCAAATACTAATAATTTATATGCAATTATATGGTTTAATTGAATGGCATATCAACCCCTTTTTAGTTATTTAATGTTGAAATTTCATTAATTTATAGAAGTTTGATTACAATCCTAAGTAAATTTCAAACATTCTAATGCAATCAATTTTTAACTTAGCATTTCTTTAAGTCTATAATAATCATGTCTGCACACAATTACTTAGTTTTTGATACTAAAAATTTATACAAAATTATATGTGCAGAAGGACTATTCTCCATTTATATGTGCGGTGGGATGGTATTGTATTTCTAACTGTTGTTATTTCAAATGTGGATTGTTGACTAACTTGTCTACATCAGTTTGTGCTTTTCTCATTTTAGGAATGGATGTTAGGCAGTTGTGATGCTTCAGTGTTCCTTGGTGAGCTGAAGGTGTCAAGTATTAACATGTTATGGGCTCAGATTAATGCTTGTGAACTCTGTGATATTGCCAATTTGACATTTTTCAACATTTTGTGAAATTATGGCATTTGATGACCACAGAATTGAAGTGGAAAAGCTTAATGATTCAAATTATAGGGACTGGAAATTTGCCGTGTGTGTTATGCTGAAAGGGTGCGGTTTGTGAAAAAATCTAATTGGGACTGGTACCTACCCTATTAATGAAAATGTTAAGAAACGTGAGTTGCATGAAAAGGAAAGTGATCTTGTTTATTCTCTTATCATATAGTGAATTGACAAGGGACAGTACATCCATGTTTGACTCACTTAATCCACTTAAGATGCATGGGATGCTTTTAGTCAACAGTATAACAAGGTTTCATTATATCAACTGACAGTTTTGCACCAGAAGTATCAAAGAGTTTGTCACCACTTGGGAAGTGACATGTTTGAACACATAAATTGCATGAAAACTTCATGTGATCAGTTGAATGAGATGAGAGATATGATTACTGATAAGCAGCTTGCTTGCAATTTACTTGCCTTCTTCACTGGATATGCAAGTTGAAGACTATCTGCAGTTTGATAGATTAAAGTATTTGTTTTTATAGTTGTCAGATCGTGAAGCTGTCAATAATTCCACAAGACAGCAAAGCAAACTTTGCAAAATCAAATGTGAGTGACTACAACCACTGAGTTCCTGGAAAGTAAGTAAATGGGTTATGTTATATCTGTGCCTCTTCACACCATTTTAAATGCAATTGTTCAAAGCATAATGATAATGCATGTTCATATGGTGACAAAAACAATTCACATAGTAAGTCACCAAAGAAGTGGCTATCAAAATAACAATTGGCACTGTCAGAGAAAACTGATTGGTCATATTGATTGTATGACATCAGTGAAAATTTCTACTGCTTTTATTGCCACAAAATACTGCAAGAACTTTGAAAGAAAGTACAATGCTGACAGTGTTTGGATAATAAGCTTTGATGCATCTGATCATATGATTTCCAACAAATCTAATTTGTCTTTTTATAAAAGTTTTGATTGTCTTCACAAAGTGATTCTTTGTGACAATAGTCAAACATATGCTGAAGGCAAGGGGAAGTTACATTGTTATTTTGACCTTGGTGATGATAATGATAAGGTTTCAAACTATGCTTTTACACTACACAATGTCTTGTTCATTCCAAAATTGGGCCAAAGTTTACATACAGTCAAAAAAGTAGATGAGCACAGCAGACATGTATTTTATAAAGGGAGAGCAGCAACTTTAAGGTATTTGTTATTCTCATAACTCTTTGTATCACATGCACATCATTCCTCAACTAGACTTGAATAAAGCTCTTAACAGTGATTCCAAGCAAATATGGCATGAGTGATTTGGATACATTAATATGAAACATTTAAAAAGCATGTTGTCTAGAGATAAAGTATATGGTGTAAATTCTTCTCCCAATGAATTTCTTTGTGAACAATGTATCAAAGGAAAGTTGCAAAAAACACCTTTCAGAAACATAGAATCTCATGTATCTGATTAGCTTGAACTAGGGTACAGTGATGCTTATGATATGACTGAATATTCAGTTGGTAGCAACAATTTTTTTTATAAATCACACAGTATTTACATTCAACACTCAATTCCTTAGACTCTTGAGTAAAATGGTGTTGTTGGCTGATTTATGTCTGCAAACAGGTGGACTGTACACAGGCTGTATGCAACTTTTCTAATTGGCTTTACTTGACACTTTGTGCTAGGCATAGGAAGGGTTTGCATAAATGTTTCCTCATATGTTGGTTGTACAAGTAGATTGACATGGTCAACATCAGCAGGAATAATATCTGCAACAGAAGCAACCTCATCAACAAGTTCAGTATCTGGTGCAACTTCAACAACCTTAGATTCTTCTTTCTCATTTAAATCAACACAATCCCAACCCACACAATCCCAGACAACATCCACCCTCATGCTAATCATCAGTTTCCATGCACTAATCCTTCAAGAATACAGCATCATGACTCACAAGCATTCACTTTAAAAATGGATTTAAGAACTTTCAATATTTTATACCAACAATAATTGAAGAGGCTTGGACTAGCTGAGATGCAAATGACTGATAAAAGTTAGTTGTAGAATCATGGTGGTCAAAGTATATGGGTAAAGTTCAAGTGACGTATGTCAGTTTAATGGTCTCATTTGCATTTCTCCAAAAATGCAGTTAGGTCTGCATTTATACTATCTAGAATAAGGGAGATAATTCCCACTTGTACCTACATTTCCCGTCCCCTGCATGCAGGCAAGGCTCTACAAGGAGGTAGTAAGTTCTTTAGAGTCTGCAATGTTGTGCAGGAGTAGTCTGGATATGGCTTGAAGAATTCTTGATGATATGCATTGTGTGTATCGAGGGCATGATGACAAGTAAGTGCCTCTCGTGGGTTATCCAACTATTGGATGGGTGTCAGTACTAACAAGGGTTTAGGGAATAGAACATATGACTGGAACATCACTTGGCAGAGCCTGTAGGTAGGGCACTTGGTATGTGAGTGCATATGGTTTGAAATTCCACCTTCCTCAAGAACAGCAATTTCTCAGTGTAATCCTGTCTGATCCATCAGCTCTGATTTGGTATTAGCAATCAGGAAAAACTGTAATTACTTCACTTGTAATGTTTCACCAGTAGTTGAGCTGATTTAGTATAGCTACTGTACCATCCTTCTGAAGAGAGCAGAGGTTATGGGTATATCTGTTATACATCTTCATCCAAGCATTGCATTAATGAAGGCTTGCTTCATGATTTGGAGGTTATGAAGGAAGGAAATCACAAAAAGAAAAGACAAATCTTAAACAAATCAAATAATTTTGAATTGATTTGTTCTTTGCAAAATGAAAGAAAATACTATGCATCATGGGATTTGATTTCTGCATTACCAAGATTACAAGCATGTCAAATAGTTTACTCAGGTTAGTGTTGAAAAAAAAATCAAGGTAGGTGTTCATAATGGATTCTGGATAGTTTTGTTAATGCAATTATATAGTTGAATACTCAACTGTGTGAGGAGGAAGTTAATAATTTGTGTAAATACATCCCAGTCTATTTTAAATTTTCAGAAGTGTTATATTGTTATTTCCAAGATGATTTTAGGACTTTTTGCAGTCAGTGCGGTCATGTAGTTGGCTAGCAATAGAGGTAAAGCCAAGGGTTCATTGACAAGCTTTAGTATGGTAAATATTTCACCCATAGTCTAGATAAACCCAACTCTGAGCATTGGATGGTCCAGCATAAGTTAACTATCTTTTGTAAGCTTCTTGCTTGAAAATGTCCATACATAAAGCTTAGCAGAGGCAACAGACATGCCTACCTCAATAAAAATGTTTTCCTGCTCACCTGATCTAATCCTACAAGTAGTGCCATGTAGAATAATGGTGGCTGAAGTATATGGGTAAAGTCTGAATGATGTATGTCATTTTAAAAGTTTCATTCATATTTCTCTGAAAATGCAGCTGGCTCTGCATTTATACAATCTGGAACAAGGGAGATAATTACTTCTTGTTCTTAAATAACTGACAGTGAATATCAGTTGCTGGAAAACATGAGGACATGGAACTTGGTTGAACTTCCTGCAAATGTAAATATTGGGGGCTTGTAAATAAGTTTTTTAAAATAAAACAGAATAGCGATAACTATTGACTATTTCAAGGCACATATTATGGGATTGATTTTGAAGAAATATTTTCTCCAGTTGTACAATACAATTCAAGTTTTACTTTCGCTAACAACTATTCTGTATCTTGAACTTGACCAAATGGATGTTACTACTGCCTTTTTGAATGGTGATCATGACAAAGAGATTTACATAGGCAATCAAAGTGATACATTGACTTTCATCATCCAAAATTTGTGTACTGGTTGTGCAAAAGCATTTATGCTTTGAAGCAAGCAGCACATTTATAAAATATTGCTTTTGATTCATTTTTGAAGCAACTGGGATTTAAGCAAATATAGGCTGATGCCTAGGTTTATAATTACTTCAATGATCACAATGGATTTGTTATTGGGCTTCATGTAGATGATGTGTTCCTCTTTTTAAATAATGTTGACTTGATTAGAAAAACAAAGAAATTACTGAGTTTAAACCAATATGCTACACATCTCAAATGTTTGCTGAAGAGTAAAATAATGACCAGATGAAGAGCTGGCTCAAGTATTCACAAACACACTATCAATATCTACATGGAATTTTTTAAAATTATATATTGACCACAAACCTTTATTGGGACTGTTTGCAGAGAACAAGCCTATTCTTCCACTTACAACCACAAAAGTACACTGATTGGCTTTGTTCTTGTCAGCATACAATTACCAATTGATTTTTTATCCTTACTTAGGCAACCAGTTTATGAGAATGAAACTCTGAATTCAAACCAGAAATACTCCATGAAAAAACTGACTTTGTGTTGCATCCTATGATGGATTGTTTGGTTGGTAGTTTTGTTTTACGGCATATCAATCCTTTTCAGGTCATTTAAAACCAAATTAAATTTCAAACAATTCAGAACAGTTAAATGTCAACAGTTCTATTTCAAACAATTCAGTTTAGCACAAGTACGCAGTTTACATGTGTTGTAGATGACTCACCTATGACCAGAATAATGGACTTACCCAAGGAGAATATTAACCAAGAACTAAACTGGTAGAGCAGAGAGCAGCAGTAGCAGCTGTAGTAAGCAACTTGCCTGTCTTCGTATATGTTGAACCAAGGAGAATCCTCCTCAGAGACATGGATACATTTGTGTAGCACCTCATATCTCCGTGTTGAGTTATTTATTTATTGACCCCTAATAACCGGTCATAACAGTGGCGACGAGATTTAAGAATTCTTCACGGACCCCTAAGCCAAAACAAAAAGCTTTTGCGGTTTTAGAAGGTTCCAACTCAATACTACAGTCACAGTGCAAAACTGGAGAAAAAAAAAAATCCAGCAAAAACGATAAAGAGTCTCAAAAAGACCTTATCTGACTGTGTGACTTGAGACAGTACCAAAAAAAAAAAAAAAAAAAAAAAAAGTGTACGCAGAGACACCACAGTCTGAGACCACTGTGTAGGATTACGAAATTCGTATCAATTGAAAAGAAAAAAAAAAAAGAAAGTTTCTCTTTTTGTCGGAAGGACAAATTTTTTTTGTTACACGTGTTTTTTGTTTATTCTTGCGAGTAAGTGAAATTTTAATTTTTTCGTTTGTTTTTTTCTTCTTCATATTGAAAAAAAAAAGCTTTTTGATTTCGGTTTAATTTTGTTTTCTCTCTCGGGTACAAATTTTGGAGATGTTGAAAGTCCAACAACAACAACAGCAGCAATTGGAATTTCAACAAAGATTGGCTGAAATGCAAATTCAATCTGACAAAAAAAAAAAAAAAAAAAAAAAAAATCGATATATTAACACAAGTCATAAATAAAAGTACACAAAGTTTGAGAGGTCTACAGCAATAAGAGAGATGCTGGCACCAAATAATTTTGCTTCACTGCAAAGTTTTTTGGGGCTCGCGAATTATTATCAAACTTTCATACCCAAAATGCACGATTTGCGAGCACCATTAAACAAACTTTTGAAGAAAGACAAGTCATGGGATTGGTCTACTGAATGTCAAGAGGCATTTGATAAAATTAAAGAAGCCATAACTTTAGATTTGTTCCTTACTCATTTCGATGTTAACCTGAAACTAATCGTTGCCTGTGACGCTAGTTCATACGGCGTAGGAGTGTGCATCCTACACAAGATGCCAGATGGGACAAATCAACCTATCGCGTATGCCTCAAGAACCCTCCTTCCCGCTGAGAGGAACTACTTGCAGATTGAAAAAGAAGCTTTAGGAATCATATTTGCTGTTACTAAATTCCACCGCTATCTACATGGTCGACATTTTGTACTCCAAACGTTATTGCCATTTTCGGCTCGAAGAAGGGCCTGCTGACTTACACAGCCAACAGGTTGCAAAGATGGGGGGGGCGATCCTTCTTAATTACGATTTTAAAATGGAGTTCCTACTATCGCAAAAACTTGGTCATGCAGATGGACTATCTAGGCTAATTCCGAAGATGCAAGAGCCCCTAGAGGATACGGTAATTGCATCCCTACATACTGAAAGTATCATGAGTACCGTATTATGCAATACAGTAAGGGAGCTACCAGTCACTCTGGAAGAAATCAGAAAGGTGGCTGCGAAGGATGAGTTCATAACACAAATAAAGCAAAGAAGTGCGAGCAAAGACAAACAAGTTACTAACATGTACACGTTATGCGATGATGTATTGCTGTATCGAGATCAAGTGGTCATCTCAGCCATTCACCAAAGATGGATACTAAAAGATTTTCACATTGGACACCTGGGGATAAAAAGGACAAAATGTCTAATGAGGTCCTACGTTTTCTGGAAGAACCTTGATAAGGACATTGAAAATATGATCAGGTCTTGTAAGGACTGTGCCCTGGCTGCAAAGTCCCCACCGATTAAATTTAGTCCTTGACCTTCCCTGGACATGCATTCACATGAATTTTGTGGGACTGTTGGATGGATGCTACTATTTAATAGTAGTAGATAGTTATTCAAAATGGCCGGAAGTGTTCAAGTGTAAAAACCCGAAGTGGCTATTCGCGCATTACACAAACTTTTTTCCCCGATTTGGTGTGGTGGACTGCATCGTGTCCGATAATGGGACCCAATTCACATCAGGGGATTTTAAGGAATTCTGTGAGGATTTCCAAGTAAACCATATTACAACCCCAACTTACCACCCTCGATCTAATGGATTGGCAGAGAGATTTGTTGACACATTAAAGCGCGCCCTAAAAAAAGCCAAGGGCACACCAACAGACAAAGCCGTTCAACAATTTTTACAAGTGAAGAGGGTTACACCTAATGCAAACACACTGGCAGAACTAACCCCCCCCCCCCCCCCCCGCACAAATAATGTTCACACACAAAGATCAGTGTTTGAAAAACTACTGCCCAGAAAAAATCAAACACAGTAGAAAGCAAACATCATCAAAATACTACATTCCAGGAGAAAAAATATATTTTAAAATCTTTAAAGCTAATAAGACATTCTGGGAATTGGGCACCATTAAAAAGAGAATTGGCAATATGGTATATATCATTGACGGACCAAAATTCTCACACAAGAGACACCTGAACAGTTGAGGAAGCGATGGTCAGACGACATTAATTGTGATTCACCAGAACGAGAGGAGGCCATGGATGTAATTTTTGATACTTTTAATCTACCATCTCCACAGCCAGCCCCTGAAAGACGTCAGTTTTATAGAAAAAGAAAAAAGACTAAATTAATCAATAATAATCCAAAAAGCAGAAAATATTGAGACTCCTTCAGAGTTTAGGCTTGGGGGAGGGGTGTTGTAGGTGACTCACCTATGACCAGAATAATGGACTTACCCAAGGAGAATATTAACCAAGAACTAAGCTGGTAGAGCAGAAAGCAGCAGTAGCAGCTGTAGTAAGCACCTTGCCTGTCTTCATGTATGTTGAACCAAGGCGACCCTCCTCAGAGACTTGGATACATTTGTGTAGTACCTCATCTCTCCGTGTTGAGTTATTTATTTATTGACCCCTAATAATCAGTCATAACAACATGTAAAAACAGTTTTATATCAAACAATTAATTTTAGCATAAATATGCAGTTTAAATGTCAAAACAGTCCTATTTCAAACAATTCAGTTTAGCATAAGTGCACAGTTTAGTTCTATTTAACCTATAGATAGGACCCAATCAGGTGCTGCCACTCTGGGCCAGAGTGGACCTGGGAGCAATGGCAATGAAGGGGTATTCCACATTCCCCAAAACTCCAGCATTACTGGAACCTCACCATCAGATTGTTTAGTATCATACCCAGGACACTCGTTTGGGAGGGAGGTCTTACTCCTCTGTAGAGAAGCAGTCGGTGTATTCTACAGCCCCAGTCAACAGGGCAAGACTATCATGGAGGGGTTGGGCAAATAAAATTACCAACTGGTGTACAAAGCAGGATTTTTTAACCTTAATGTCAACTGCCTCAGTCATTTATAGTTTTTTATACTAGAAACAAAATTTTATCTCCTCTAGGAATTTCATTAACATACAAGATCTGATTGATTTGCCAGTAACTGAAACTCATGTTCAATCAAATGAAGAAGGATCCAATATTAAGCTGAATGTAAGAGGTAACAATGAATTGACAGATAAATTATTATTTGACAGATAAATTATTATTTGACTGCAGAATTGAGGCCTAATTTCACCAGAGGAGAAGAATGGAGTTGTGAGAAGGCTAGTGAAAAGGAAAAAAAAAAAATTTTGTGTGGCAAAACAGGCATGCAAGTGTCTTGCATGCAAAATATCTAGGAAAGGAAAGCATGACCACCCCAAAAGTTACAACTTATAAGAAACTGGTCTCATGTTCAAAGTAGACCAACTAGTAGACAAGTTCCACCTTCTCTATCCACTCAACCACTAGGGAATCAGACACAGATCTGTTGAATGCTGGAATTAACTTTAGGTCACGCTTGGTGTCCACCATCATTCATAATAAGCTGAAATAACTTGAATGGTAAACAAAAAGCAAAGCAGCAATTCTATTATGCTCAATGTGTTGGTGGCTTGGGAGAAGCCACTTGGTTTTGGTTTGGTTGGGTTTATGGCATACCAACTTTTATAGGTTATTTAATGCCAAATCCATTTTTATACAAATAAACAGTTCTATTTCAAAGATTTCAGTTTAGCGTAAGTACACAGTTTAATTGTCAAAAACATTTCTATTTCAAGTTATTCAGTTTAGTCAAACAGTTCTAATTCAAACAATTCAGTTTAGTATAGATACGCAGTTTACATGTAAAAACAGTTCTATTTCAAGTAGTTCAGTTTAGCATAAGTACACAGTTTAATTATCAAAACAATACTATTTCAAATAATTCGATTTAGCATAAGTACGCAGTTTGCTTCTATTTGACTCATAGATAGGACCCTATTAGGTGCTACCACTCTGGGCCAGAGTGGACCTGGGAGCGATGGCAATGAAGGGGTATTCCATATTCTCCAAAGCTCCAGCATCACTGGAATCTCACTATCATATTGTTTAGTGCCATACCAAGGACACTCGTTTGATGGGGAGGGGGTCTTACCCCTCTGTAGAGAAGCAGTCGGTGTATTCTACAACCAATGGGCAACCATTGGTTTTAACCTCCTGATCAGAATGAATGGAGGAGTTGGAACCACTTCTTCAAGTAGACTTCTGCAACAGAACACTCTTCTCTGTGTGTCACTTTCACTATAGAAGAAGATGATTTTGGTGTGAAGTTTGATGAAAGGACCAGGGTATGGACAGCTTCATGGAAATGGTCAGATAATCAACCACCTGATGAAATGACAAACAGGGTGCCTAAATAGTGAGTGAATACCAATGCAAACTTCAAGCCTGACTGAATAACCGATGGCCGTTTCCCTATCCTGAGAAAAAACTTGGCTCTCCGTCCCTAAAGGCCTGATTCCATTGATGACAATCTGTCAGCCAAATAAGTCTAAGGTATACCTTGTATTAGTCTTTCAGAACCTAATGGGCATGACAACGCACATGAACCCCATACTGATGTTTGCAAACAAAAACTGAGTGAATGGCAAAAGAAGGGCTCTAATGTTTCAATGCCTAATCGACAAAAGGCTTAATTACAAGTGCATGTGCACCAATCCTTGTAGCTGTACCAAACTGTAATACTTGAGGGAGAAGGTACAGCCTCACATACATGGGCTTTGGGCTCAACGTCATACCATCTATCATGAAAGCCACTGTAGATGCGGCACTGTCACAGGATGATACAATCCGGCAAGCAACATTGGCATAAATTAATGATGTGTACATCAAAGAAGACAGTCTGCAGCCAAAGTAAGGCAACATCTAATTAACTTTGGCCTAGTGAACAAGGAAGCCAAATAATTGCATGATGGCTTGCAAGTTCTGGGGAGAGAACAACACATGAGGAAACAGGATTCTAAGTATGCCTCAAGTTCTCACCTGACAGAAAATTCTCACAGTGTGGAAAGCTGGCTGGGCACTTCTCAGTGGGTGGATGGCTTAGAATGGCAACAGTTTATTAAGTGGAGAGCAGTGGCAGTTACAAAAGGTTGGGATGATGGAGTGGACAATGTCCAAGTTAACACAATTAGAGAGGTCATTACAAAAGCATGCCAAGAAGTCCATGTACAAGGTAAGTGGTGTGAACAAGATGTATAGGCCGATGTAAGCACATTGGCAATTAGAGTTTCACTAGAGAGTAATGGAGCTATTATGAAGGATACAAGCTGGTTGTGAAAAGAGAGGAGTGTGCAGCACATAAATCTAGCAGAACTCAACACCATATTGAAGGGTGTAGTGTTGCATGTCTTTACTAACTCTGCTTGTGCATAGAAATGGATTGTAGGCACCTTCTCGAGAAAGACCAGATGTATCAAGGCAACAGGTGAAACACTGGTTAAATGACAACTTGGAATGCTCACAAGCTTGAATGAAGAACAAAAGTGGGAATTGATTAAGAAAGCAAATGAGCCACACAACCACATTTGTACTGCATCAATGAACAAATAATGTCCACCCATTGAAAGAGTGGTCATCCTGGGATAAGATGGACATTATCATTTGTCAAATGAGTTGATCCCTCCATAACTAGAACAGCAGTCAAGATGGTGATTCAGAGTTGTTCTGAATTCCAGTCCAGAGATCCAACACTGTTGCACTGACAAAAGAGAAACTAGAAATTTGTAGTACAGATATTACACATTATAGTTCCAGTAATTACCTCAGATTAATTGATTGCAAGCCAACACTGTTTTCAATGTGGTGGCCCATAATGTGGCAAGATTTGGAGAGTGTTATTTAGCAGTTGGATTTAATATTTTGTGAGAGGGGCCCAACCGAGGATCCTTACTAATAACATCACATTCACCAGCAGGTGATTCAAAGCATTCATGGAGGAATGCAACATCTTGCTGCACTTCGAGTGCACACATGTACTATCTGGGAATGGAATGAGAGAAAGGTGCCATAGAAGTATAAAGCAAATTGCTTTGCAGTAGTGCCCCTTATGGGAAGCCATCTACTGGTACAATGCAACACCAAAAAATGATATGTTGAGCCTGGCTGCACCAGCTAATGCAATTCACACTTATAAGGTCAGGCTCAAAGATATTGACCCTATACCTGCACTGACACCATTAATACAGCACAGAAACATATGAAGTCAGAGACATGCTGTAAATGAAACTGCCTCAGAACCAATGTAATTCAAAGTTTACAAATGGAAAAGTCACTGGGATTGTCAATCTGCAATCCGTCCTGATTAATAGTGTGCCGCATCACAATAAAAATCTTCAACTGTTGTGGGACCTGTGGTCTGCCGAAAATGACAGTGATGACTTGTCCATAAGTAATGAGGAGTTAGAAGTAAATTCATGGATGTTCAACACACCTCCTGCTGCAATTGAGACAGACGGTGAGAACAATGAGGAAGAAGTGCCTCCTCCTCCTCCTCATAGTAATAATAATGAGGATAACTTACCTGTCCAGCAAAAAAGCAATGGAAGGAAACGCTTTCCCCCTGTATGTTGGTGAGATCTGTAAATCAGGGAGGAGTGTAGCAAGAAAAGAAACAACTTACCTCATGGGTGAAACAGGTGTACATGAGTCTTGCATGCAAGATATCTAGGAGAGGAAAACATGGCCACTCCTGAAGTTACAACTTACAAGAAACTGGTCTCATCTTCAAAGTAGATCATACAAGACCAACTAGTGACATGCAGATTTTGACTCCAGCTAGTCTATAAAAAGCAAATTACTGAAGAAAGAACAGTTGATTTTTGTATTTTGATTCTGACTTCAGCACATGAGTACAGATTACTTGTGTTAAGAGTGAAAAGAATGTTACAAAATTTTTACAGGCCTGTGCAATTTAAGAAATCACTACCCAGGTAGAGGACTACTCTAATTTGGAAAGCAATGTTTTACTTTGGTTGATTTTTTTTTTGTTCACTCTTCAGGAGAATACAGCATTCTGGGAAATTGAGTGATCTATCCTCCTAGGTTGAGGTTAAACGTACTACAAGAACTCCACCAAGCACAAACAGATAGGGTACAAATGAAGGTCCTTGCTTGAAGTTTTGCATGGTGGCCAAACTTGGATACAGACATAAAGATGACATGTATCCAGGGTAAAAAGAGTCTCAACAGAAACCCCATTCATTGTTGGGAATATCCCTATCAACCTTGAAAGAAAATACATGTGGCTTTCATGAGCCTCTTCTTGGGGTGGATGTTCCTTAGATTGGTTGATGCTGAAATGAGTATGTAGAAGAAAAGACAGCTTACCTTGTATGACAAAGCAAGCATGTTTGTGTCTGGCATGCAGAATAAATGAGAGAGAGAAAAAAGAAACATGGCCACCCTAACACCACAATTCAAAATAAAACATGGTCTCAAGTGAAGAGAATTTGTGAGAGTGGTGTACACAATTTTTTTTTTAAGCAGGTATATCAGCCAAGTATAAAACACCACATGTGGGAGAAAGACCAGTAGTGCTGCAGGAGCAATCAAGTGAAGATGTTATTTTTGTTGGCAGAGGAGAATAGTGAAGATGTTATTTTTTGTTAGCAATCACTGGAATCCATTGCAACCAGTTTAAGAACTGAACAGGGTAGAAATATGCTACTTCTTCAGCTACATCTAGAAAAACTGAAAGGTGTCTTGACTACTTGTAGACAACCAATACTGTGAATAAGTTATAATGAGCCATGTTTTATCAGTTACAAGCTGAAATAATTTTTGAAATTTAACAGAGTTAAACAGATGTTCAAAGCTCCTTATCACTCTTCAAATTATCAGGCTGTGTGGACTTTCACGGAGATACAGAAGAAAATGTGCATAAAAAAACTTTTACTGAAACCAGAGTTAATTGATGTCTTTTTTTTATATACCAAATCACACCACACTGCACAACTTGGGCTTCTTGAACCAAATTAATATTCAAACATAAGTTCTGAATCACTTTTCATTTACTGAAACCTGCTGCTCATTCCTGAATGATGGAATAAGGAATAAACATAATGTCACTTGTGCGAGAGTTTAAGGTTGATGATCTGGTTCTAGTATGGATTTTGGAAAAGGAGAATATTGGTTGGAAGGCATCATAACTAGACAGATAAGAGCTGTTTATTTTTATGTAAATATGGCTGATGTCTTGGTATGGAGATATGTCAATCGATTATAGAACTGACACCTAAGTTTGCAAGCCAACAGAATCTTATGTTTGAAAAATCACTGTCCAACGAATGCCCAAGATCCCACACACATCAGATGTTCTAAAGAGAGTCATCATGCCAGCTGTTCCCAAAGTTTTGAAGAAACCTGAAGAGCTAAAGGCTCTGATGGCATTAGTGAATATATGCGTGGCAGAGGGAGTAGCCTCTCCTTGGCCAAAGCAGAATATTACTGAAGTTAGAAGATCAGGTTGGCAATGGCAGGCCCCATCCAGATTTCATGACTGTGTTGAATAACCAATTAGAGGTGTTGTGGAGAATTAATGTAATAAGATTCTACTTATTTTCTGGATGGAGGAGGGAGCTGAAAACACTGCAAGAATATACATATTAAAATACATAAATGTTGTTAATGTGAGTCTTGAGGTTAAATGGTAGATTGACGTGAAAAATACTTTTTTCACTGCAACTAAACTTTTACAATATTTTGCTTTAACCAAAACTACTGCCTCCACTAACCCTAACCCTCCACTACCCAAAGGCTCTTTTATCAGTCTGAGACTTGCAGAATTCTAACTTTTTGGTAGTTTTCACGCCCAGAAACAGCTTCTGAATCACTAACCTTTCTAAATACCATTTATACAATTTTATTTAAATGTCTGCACAGAAGAAATGATAATTACTTCCAGTATAACTGAAGATAGACACAAACCAACAAAACAAACCTCTTACTGACAATTATTTTCTAACTAGCAGTAGTACACATGCTTTGCTGCAACTTGTTTTTTTTTTTTCAATAGAGGATTTTAATTTGTAATCAATCCCTTCATTAATAAGGGTGACAGCAACTGATTTGAAAGATAACCAAGATAACCATGACGACCAGCATTCTTGATGCTGAGTTTATTCAAGGTAATAAGCTAGTAGTAAGGACAGTAATATCATCCATAATAATCAAGACAATATTTGACATGCCGTACACTTTACACTATTAAACATGTGCTAGTGGAATGTGGAGCTCTAGCTATCACAAGAGTGTGGCATTTTAAAACAGATATGAGAGATATGTTTGAGAATGTCCACATGGATGATGTTCTTTGAGAGATACAGGGTTATACCTAAAAATATAACACTTTTCCTAATTCTGGAAAATTCAGCCATCCAACTTATCAATCAACAAAGTGCAGATAAATTATTGTTGAATAGCAATACTTGAAATCATTAAATCTCAGAGAGTAAAACTGTAGTGAGAAATAACTACTTGGCTGTGCAAACAAATTATATCAAATAAACTACCTCATGTTAGATAGAAATACTCGAGATCATTTACTCATGTGTGAGTGAATGAGCTAAGTTTGTTTTTTTAAAGATATGTTCTCTAGAATATATGTGTTTGCAGATCATGCATATCTAATATATGTGAACTGGAAAACCCAAACAACCAACCAAGTCGGTATTGTCACTGATTTCAAAAAGTTTAATTGGTTTAGCTGTGTTTTATGACATATCAACCCTTGTGGGATATTAAATGCCAAATCCTATTTATATACACACACACATGATTTGTAGGTGAATAGTTTGTAGTTAAGTTTATTTTCCAATGAGCCAGAGCTCATTTGTTTGCACACAGTTAAATGGTAGATGATTTCAAGTATTGCTATCTAACACTAATAGTTCTATTTGCATACAATTAAATGGTTTCAAGTACAGTAAATGATTAGATAGTTATATTTTACCCATGCATGAGACTCTAACAGGTACAGTGTGGACCTGGAAATAATGGCAATGAAGGGGTCCTCGAAATTCCTCAAAGCTCTAAAACTGGAGCCTCACCAGTAGATGGTTTAATGTCATATCCAGAACACACATACAGAGATGCAGTCAGTGTATTCTCTTACCCCAGCCAACTAGTCTGTCAAAGACTTTAAGTAACAATGTTTATAAAAAACTTAGAATGGAATTTTATTGTAAGAAGTAAGATATTTATGAAATGTAGATTGATATAAGATTTCAGATTTTTAAATTATCAAAAACCATCCATATCTTTTTGAAATATAAGCATTTGAAGTAAGAAAAACTTGACAAAAAAGGCCCTTATTTCCCTGAAAATTTTTGGACAATGCATTCTGTTTTCAATGACAAATCCCATTTACAGCAAATGGCATATGTAAAATTTGCAGGTGAATATCAGGGAATCATTTAAAAAAAAAAAAAAAGACATAACTCATCACTTGAGATTCTTATTATTCAAAAATAAATTACATCTCAGTAAAACTTGAATTTAAAAAAAAAAAATTTGTTAACAGTTAAGTAACCATTTTCAAAATAAAATCACATTATCTTTAATTTTAATTAAAAATTTGGTGTTTTTGTTTAAGTTAACTGTTAAACAAATTTTCTTTAATTCCGATTTCACCAAGATTTAATTTATTTTTGAAAAATTCTCAAATTTTTGTTCCAGACTTTTCAAAAAATCACTGGTTCATGAGTAAATGTAAATAAATACACTCTTTTACTTTATGTTTTCGTGTAAAATTTCATGTAAAATCAAGTAACATTTTTTTTTACAAAAAGACTGTTTTTAATATCAAAGATTTATTTAGTTCTCTTAAAATTATAAAAAGCATTATTTCTCTAAGAAAGTAAAAGATTTGATCTTATAAGTTAGAAAGATTTACCGAGTTCCAAGGAAAATTTTACATTAAAGCAGGTAGTGGCTTAAGAGAGTCCCAGGTCTGCTGATTTCGAAGGAAAAATCTGTGCAGATGATGCATGCTTTTTATGGTGATTATAAACCAACTTCTGGATATAAATTTAATAAGAAATGAATTAAAGTCTGTTTCACCAACTTGTGATTGAGTGGAATTTTTATGATAAAAACTTACAATGCCACAGAAGCCAAACTTTGAAAATGACTTATAGCAAAAGTAAAAAAAACCAATCTAAACTGCTAATGGACTACATTAAATAGCATTCTTGATTCTATTTTTCTGCCAAATTTGACCAGATACACATTACAGTATGTTTTTGTAAATAAACAAAATATACTAACACCCTCTTGTGCGAGTGAATTATACACAAACCTTCCACTAAAAAAAAAATGTGCATTTGAATATTTGTCATTTTTTCTCCTATCTCATTAATAAAAAATAAAAAACAATACCCATATAAACAACCTTGATAAACTATTAGGTAAATCAATTTTCTTTTCGGCAGGGGAGTGTCCTAGTGGTGTAATGGTTAAAGCAATAGCCTGTGGAATCATAATAAGCCGGTTCAAACTTCAGCAGTGCTATTACATTCACTTTCAGACAAATGCCCTTGAGAAAAGTATGAACCCACTTATCCTCTCAGCTATGGGTTAAATAGTACCACTACTGTTCTTCTAGAAGAATGAGTTTGGCATTAAATAATCTACAAAAGTATATGCCATTAAACAAAGAAACGTTTTAACAGGATTTTAGATGCATTTTTCAGATGAAAACCACTAAAAATGCAGTTGTTTATGTTTTAGGAAGCTATGAGCATTGCGACTTAAAGTATAATTAATCCTGTGAGCCTGTTACACCACTAAATCAGTGGTACTTTTATTTTCTCCCAAACCATAGCGTTTGGTTTGCAAAAATCAAGGTCAAATGGCAGAGGGTAAATTTAGGCCAAGGGATAAAAAGGGTTAAACATGATTTATATTGAATCTCAAGACCAAATATTATTGAGGATATAAACATTTAATTGGAAAAGCAACTTATGATAATCAAACTTTTGTCGTAGCATCAAATTGCTAATAAAGGAAAATTTACAAATGCTTCATCATCATCATCATCATCATGTCGTGCCGCAGGCACAGATATCCCTGATCCTCTCTCGCCACTTCTACCTATCGTTCATCGCCTCTGGCAGGTCTTCAGGGCTACATTCCATATCCTCACATAGCTGCTGTATGTATGTTCGAGCTGGTTGTCCTGCTTTTGCCCGGCCATATGTGGGGGTCCATAGGAGTATATCACCTATGAGCTCGTCCCTGCTTTTCCAGCAGTGTCCTGCATGTCTGGTTCATTTGACTTGGATAGTTTTTGTGATGGGAGGCCAGTGGCTGTATATTTGGTGCCTTGTGAGGTGTTGCTGCAAAGACTTGTTCAATATTGCTCGCAACAGTCTTGTGTAATTGCCCTCTAGCTTCTTCTCCAGCCGTTTAGTTAGCGTCCAAGTAGTGCATCCATACAGCAATATCGATACAACCGCTGCCTGGAAGAAACTGCATTTCATTTTATCGTTCAGGTCTAATTTCCATATGATCGATAGCCTATCAATAGCTGTCTATGCCTTCGTTAGCCGTGTGTCAATGTCTTTTTCGGTTGATGAGACACTGCTTCCTAGGTAGGTGAATTTGTCTACCAGTTTCAGAGTGTGGAGATGTCACCTGTTTGATTATAGCACATATATTCCGTTTTGTGTGCATTGACATGAAGGCCAAAGCCTGCGGAGGCTCATTCCAAACTATGCAGTAGTGTTTCGGCTTGGTTGGGTGTATTTGCCAGTATCGCTATGTTATCAATGTAGTAGGCGTCAGTAATTGTTTTTGCGGGGTGCCTTCTGCTTTTTTTTTTGTCAGCTTGAAGCCATTCTCTCTGATTTTATCAATTGATGTACTAAGCACGTAGTCTAGACAGATGATAAAGAGGAATGGGGCTAGCGTGTCCCCTTGTAGTACTCCTGCTACAATGTCGAAGTATTCTGTGTCTCCATCTGGTGATCATACTTTCACTTTGCTGTTTTTATAGAGAATCATTATTGCTGCTACGGTTTCTTTTGGTAGGCCGTATGCTAGTAGGATTTGTTCCATCTTCCCTATGAATGGAATCGAAGGCCTTGGTAAAGTCAAGGGTTAAATGTAGGTTTTTTGCCCGTACGCCTTCAAGGATTCTATGGATGGTTAATATTTGTGAGGTCGTGGATCTATTTCTTCAGAAGCCATTTTGGTTTTTCCTAAGGATGTTGTCGATTTTGGGTTCTATGCGGTTTCTTAATAGGGCATTGTAAATTTTGGCTGCTATGGATGTAAGTGTTATACCTCGGTAGTTCTTGGCTAATCCAAGGTCACCCTTTTTAGGAAAGAGGAGGATGCATCCCTTCGTCCATCTGTCTATCAGATTTTGATTATAGACTGCGTTGCAGTGTCAGAGTAGTATGTTGTCGAATTGTCTGGTCTTCCATACGTCTGGGGGAATCTTGTCAAGCCCTGCAGCTTTCCTATTTTTAATTTTTCTAAGAACTGAGTTGAGTTCTTCTTGAGTGAACGGTCCTAGTTTAATGTCCAATAATAATTCTGGTGATTGGTTCATGCAGAACTTTCGGTGGGTTTCCTAGTAGATTTTCAAAATGCTGTTTCCACAGTTTTATTCTTTCCTGTTGGTTTGCAGCTTTCAATTTTGCTTTGGCTATGGTCTTCCTTCGTTTATTGTTTGCCAGGCTATCCTAGATTGCCTATCTTCCACTGAGTCTCTAATCTTATCTATCTGATTTTGTATGTATTCTGTCTGCTCCTTTAGATATATGCCTGCTAATTGATTTGTGTCTTTTTTAGTTTTCGGGCATTTGTGTTTGTTGGGTTCTTCCGATAGCTTTTGGAGGCTGTTTTCCTGTGTGCACGTTTTTCTCTCACCTCTAACATTTCCCATGGGACTCTATATTTAGTTCTAGGTTTTGTTGGAATACACTTCACTGCTGCCTCGAGGTGCGCGTTGACGAAATTCTCATATTCGTCATTTGGGGTACCTTTTTCTGTCTTCTCTTGTAGTGTCTCAAATCTGTTTCTCAATTCTAATATATATTTATCTCTCATATCTCTGTTGTTGAGAAGGGCCTAGTCATAGTGTTTGGTGGTCACTGTTCGTGTGGCGTTTTTTTCGTAGGCTTAGTTGTATTTTTCCCCGTGACTATTCTGAGAGGAGTATGCCTCGCAATTCATTGCGCTATTTTTCCATTTCTTGTTTATAAAGACGTAGTCTATCTGTGCTTTAGTATTGTTCGTGTATCTGTAGGTCCATAGTTTTCCCTCCCTTTTTTGATAGTTTGTATTAAGGCATGTAAATCTATTTTCTGTCATGAAATCTGTTAGATGTTGTCCATTCCTATTTGACGTGTTATGTAGGCTGTATTTGTTGTTTCCGTTTTTTCCGATTTGGGCATTCATATCTCGGCCAATGACTAGCATGTTGTGTTTTGGAATGCTATGCACTAGAGAGGTTAGCTCATCGTAGAAGGCAACTAGTTCAGTTTCTTCACTAACATTGGTAGGGCTGTAGCAGGAGATGATTGTGCTCTGGGGTTGCCATTAAACATAGCTGCCATCATCCTAGGTTGTATTCTCTCAATGCTATTAAGTGTTTTTAACACTCTAGGTCCTATAAGCATTCCTACCCCTCCTACTGTGGCATTGACAGAGTTTTTCCATGCTGATACAGTGGCTAGCATCCATCCATTGCCAGTTTCGTGATATTTAATATCTTCGGTGTGCATGTATCTGTGTTCTTGTATGCATATTATGTCTATCTTATGTTCTACGGCCGATGCAGTCAGCTCCAGTAGTTGACCTATTCTATTTAAGGTTCTAACGTTTAATGTTGCTATTTGCATTGTTTGTTTGCATTTTAGTAGTTTTTGTTGTTTGAGCTCTGTAGCTGATTTTTCAAACACTGAGGCCAGGGCTCCAACCTAAACAGGACACGCCCTTTTTTTATCCGTGCGAAGAGCGATGTGGTTTATGCATGTGGTTTGAGTGTGGGTCATGGTTATCTTTCGATGGCTGTTTTTATTCTCATCTATAGAAGCCACTCTTATAGATGAGCAGCAGTAGTTCCCCGATCGAACTGACGATCCTGAGTGTTAAGCCACAAAACGTCCAGGACCAGGTTAGGCATTGCGTTTGGCCGTCAGTGGGTTTATTCAATGCTTAAACAGAATTTATAAACTTAAAAAATAGTTTGAATTTAAGGTAAAATATTATGTGGAGTTAAACAATACCAGAATGATGAATAAAGCTCAAACATCTTTATTATTTAATCCATGAGTTATTCTGACTTCTTTCCCAATCCTAACTCCACATTTCTAATGATGTATCCTTTAGATTATCTTATGTATGATTTATCCAGTAGAGAAATCTTTTCCTCTGTAAGATTGTTGTAGATGTCAACAGAAGGCAAACTAATTTTATATTATCTTGTTGGTTGGGTTTTATGGCATATCAACCTCTGTAGGTTATTTAATGCCAAATCCATTTTTATACAAATATTCAGTTCTAATTCAAACAATTCAGTTTAGCATGAGTACACAGTTTAATTGTCAAAAACATCTTTATTTCAAGCTATTCAGTTTAGTCAAACAGTTCTAATTCAAACAATTCAGTTTAGTATAAGTATAGTTTTTGTCCACACACAGTTAAGTGTCAAAACAGTCCTATTTCAAACAATTCAGTTTAGCATAAGTACACAGTTTAAATATCAAAACAATTCTATTTTAAGTAATTCAGTTGAGAATAAGTATGCATTTTAGTTCTATTTTACCCATAGATAGGACCCTATCAGGTGCTACCACTCTGGGCCAGAGTGGACCTGGGAGCAATGGCAATGAAAGGATGTTCCGCATTCCCCAAAGTTCCAGCGTTACTGAAACCTCAACATCAGATTGTTTAGTGTCATATCTAGGACATTCGTTGATGGTGTTGGGGGCTTACCCTTCTGTAGAGGTGCAGTTGGTGTATTCTACAGTCCAGGCCAACATCTTGAATGCGATCTTATCAATACTCCATTAGTTTGGTTTGGTTTCATGGCACATCAACCATTGTAGGTTATTTAATGCCAAATCTATTTTTATACTTATAAACAGTTCTATTTTAAACAAATCAGTTAAGTGCAAGTATAGTTTAAATGTCAAAACAATTCAGTTTAACAGAAGCACACAGTTTAGGTCTATTTAACCCATAGATAGGACCCTATCAGGTGATACTATTCTGGGCAAGAGAGGACCTGGGAACAATGGCAATAAAGGGGTACTCTGTATTCCACAAAGCTCCAACTTAACTGGAGCCTCAACATCAGATTGTTTAACATCATATCCAGAACACTCATTGAAGGAGTCTTACCCCTTTGCAGAGATTCTATGGCCCCAGCCGACTGAGCCTAGTTCTATTTCAAGCAATTCAGTTTAGCATAAGTACACAGTCTAGTTCTATTTAACCTATAGATAGGACCCTATCAGGTGCTACCACTCCAAGCCAGAGTGGACCTGGGAGTGATGGCAATTAGGTTTAACTTTTTACATGCTTTGAGCTGTGTGCTGAGGAGGTAGGAGAATGATGCCATAATTTTGCAAATATGAAATAAGTAAAGACAATTTAGAATAGAATTAAATTCCATTTTAAGGTTTCACAGTACCCAGAAATCAGGAGAGAAATTCTGGTGAACATTCTTTTGAATTTTTTTAATGAGCAAAAATAATTTATTTTTTTTAATTTGTTGTATTTTCTTTACGTTATGTGAATATCACTGTGTGAGCACATCTGAACTGAGGTAATTTGAGAGCAGATGGAACAATATTATTGCAGAGTACTGAAAGCAAAAGTTCCATGAGGCCTGAAGGTTCACAGACAACAGGTGGGCCTGTGCAATTGTTGAATGGTATCCAAGAGACTCACAACAACCTCTTGGATAACCTCCATAATGATGGGATGATGAAATTGTCAAATGAATCAAACATAGATAAGAAGGGAAAAATCAAGAAGAAATGTTGTGGAAAATATCAGACAGCCTGGCCAATAAGGGAAAATAAATATGAAATCCAAGGTAACAATTTTGTGTTTTACTAAGTGAATGTAAAATTAATTTTATAAAACCTTTTTCATGAACATAAAAATTAAGTAACTAAAATTCACATGAACTCTCACTTTTTGTTTAAGTAGGAAAACGAAAGTTTTAAATTTATATAAATTTTTGATCATACATTTTGTAATTGTTTTAAAATTAGTTAATCAAGTATTTGGAAATTATTTTGGAAACAATTTTATTTATTCAAGCTATTTATGTTGACTTTTGTCAAGTACCTTTAAAATATTTTTTTTATTTTGTCACTGTGTGGAAGCACATTTAAAATGTATCTCAAAGTAGATTAACGACATCAGGCTCCAGAAAAAAAATTAATAGAAATAAAAATTTGTATACGTAAAGGAGAGATTTCTCAACCAACTGATGTTGGTTTGAAATATTGAAAAAAAAAAAAACCTTCAAATTGATCCATTAAAAATATGAACAGAGAAGATTTGGCAACAACTGACTCAGTTGCATTTGAGATTTTAGCTTACATACAAGAACCTATACCCAGCACCAACTCCTTTCAAATCCAAGGGAGGAGGGTTGGCTAGAAATCAAAAAGCTCACCAACAACTCAAACTTCTTTTCCCTTTTCTCTTCAATAAACAACCTGATGTAATAATATTTCTGTTCAAGTCCCATAAAGACTTTCCTCTCAAAGACATTTAATAATTTCAATGAACACTTTTTAAAATATATATATATATATATAATTTTATTTCATAGCTAGACATTGGCATAATGGTTAGAGTGTTTGCCAACAGCCCATACCAAAGACTCAAAAAACGGTACTTGATACCTCCTTGCTTAACACAGCATTATAAGGTAAGGATCAAGGGTTAAGTGGAGCAATCCAGGGAAAAGAGTAGTGCCTTCCCTTACACCCTGGTGTAGTAGCTATCAAAAAGGGAGCCTTTGGGTCACCCTCGACTATGGTCGCCAACTTTACTTATTTCATAAAAATTGTTTACATAAATCATGATACAAAAACCTTTTTAAATAATGTACATTTATTGGTCAAATATAACTGTTTGACATTTAAACTGAGGGTAAACAAATAACATACTAAATTAAATTGTGTGAAATAGTACTGTTTGACCATTTAACTATGTGTAAACAAATGACTGATGTTAAATTGAATTGTTAGTGATACATAGCAATACTTGGAATCATTTAACTACCTACAGATGAAGGAGTAATGTTGAATAGAGCTAATATTAAATAGCAACACTTAAAACTCTTTAACCGTGTGCTTAAATTGAAATATTGGTATTACATAATACTTGGAAACATTTGACTGAGCAAATCAATGAATAGTGTTGAACAGAATTAGTGTTAAATAGAAATACTTGTAACCACTTCACTGTGTGCAAACAAATGATTAATATTGGATAGAATTATAAGTGTTAGATAGCAATAATTGAAACCGTTTAACTGTGTAGAATCAGTGGCAATACTAGTGTGCAAACAAATTAGTTCTAACTCATTTAAAAATTAAATTACCAACAAACTAATCTCTTACATAACATGTATATTTATTTGAATGTGTGCAAACAAATAACTGATGTTAAATTGTTACTGTTACATAGCAATACTTGAAACCATTCAACTGCATGCAAACAAATGATTGATAGTTAATAGAATTATTTGTATTAGATAGCAATACTTGAAACCAGTGTCCAAAAAAAAAAAAAAAAAAAAAAAAAAAGAAATGAGCTCAGGGTCGTTTAAATATGTTATCAACAAAATGTGTTTACAAATCATATATTTGATATATATGTATAAACAGGATTTGGCATCAGATAACCAACAATGGTGGATATGCCATAAAACCCAAGCAAATCAACCATACTGGAAACATGTATTACTTTAACCGAGATGAAAGTAAAACAAATGGTTACCAAATAAACATTTTGGGGTTCAAGACAAAAATCCAGCTGCTATGAGCATGCTAATTTTTACTTGATTTTTCACATATGATTCCTCATTCAATGCAACTCAATGTCTTAAAATATAAAAGGTTTCATCAAATTTTATTTGTAATGAAATAAATCAAAATATGACAGGGAAGAAAGCAGCATCCAGATTTTTGTTGCATCTTTAATATGTATAATAAAACTTAGTAACATTCTAAGGATTTTAAATTGAGTTTTTAAATTTAAATGAAAGAATAATGCTGCCTATTTGACAAAATCAATTTTGTCAAATTTAGAGTGCTGGTCAAGAGGCAAAGTTAGTATGTAGCATACAATCCTTCACATAATGAAGTCACAAAGTTCTTCCCTGGAAAATTATGAACAAAATCAACATCTTCAATCACAATAACATTGTAATTTAATGCATGAATTTGTTTTCTGTGTTGATTTAACTTGGTCAGGTAATTATGTAATGAGTTAGCCTTATTCATCTATGGAGGAATTGACCATTTTGAAGAACATAAACAAAATTTGTTCAGATCAAATTCAATCATTTAACAAACCTCTGGGTTAGAATACCATAATTAACTATGGAAGCTTTAAACATTGGATGATTACTGAATAGAGACTAGAAAGCATTCATTAAAAAATGATAAAAAATAAGATGAGTATGCTGATTTGCAAAAGTTTTTTCAATAAACCTCATCTCACACAAATAAGTATGAATAAATTTTAAAATAAAAATGTAATTAATTATTTTCTGATTAAATAGAAAATAAATCAAATGTATCACAGAATTTAAATTGATAAAATTCAATTAATTTATAGTATGTCAAATTTCTTCTCAAGACACTTTATAGAATTTTTTTAAAGACATTTTATAGAATAACCAGATATACCTGACAAATAATGAATAACCAAAAAAAAAGTTTGCTCAGTTTATGAAGCAAGAATAAAATATATTCTTTTAAAACTTTTAACTGTCTTTATCATCATACAGGCAACTTTATATTACTATCTTCCTAGAAGTTTTTTTTTTATCTTTCTCAGAATAAAAAAAAGCTCTAGGTATCTTTTGTAGTTTTCTAGGGAAATTAGATTTTTTCATTAAGAGATTTCTGTAAATATTATTATGGTGCCTCAAGAGTAACAATGGAAGGATTACACACCAACTAACTCATTAATCCATTTAGTGCCCATTTCCTGGCTTGGTAGAATGGCATGTTGATATAGTCCAAATTCCAAGTAATTTTGTTGGTCTGCTTTTAGGATATTTCCACCTAATCTTCTTTAGCTCAAAAAATAGAAATCAAGTTGTTTCCTAATTAGGTGTTCAAAACCACTTCAGCAATCAATGATAAAGCAAGAATTTTTTACTTTTCAGGTAGATGGTAACATTCCTTATAAACCATTCAATACCAAGAGAGCTTGCAGACATTGTATGTCAAATATATCAATTATTCTACTGCCGCAATGACCAGGTCTTGTTGCCATATAAAAGAACAAATAGAAGAGATTTTTACACATGCTGCATTGATGTTCCAACAAAATCTTTCATGATCAACTGTGCTATCTGAAGAGATCAAGGCATTTATAAAGTTTTAAACAAACTTCAGATTCACCATCAATTCATAAGGAGGGCAGGATTGAATTGTCCAAGAATATTGATATTTTAAAATAACTGATTTTCACACCCATTTTGGCTGCCTTACTGCCAAGTGTTGTAAACTTTTCTGTGATTAACAGTCAACATCTGGAAGTTTACAAGAACTCAGTTTCAGTTCAACTTGATCCCCAAAAGCAGTTCATGAAATTCATTGTTAAAAAGATCTTGGCCAATGCTGTATTACCAAGGCATCTTGGTGGAGCCAGACACAGCTCTGGTTGCTTGTGTATATCAGCTTCAACAGTCTGGTTAGTTTAACTAGCTATCCAGAGGGCTGTAGTAGTAACTTATTAGCCAAACTGTAACAATTTTGTTTGGTCATCAAGAAAACATATATAATATCCTTTCCATTATCTTATTCTATCTACTTTTCATTGATTTCTACCTTCAATTAGTTTAATTAATAGCAATATTTGCTCAAATCTCTGTGAGAAATTCATAGTAGATAACTTTTCTAATACTATCACCACAGTATCACCTTCTTGTATAAAGATAAGCTTTTGGTATAGTTGCTGGTTCTTCAGTTCCCATGCTCCACAATCTCTTTGGCATCACATTGTTGTAAAGTATCCACTTTTCATAATGCAACATAATGTATTTACTCACTTCCCAAAAAAAACCTTTTCATTATGTTTAAATCAATGATCACATACAGAAATATGGTAAAGTACTCATTTTTTTTTCAATTAATGAAGAAACCACACATCAAAATCATTAATATAAGCTGGAGGGAATCTTGAATGGTGTCATAATTAGCAAGCTAGGCTAGCAGACTATTGTTAGCAAGTTTGATTCTCAAAGAGTGCTCAACACTTCTAGCCTTGTGCTAAACTAAGTAAATCAAAATTATTCAAACCATAAACAAACTGGTGCAAATAATTTTCATTACTTGATCTAGAATGTTCATGTATGCTAGTTATCTTCTGTGTTATATAACATTGATTTTCATGTCTGGATTTGACTGCTATCCCTCTCAACTGATCTACCTTATTATGGATATCATGAAACTTTGCAAACCACTTAAAACATGTTGGATTGTTCATAACACCTCCTCAATAATCTGAGTAAATCTTTTTTTTCATGTTTGAGTTCCATTTTACATTTCTTAAAATGTAAAATACAAAATGAATTCAAAAGTATAAAAATTGAAGCTGTATTTACCAAGACAGAAATAAACAATAAATAAACAATTACTTTTTTCAATATAGTGTGCCCTTGGCATTTGATACATTTAAGAGCGTTTTCTATTGGGTGAAACACTTCTATTGATATGGTGGGAAACAGCACCATCATATTTCTTTTAATGTCCTCCATTACCTCAAATTATATTCTTGTACTGAATTTTTAGTTTAGTTTAGAAAGAGTTGCACAGAGTTGAAGGTCTGCTGAGTATGGAGATGCTGCACTTGCACAATCCGGAGTTTCTCCAAAATCTACTGTTTTAAAAATATTGAGACTGCTAATAAAAAAATATCAAGAATAAGTAGACTTGTCTCAACATCATCACTTTAAGTTGTTAAACTGTGCATACATAATATAAGGCTTCAGTCTTGATACTTTTTGATCATACTTTGTATGCTAAAATGTTGCCTATTTGTTTTTCAACTTTGGAATCAATAAAAAAATAAAAAATAAAAAGATATACCAGCTTTGACAATTTTTTGAAATGCCCACAAAAATCACAATACAATCAAAATTTAAGGAAAACAGCTAAAACTAAATCCTTCTAATGATAAAAACAAATTTTTTGGTTAACTCAAAATTTACAAATAAGAACAAATCGAAATATGATAAAATTAATACTGGAGAAAACGGGGTTTTCTTGCAAATATTAACAAAAATAATAATCATTTTGAAATGTTATTACTAGAACTGATTAGAATTTTTCTATAGTTAATAAACATTCATTATTTGTTAAAATGTTTACATGAATTATTAAATTGCTTAATAATTTATATCAAAATATCTTTTTATACTTACATTGAAAGGTATGAGGATAATGGTACCTTGATATTTTGTATCTTTGATAGCTCGGGGAGTGCGGTTATCAAGACGAATAAGATTGCGTTGTCTATCAACACGATAGAGTTCAAACTTTTTACCTTCCAACACTGGATAAATAGTAGTGAGGAATTGCAAAAATCGTTCTTGATTTTGTTTAAGGCACAAATATGTCTTTCTTGGAGTTCCATCCATGTAGTCTTGAGCTGGAAAACCTAAAATTAGAAAAAAATGAAATCATAAAAAGAAAAGAAAAAAAAATATTGTTTCAAGTTTTAATATTCATCTAAATTTCACTTTCAATTTCAGTAATATATTGTTTTATCATTTTTTTTTTTTAAACTTTCTATTTGCACCAATAATAGAAATAAATTTTTATGCCATGACAGTGGACATTTGGAAAAAAAAAAAAAAAAAACTTGGATGAGAAAAGGAGTGGGAAGATATTAATGGAGCTTGCCAGAAGAAAACAAATAGATTTTATGGTTAAAAAAATAAATCTGTTTATGATTTCCTATAATAATTGATATATTATGAAGAAAGAAAAAAAGAGACTAAGAAAAATGGAGTCAAATTGACTATGAGTAAGTAAGTTGGCGACCATAGTTGAGGGTGATCAGAAGACTCCCTTTTCAATAGCTACTACATCGAGGTGTAGGGGAGGGCGCTACTCCTTTCCCTGGATTGCTTCACTTTACCCTTGATACATACCTTATATTGCTGAGTGTTAAGCAAGGAGGTATCAAGTACCATTTTAAAGTCTTTGGTATGACGCGACCTGAGATTGAACCCAGGTCTCCCGGACCATTGGTGAACACTCTACCCACTAGGCCAATGAGCCGGAATCAAACTGACTATAGACACCACAAAATTAAAGAATACCAGACACCTGTTTATTTAATAGACT
The DNA here is from genome assembly GCA_963585895.1 of Sepioteuthis lessoniana. Lineage (NCBI taxonomy): Eukaryota > Metazoa > Mollusca > Cephalopoda > Myopsida > Loliginidae > Sepioteuthis > Sepioteuthis lessoniana. The sequence goes on from OY757912.1 coordinate 2,545,175, forward strand.
ATTTTGTTCATAACCAAATTAGCAGAAATATGTATTGGAGTCAAAAGACTTCCAATGTTATTTTAAAGAGGAAATGGGATAGTAAGTGACAATAGGAACACCAAATTCTTGTTGTTTGTGAGATATTTTGTTGTCTTGATGATAGTAAATTGGTGTTAGAGGCACTTGATTACTTTGGTAAATGAATCATTTGAAAAGTTGATGAAATTAGATAATATGGAACTCTCAAAAGCTATTCATTTTAATGTCTTGAGATTTTCTGTAGACAATATAATGTTTAGATTATATGTAACAAGTGTATGTAATTATTTTTATGTTTGCAAGTATATACTTTTGTTTTTCTTTTATATGTTCTCTTTATGCATGCTAGCTGTCACCAGGAATTGTTGCATCTCACTTAGATAATTGGTATTCTGATTAGACTGCAAAAAGTGAGTAGGAATATAGATTATACAATATAAAAGGCCAAGATAAAGAATAGAAGAGAATAGTAATCAAGATATGCATGTATTTATCAACCTCTCCACACAAACAGGAAGTGACACAAGGTTAATTTTTTTAAGAACGCAGAACCCACATCTGCATGGATCTGATTGGTTTGTTAGTTGTGTTGTATCAACCATTGTGGGTTATTTAATGCCAAATCTTGTTTATAGACATGATTTCTAAGTGAATAATTTGTAGGTAACATTTTTGAAACAAGCCAGAACTCATTTGTTTGTACACAATGAAATGGTTTCAAGTAAATGATTGAATAATTCTACTACTTAGAAGTTTAGGGAACCAACACCTAAACCATTACGCCATGTGTCCTGCTGGACAGATAGTGGTTATAGGCATTGGTTCCTTAAGCTTCTAAGGAGACAGTCATCTGGAGGTTGCAGGTTCAATCCTGACTGCAGGTGAATAACAAAACAGGAATATTTAACACTCGTACCCGGTTATGGCTAACGGAACCAGAACAGGCGACCCCTGTGGATTCAATAAAGGACATAGTTCGAAGTTCCGCAAAGGTTGCCAAGTTCAACAAACACCGGAAGAAGGCCGGAGGACATATCGGCCGAAATGTTGTGGAAATAACGATAAAGATGAAGACAAAAGTCCAAAAACCCTTAATGATAAAAATCATCAAGCTTTGTTTCAGAAATTTAGACAATTGATAACTTGCATGTTCTACAGGGCAGGCTGCAAGGAATAGATGAAAATTAAAAATTTGTTGCAGTGTGGCAGGGTGTGAATCAACTTAAGACAGTTGCAACTAATGAAAAGTATCACTTTATATTGCAGAAACATTAAAAAACTGCTTAATCCTTGGTATAAACTAACAGTATTAAATGATAAACACTAAGGTATTTAAGCATGCTAATTACTAGCACACTGAGGGCTTTATCATCAAGTAACATGATGGAAGAGGCACATTTGGCATATTGACATATCAAGATTGCTTTTGAAATGTTCTAGACAGCAAATTTGCCTTTGGAAAAATGTGCTCACATGGATCCAAAATAGCCCAACAAAGACCAGGTTCAACACATGCTGAAAGCCTGAGGTATAGATTATCACACTGGGGAAACAGTGGTTATAAATCAAGAATGGTAAAGAGAATACTGAACTCTTTGAAATCTAACTACCAGCTACCGTCAAAGCCAAAAGGATGGAACACAAAGGGTTAAGTTACCTCAACTACCAGCATTAATCCCATATCCACACACTGATTCTCTCTATATGTGCCAGTGAGTAGAAGTCAATGATGACTTACAGGATTAACCCAAACTGATTCAAGTTTTTCATCATTCTGTTTAGTTAACTTTTTCTATTCCAAAGTTAAATTATTTATGGCAGATGACAAAAGTGAAAAAATCCATCATCTCAGAATTTTTCTCTGGCTAAAAGCTAAATGTATCAATATATTTTTTTATTTGAGGTTTGAAAAAAAATAAATAAAATAAATAAATAAAAACTTCTTCATAAAGATTATTCTCAAAATTTTGTAGAAATTGAATAAATATAATCAGTATCACAATATATTTTTTTTAAATCTCAATTTAAAGTTTTAATTTGTCATTTATCATTTTAAAAAAATGCAAATAAATGGACTTAAAATTTCTTCATTCTATGACAAAAGAGACGCTGCATCAAAATCAAGCATTCTAGTAAACAAGTTAATATTTATCCGTGTCTCCCCCCCAAAGTAGGATTTGACACAAGGTCTTTTTAATAGTGGAGATTAGGAGAGGAGAGGGTTCCCACACGAAGTTCACTAAGCCCAAAGTTGTCTTTATTTTCAAGACAAGTTAGAGATTAGGTTACCTCTTTTCATATAAAATTTGACTCAGCTATTTTTCTTACTTAAAGGCACACCCAATTTTCCTGAGTTGAGATGAATAAGGTAGTTTAAAATTATTTAGAAGAAAATGAATATTGTAATGAATTCAAACTTACTTCAAAACAGCTTATTTTTGCTTAAGCTCTTGATCCATCATATTTTTGTTTTGTTTTTTAAATAAAACAGTATGTAACAAAAATACATGTAAAAAATTGGTTACATCAAAAACAATCTAAATAAAAATTCCATAATGCTACAGAGAAAAAATACTTTGACAAAAAATATTTTCAGATTTATTTTAAATTTAGAATCTTTATACTAAACATTGTTAGATAGACACATAAGTTTCCATCATGCTGTTTCCTTTTAAATGTTTTTTTTTTGTTTTGGCAGATACTATAGCAGAAAATAGCAGACAAAACTCTAAAAATTTGCCTATTAAAACCCAAATTTTGATTGAATCATTATTTTGAAATAACTATAGAAAAAGTAACACTTGAAATTATTTACATAATTATTTTTCTAGTTAGATATCAAAATTATCTATAAAGTGACACAAAATTAGTAAACAAAATAATAATAACAATAATAATAAAAAATTCAGTATTGGCATAAATAAATTTAATCAACTGAGATTGATGGGTACAATATATGTTTGTGGCAAAAAGTTTTCTCTCGGAAGCTTTATTTTGTGCTACCAGAAGTTCCTGACCTTATCTGAGACAAAAGATTACAGAGGTAATATTAACAATGGTACAATGATCATATACACAAAAACCAGATTTTTCTTCATAAGTTCAGTCTGAGTGAGAACATTGATAGTTGAAGTAAATTTTTTTAACCAAAATGAATGAAAGAATATTTTTTATTGTTTTGTTTTAGATAGGGAAAGTTAATAACAAAAATTTTCAGATATTTGACTCAAAATTAGAAACTTATTTAGAATTACTTTGTCAGAGTGTGATGATAGCACCCATAACTTGATGTAAGAAAAAAAAAAAAAAATGTCAAAATGGTAGACAATTTTTTTAACAAAAGCTCTTTCTTTGCTAAATTGAATCCAAAGGATTACAAATCTATTTTTAAACTATTTTTCTATGTATTACTATGAATTTGATTTTAAAAAAAATCATGCTTTTAATTGGTTCCATGGGGTTAGTGTAGGATAAGGTTAGTGTAGGATAATCAAATGAAAACAGCTCGAGATAAAATTTTTATTTCTTCTTGTTTTTTGCAATTGACTCGGTTTTAAACAAAAACTAATTCAGGCTTAAGAATTTTAATCTTCTATCTCATGCATAGTGAATGACAACCCCAAAATAATGGCAGTAATTTGAGTAATCATTCACTAAGCTTTTTGCTCAGTTTGGCACAAAATCATAAATATGTGGCGCTCTGTGAGAATCAAACTCATTAGCAATTGCTAACTATTACACCATGTGAGGCACCCCGTGACAGTAGTCTGAGTTAGATAAAATTAAATGAATAGTACAGATTCATGAATTATTTATAAAAAATAAAATGTTTGTCTAAAAGGAAAATCCTATTACCATTACAAATTTTCTTAAGTCTTCAAAGAAAATGAGTAAAACTAAAACATAAATCAAGATTTTAGAATTTTAACCTTCCAAGAAATCCAAAACTTCTGCTAATAGAAAATAAAGCAGAGAAAATTCAAGTTTTCTTTGTTAGATACAAATTATGTTTTATTCATCTTTTGAATTCCAGTCTCAATATTACATTCACTTTCAAACTAACACTCTTTGGAAAACTATGAACCCCCTAATCTCTACCTCAGTTAAGGGTTAGATTATATCACTAGTATTCTTCTACAAAGATGACTTTAGCATCAAATAACCTGCAAAGGTTGATATACCATTGAAAACAAAGGAAAATGAATAAATAAAATCCATTATAAAATAAAATAAAACAAATAGCTTACATTATTTTCATGAACGATACTTAATTAAACATCTTAAATTGGATAGATTTTCAAAACACACTAATAAAAGAAATCCAAACAGCTGATTATTCCCCTTTCTAAAGAAAGTTTTAATCTAAATGTCAAGTGTTGTATACAGGGAAGAACAATAACACTGATGTATAAAAATATAATCTGCGTTTTTTCTTGTTTTTTTTATTACCTGAAATGTACATATGGGTAGAGTAAGAGAGAGTTGGAGATGGATGAAATGTACACACAAAGAGGTGATGGTGCAGTTTTTCTGTTTCATTCTGCCTGGGTCAAAATCTTTCCTGGTTTATATAATTTTCCAGACACCCATACAATTATCATGGTTCCACATCCCACCTTATGTTGCACATGGACACACCTCTTGTCTAGCATGCTACCCACACAACTTATGCAGGACTTTTGCTAAGGAATAGCAGCATCCCGTTTACTTTAGGAAACAGGTGGACGTCCTGTTAAGCCACTCATGCAACTTACACTGCATTCCCACTGAGGATTCATCCTGTTTACTTTAGGAAATAGGTATACATCCTGTTATGCCACCCATGCAACTTATGCAGCATGTCAAAGGAATATTCCAGTCGCTATCCAACACAAGCTCATTACCAATTTCAGGGCAAAAAATGACTATTTGAATAACTAAGCAATTTAATTCTAAAAGCCATCAACAAAACAATCATTTATAATGACAACAAAAGACCAGATTAAAAATGAATGACAAAATATAGTCACAACTTGATTTTAATATGCAAATTAGTTATCCCCATTAGGCAATAACCACTAAGTTAGCTAAAATATAAAAAGCAATCTGCAAGATATTCGAGTCAAGTAGTGGCAAAACAACAATGCAGACTTATTTGGCAAGAATGTCATATAGGTCATTCCAAGTAGGCATAAAGTGAGACATAGAAAATGACAAGGGAAAAAAATGTTCTAAGATCAAAATTAGATTTCATTCTATAAAATAAAAGAAAACCAAGAAAATCTAAATGGAGCAGCAGCTAAAACAAAGTGAATAAAAAAAATAATGTACCAGTGGAAATCAGTTCAAATGAACCATTATACAATAGTGGAAGTTTTACCTTAGATCAACTGCTACAATTTGATATGTCATTTTGAACAGAGACACCAAACAAGGGTTTTAAATCTGCATATTCTGTTATGAATTGAAAAATTTCAATACTTCTATATAAAAAAACCCCCAAAAAAACACACATACACACAGCACTCCTTGAATGAGAACTTACCATTCTATTTCATTACACTATTATAATGCATTATTCATGTCACACAAGCAGGTATAAAAAAAAGTCACTCCTAAAATTCTTAATTCAAGTAGTCAATATCAAAATAGTTTCTGAATTCTCATCAATACTTGTTCAATCAATAAGATTTTTTGCTCCCATATAAAATGTAATTATAAAAAGATTATATATTGTTTGCATGTCTGTTTTAATAGATTCAAGGAATAAACAGCATACAAGGTGTTTCTAGAAAGTAATTAGACCGATTGTGTAAAAAATTCTTATTACCAACTTAATTACAAATCAATTTTATCTTCTGTAAAATAGTTCCATTGGGAAGCTACACACTGTCAAAAATGTTGTTCCCATTCTTGGAAGTCTTTAACTGACACTGCTTTCAATTGGCCAATCATGACCAGTTGTATTTTTTCTCAACAATTCCCAAATAGCTACTAGAGAGCTGGGTTTTGATTTTGGAGAATTGGAAATAGTCACAAGAATTTGAACCAGAGGAGTAAAGGGACTGTGATATCAAAATAATATTTCTAACTAAAAATTGGTTCATAAAGAGGACCAATTTTGTAGATTCCCTGCATAATCAGATCCTTGGCAGGGAGGGGTTCAAAATTTCATGAACAGTCAAATGATTCAAATTTAATTATCACCAATCATTCTCACTTGTTTCATTTTCTTCAGTTCATAAAGTGACCAATCAACCAGGATAGTAATGAAGATCATTCAAGAAGTTCTAAGCCTCACCAAGATCGTAGGTTTGTTGCACACCTCTCACTTGCATAAAAATTAAGACAAACCTGAATTAGTTTTTCTTGTTTTATAAGAAGTGGTAGTGTGTTGCCACAACAAATATGATCAGCTCTTCATTTTAGGTTAGGCTAAAAACTTTTTAAATGACACTCGTAATCTCCCATAGTCTCTTGGCCAGCCAAAAATGATTTGTGCTAACTAAAACCTGTGCCCAGAATAGAAGCTGATCTCCATAAATCTATCATTTTTTTCTATCATATTTTCCTGAAATTTGATATGAATTTAATAAATTAATTCTGCTCAATATTCTTGTGTTCCAATTTTTGTGACTCACTTAACCAAACACTCTTGTAATAAAGATTATTGAACATGTTCAAAGCTAACATTGATCAGCTGATATCAGAGTTGCTAACCTGAAAAATAAAAATGTCAGTCTCATGACTTCCTAGACAGACCTTATAGAAAATGAAAAACAAATATATTTCACAGTTTCTTCAAATTAGTAATTACTTCATCTAATGTTTTTATAACAATATACAAACACTCACGAGTTACCAGGATAAGTCAAAAGTTTTGCCATATTTTGGTAGTATGTGCTAGTTTGTAGCACATATCACATAAATAGAGCAGTTCAAGCTATGAAAGGTACCAGCTGTAGTTGGTAGTATTGTGGTAGTTGGTGCATTGACATGTGCATTACTTCACTTTGTGTATACTGAGCCATAGAGATATGGAAGCAACTAAAAATATTTGTTGTACAAAAAGCAAAAGTACATTTGATTAGAATACAGTAACCAATTTTTCTTTCTCTCTCCTTTCTCTTCAACATTATTTTTATCTACCAAATTTAAAATAAAACAAAAAAATTCCAAACAAAAGTTAATATTCCCAAAATTTATCTTAACCTAGACAATGATGGTTATCTTTGTTATTCAAATATTTAAGAAATTATTATTCTGTAATTTTAAAGATTCAAAAAATATAAATCACTAATTCCTAAAATATAACTTATTTCATTATGAAGAGGCATTTGTTTTCTCAACTTTTCAAGTTTTATAAGTTTGGTTTGATTTCGTTTCTTTGTTTAATGGCATATCAACTGTTATGTTTTGACCTGTTGACCCGGCCAAAAATGCCATTCAAGGTGATGCACCGGAAGGGAGTAACACATTCTAATGGCAGTTATGAGAGGAAATCACGGGGATGGAAATTGGCTGATGAAATGGGACGAGGTATAAAAAAATCCCATTATACTCTCATAGACTGACGCACCGGAAGAGAGTGACCTCTGAACTGCATGACAGTTATTTCCACTCGATGACGATCATACAGGCCATTCCAAAGGTAGCGGAAGTGACACATCCCGGTCGCTAGATATCGGAAGAAGTCGCGGAGGCGTGGAGGCGTGTCCATATCACCGCGTGGGAGTTTGAAGGTAATATAAGGCCGACGAATTGAGGACAGTGGATACAGGCGAGTAGAGTTGAGGACAAACAGTATAGTCAGTATAGTTGGAGATAGAGATGGAAGAGATGTAGTAAGGAAAGCCAGGGCTCTGGTTGAGCAGCCATGGAGAACGAGAAAGACACAACGCTGACGGCCATAACTTCGGGGTCAAAATATTTCAGTTTTGTTCGGTCTCCAGCTCCTTCTCACACGCAAACCTTGAACAAACCCTTTCGAACCTTACAAATAAAGCAAGAGGTAAAATATTTTATAAAGAAGTCTTCCTGCGTCTTTCTGTGTGCGTCGTTTATTACTGCGTCTTTATCATCATGCGTCTGTCTATTATTGTGTCGTTATGATTCTGCATGATGCTGTAGATGACTATATAACACAACCTTTGTAGGTTATTTAATGTCATCCTTGTAGAGGAACAGTAGTAGTACAATCTAACCCATAACCGGAAGGTTAACAAGGTACACACTTTTCCAAAAAGTCCAAAACTGAACATAATTGTGTGACTTGAGTTTAAACTCATTCACTATGTTGTTGCAGTTCAACACATTAATCATGGTGCCATGGAGACTCCTCACTTTGTAAGTTTCTCAAAATATATTTGAATCAAACAACCAAAAGTCGTTCAAATCTAATCTCAGTCAAATGTAAGAAAAGGCAATTTTCTATTAAATAATTAAGATCAAAGATAACTCGGTTTGTTTTTTTTTTGTTTTTTTTTATGCAAATCTACTCCAACTATAAAACACCCATTTCAGAGTAATGATTAATAGGTCAGTCTTGCAAATTGTTTCTTGTAAGTTCAATATTCATTAGGTGCCTACTACTATAGCCTCATGACTCAGTAAATTTCTACTTTATATATTACAAGGAGTTGTATTTGTTTTGTGTAAATGATTAAACAACTGACAAACTTTTATCAGTTTAATATTATTACTTCTCCTAATTACACTAGACAACAGGAATTTTGATGCTAATAAACAAAATATGATTTTTAGCTAATTTGATGGTGCTGATTCCCAAAATGACACGAGTTTTTCATGGTGAACTGCTGTTTTTGCTGTACTGTAATTGCTCATTTTTGGGAAAAAAGATCAATTTACAATCTTGGCTAATCACAAAATTTAGTTAATAAAAGGTCATAGAAATCCATCAATTTTCAGGTAGGCCAAGCAATTTATGTCAGCCACCTGAAATAAACAATTTTTATAAGAAAAAAGTGTTTTTGAGTCAAAAATATTTAAATAGAAATTTCAAATTTTTCCAATTTATCACCAAAATTCAAATTAACTGATAAACTTTATTAGTAATATACTTTAGTAAACCTGATAATTAAGATGACATAAAAAAATGAAACTCTAAAATCTTCTCTTTGATATTCATAAATTTATTCCATCACTTTTGTCCCTTCACTACAGAAAGAAACCAAGCACATTGACAGCTTTTCTTTTCACAGTTGCAAAGAAACTCCACCTGAAGACATCAGAATTCAATGCACCTATTCCATTGTACATGATGAACATCGTGAAAATGGTTTCATCATAACATCAGGAAACTCATTAAGGATGATGAATATGTTGATTCAACGACCGACTTAGAATCATGCACTTGGACATCATTTGTTGATGAGGTGAAAAATTTCTTAGACAATCACCAGACAAAAAACTACAAGGAGTTTGTGGAAAAACTGTTGAAATGTCTACAGGACATAAGCGCTGATATGAGTATTAAGGTTAATTTTTTACATAACCATCTAGATAAATTTCCAAATAATTGTGGTAATATGAGTGATGAGCAAGAACGATTCCATCAGGATATCAAAACTATGGAAGAGAGCTACCAGAAATGGTGGGACAAATGAATTATTGCTAACTACTGTTTGAGTATCAAAAGGGACTAAAATAACATTAAATATGACAGACAATCAAGAAAGAGAAAAATTTTACCATAGTTCTTATGTTCACAAAGGTTTTTTATCAAATAATTTGATGAAAATACTTCTAGGTCTTGGTATATTCAATCATTTTATTTTTAAAGACTTAGAGTCTGATATTGCAAAAATAGTATTTCTCAATTAGCAGATGAATATTTGTAGGTTTAAATAGGAATTGAGAGGTTTCAAGGATTTTACTTTGAGAAATATTGCCATTGGTCAATATCATATATACAAAAAATGAAAAAAAAATGCTTTTTCAAAAATGAGGCATTTTTGTACAGCAAAACCAGTAGCTAAGAAAAATTTACAAATTCAGCACCCTCAAATTATCTAAAAAGAGGAAGTTTGGTGTCTCAACACCATTTCAAAATTTTTTTGTTGACCAGTGTTATCTATTAGATAAAAACCATATCTCTCTCAGTTATTAATAAGTAAAGTAAAGTTGGCGACCTTAGTCGAAGACGACCTGAAGGCTTCCTTGTCAATAGCTACTACACCAAGGAGTAGGGAGGATGCTACTCCTTTCCCTGGATTGCTCCCAGACCATTGGCAAACACTCTACTCATTAGGCCAATGGCCCAGTTATTAATAAATTTCCTTTTTTCTTCTCATAAATTTCCAAAGTAGATTCCTGAAAATGTTATCACTAACAAAATATACAAATGTACAATGCATGCACTATATAGCATAGTATATATATCATTGAGAAACAAGAAAATCAATAGGTATATTCCATTATAAATTTATTTTGCCCATTCAATGGGCTTGTCAGATGTTTATATATATATATATATATATATGTATATATATAAATAAAATCAATTTGTGATAATTATAAAATAAGTGCTCAATATTAGTGATAGAGCACATGTAGATCAAAGTTAGAATAGTACAGACAGAGATTCAACAGTACTTTATGACTGTCAATTTCTCATCTACATGATCACCAGACAAAAAGCTCGGTTATATATGTATCTATCATATAGCTAATTTCTCTGCTGTATCTTCTTTAATAAACTTTAAAATTGAATTATTTTGAATTCAAAACAAATTAGTGAACTCATTTTGAAAAGCAAAAATTTTTTACTCGTTTATAAAAATCTACCAAAAATCAACTAACAAATTTTAAGGCTGATTTTTTTACAAAATCTTTAACATTTATCATCATTTTAAGATTTTTTCTATATGCAAGAAATTATTAGAGCAAAAATTAATTTGAAATAAAAAAAATTGTAAATTAAAAATTTTTTTTTCTAAATAAAAAATTATTTTGATATGATCAAGTGTTAGTTTGGCATGAAAAATCAATGAATTTCCTTTTAGAAATAAATTTCTATGCTAGTCTAAATTAACTTTTTCTTTCAATGAATGCATTTTAAGTTTTTTCTTCAGTTATTTTCCTAATTGGTTTTAATAAAGCAGACAATAAGTTACATAACATTTCAAGCAGTTTCACTTTTTTGCTGTTTTTTTTCAGCTGCAAACCTACACACAAAGTAATCTCTTCTAGAATTAATAGACAAACAAATTTAGTAACAAAGGCTTTTGTAACTTTTCCAATCTCAAAATTCAAAAACTCTTCCAAATTTTTTTAAGCACAAAATGAATTTTGTGCTTAATAAATTGAATCTTGATCAATGTTATTTTAAATTGTGGAATTAAATACATTGCATATCAACCATTGAAGTTATTTAATACCAAATCCTGTTTCTACATATATATTAAATATATTGGATTTGAAAACAAATTTTGTAGATAACATTTTTAAATGAGCCTGTGCTCATTTTGCACACTGTTAAATGGTTTTGAGTATTCCTATATAGCAATCACAATTTCACATCAGTCATTTATTAGCATACATAGTTTGTTCAATTTGACCCATAGATAGATCCCACCACTCTGGGTCAGAGAGGACCTGGGAGCAATGGCAATGGAGGAGTACTCTGGATTCCCCAAATCTCCAAGGCTAAAGCCTCACCATCAGATGGTTTAATGTCATATCCATAGCACATGTTGGTGGGAGGGAGTCTTACCCCTTGGTAGAGATGCAGTCGGTGTATTCTACAGCTCTGACTGACTGGGCCAGAAAAGCAATTAAATTAAGATGAAAGAAATTGAAGTAAAACTAATAATGAAATTACACTACATGAATATAAATATGTTCTTGCATTAAGTACTATCCTGTTTATAAAAAAAAAAAAAAAAGCATATTTTAAATTCTGAAAGATCATTAAAAATACAGCATTGTAAAATGACAAGTAATAATGGAAAAGTTTTAATTTCTTACCATAGCCCTGCATTTGATAGGATCTGACTATTTCTTGTTCTAATGGGTCACATGATGTAAATTTAGGCATTTTTGCATACATGTCTGGTAAACAAAAAAGAAAACAACGGAAAAAATCCTTCTCCTTGGGGCCACGTTTCATTTTTTCTCTATGAGGTCGGAGACGTTTTTGCAAGATATAAGGTAAAGTGAAACATCCTTTTTCACCAAAAATCCTCTTGGTTGATCCAGATCCATCAAGGTGCAAATTACCAAGAGTTGAAGCACCAAGTGTTGAAGTTGTTATTCCCTGAGATGCAACAATTGACTGATTTATATTGCTAGATAAAGAATCAGAACTGGAATGGAGCAAAGAGGGGACAGAAACCGATGTAGATGTTAGGCTCTCAATGAGCTGTGGAGCAAGTTGAAGCAATTGTTGTTGTTGTTGACTTTGAGGGAATTGTTGTGATTGTAGCATCTGTTGCTGTGTTTGTTGTGGGGATTGTTGAGTTGGTTGTTGTTGCTGCTGTTGTAGATGTTGAACTTGTTGCTGTGATTGTATTTGTTGTGCATCTGCATTTTCAAGTTGTGGTAATGCGTGTGATTGTGCAGTTTGGGAATGAGGAATCAAACTACTTGCTGTATTAATTAACAGTTGTTTAGCTAGTTCTGCCATTGCATTATTTGATGCAACATTGTTGAGAGGTTGAATGCTGTTGTTATTGACATTATTGCCAGAACCATTTGACATGGCAGCAGCTACAGCATTTTTTTGAGCGAGAAAATTTGCAAGTTGCATAATAATTTTTGTATTTTCATCCATTTTTCTTATCTTATATTCTTGTTACCCATCTGCAAAAGATAAAATTGAAAAATGTGATAAACTGTTTCGTTCATTTCAAAAGAAACATATCAGCAAATAAAAAGAAAGTTTTCCAAGCTTAAATAAGACAACGAAATATGAATTGTCAATTGAATAAGCCCAAGATCGGAAACAATAAAGAAATCTCTAAATTTCATCAGGTAACAACATGGAACACACCGGTATGTACTAAGTGGTCTGTTTACATATCCGTTCATAAAAAGTAACAAAAAACAAAAACAAAAAAAAAACAAAAAACTTTTCAACCTACTTTAAATTTCAAAATCTAAATTAAAAACTTATACAATGTATCCGAATATTATGAAAAAAAATTAAACTTACTTGAACAAGGCAATTATTGAAATTTAAACTGGAATTTGTATTTGATCCAAAATTTTTAATATATTTTGTTATACAAGTTCATTATTTTCTTGTCAACGAAATTGATAACAAACAATATGACATTTATATGGAGCTAAATCAATAATCGAGTCATAGGATGCTGATAATCATCACTTAGAAAACACATCCCTCAGGTGTTCTAACGCAAAGAGATGAGTAATAAACTCACCTTTTTTATTGCCAATTTGTCAACAATAAAATTTCAAAAATTAAAAATTCTTTTTGAAATACAGATAATATAAATGATTAATCATTTTTTAAATTTGTAAAAACTAATCAAAATCCAATAATGAATAGATCTACTTCTGAAGCAAATTAAATTACAATAATTAACCATTAAGACGTGATTTTCATAGAATAAGACTAAAATAAATAGTCAGCACCAATATTTAATAAAAGAACAGAACAATCATTTCAATTAAATCAAGACCAATGGACATTAAATGAATTAAGGGAGAATCAGTTTTAAACATCAATATACTTTCCTACATAATATTAATTCTCATTTTAATAGAATAAAATAATTCGTTTCAAACTAAATTTCCATTAACGACTATTTAACCTTTTTCTTGGGGAAAAAAAATAAAATAATATATATATATATATATATATATATATATATATATATATATATATATATATATGTGTGTGTGTGTGTCTCTTCGGCTTGACAATAAATAAATAAATAAATAAATAAACAAACAAAAAGGAACCGTCAGTGTCATTTAAACCAAATTTACTTCAGAACGGATATAATTATTTAAAATTCTTGAAGAATATGGATAATTTCTGTAAATAAGGAGCAAATGAAATGATTTTTGCTTTGAAAAAAAAAAAATTAATTTTCGTAACAGTTGAAATGTATACACTGGACATTGGACAAATGGTAACACTTGTAAATATGGTAAATGAAAATAAATCTATCGATAAATTTATAATTAAAATAAAAATAATATTTTCATAATCTTGGCACATTAACAAAACATAATTTATCATTTACAAATTATATTTATTATAATTTTTGTAGAGAAATAAAGTATAAATGTCGACAATTAAGACAGTGTGGACGACTGGCCAACAACAATAACTACCAAATGGTTCTACTGAATTTATGGCTACATCGTCGACAAGTCAAACATATTTCATCATTTAGTTCATTAAGAACCAAGACAATAAATGATGACTACCTGAGAAAAGGCAATAATTAAGAAGATCAAGGGAAGAGGAAAACTTTCAGTTCATTTTTGGTTTACTCACGCACGCAGGTTTGCCCAATGGCGACCGACAACGGTGCAAAATGCAGCAGTTTTTTGTTTTGTTTCTCTCTCTCTCTTTCTCTTTCTGTTTCTCTCTCTCTCTCTCTCTCTGCTTTAATTTGTTTCCTTTTTCCTGTTACTGCTTCTTCTTGGTAGTGTAGAGGCTTTTATTCATTTCTTCCATCTTTTATTTTATGTCTCAGTTTAGACGTATTCAAACCAATATCCGTTTTCTTTTTCTTTAAAAACCACCTAAGTTTTATTTGGCGGCGGCTTATATCTGACTCCAGTGTATTTTCTTCCTTTACTATACTCGGAGAAAAAAAAATGCACAAAACCTTTTAAAAAAATATTTTTCATCCAGGTTTACGCCTAAATTTTCTTTTTACTGTTAAATTCTTTTCTTTAGTTATGGTGATAATTCTTGGAATTGTATCTGTGCCTTTTTCCTTACGTAGTTTCTCCTCCGCCTCCAACAACTCTTTCGTTGATCAATTTTCCAAGTTCCTTACCATAAAAAAAACTATACAAAATATTTAAAACTTTCAATTTAAATCTTATTTCCTTTTTCGAATTTTATCTTGATTATTTTAAGTTTGCTAATTGTCAAAAAATTAAAATTCAACATGCTGTGCTTCTTATTTCTGCACTTGTACTTTTGATCCTTATATTAATGACAAATGAATGTACTTTTCATACATTTTCATATTCACATATGTCAATAAATCTCACATGCATTTCCCCATGTGGTTGCCTCTTGCAGTTCTCTGTCGTGCGAGTCGTAGCCTCCGCTTAAAACTGACCTTGTGTCGCACCTTGCTTTTGCTGGATAGGCAAGGTGAATAAACATAAACTCATCGATTCTATGTTTTTATCTTTTAAAACAATATATTTCTCACCATGAAGGATTTTGTCCAAAAGTTGAAATTATAAATTAGTGTATTCTATAAAAAAATCAGCTAACAAAAAAATGCAAACTTGCATGAACGATTCATATATTTTCTACCATAAACTTGTCAAATTCTAAGTTTTTTTGTTCTATTATATACCTTTTTAATCATCTAAAAAAAGTTGTAATTCGAATTAAACTAAAAATATATACTTAACTTACGGGGGGGTTTTTTGGAGGGGGAGCTGTTGTAATTGTTACAAAACGTAAAATCATACGTAGTACAAAAAATTTCGAAAAATTCAATTTAAAAAAAAAAAAGATTTCTGCAAGTATCGCATTATTGATAATTAGAATTTTGAACAATCTAGTTTTAAAACGTGGTTTTTCATTTGTTAACCAAGTTATAATTAATTACTCTATCAAAATTTAGATCACTTTGCAATCAATTTTAAATATTTTCCATTTGTTTTTCAAATATTCTGTAAACGAAGCTGTTATATTACTTTTTCTTGAAATTGTTCATCAAATAATTTTAAAACCTAAGTCTTATCTGAAAAAACAATTATACGATCATTTGTGATTATCCTCAAGCATGGTTTTGGAAGTAGGTATATTTAGAATTGTTTTTGTTTCCTTACATAAACCCTAACCTTAACTTTCAGTAATTTTTTTTTTTTTACTTAGATAAAAGATCTGTAAATGTATTATTGTACTAATTCTATAGTATACCGTTGTATTTAGTAGAATAAGAGATTGGAGAGTATAAAATCTCCCACCTTTTCCATTACTACATTATTCCTTCATTTTTTTTTATTGCCACTCTTTAGCCAGCTTCATGTTAATGTTTTCACTCGACCAAATTATTACCTACTATGTACTGAATTGTAAATAATATGTAAGAGTAATGATTGCATTTGTGAACATTTACACATTACTAAAATTTTAACCTAGTTTATAATTATTAAATTAACTTATTGATTAACACCTACTTATGGTAAAATCATTATTTTTTTGTATTTTATAGTCATCCTTTTCGCAAATTAAACAGAAAGTACTTCATATTACACTTTCAAATTTTCTAGACTTATTTTTTCAGGAGCAAACAAGTATTAATTATTTACTAGGCTCTACTTAGTTGTAGCATCAAGGCTGCATGTATGGAGAACCCAATGAAACTCAAACTCCCAAGTAAAAGTTTGCTAGTCTCGGTAGCAAACAACTATTATATCAAATTTCATCAAAGTGAACTATAAAACAAGAGGTGATCGGTATTTGCCACCAGTCACCATAAATAATTCTAATAAAGACAATCAATCTATTAAAGCAAAGAATTCTTGCCGTTGCCATGACCAGTCTGTAATTAGAACCGTTCATTCAAGAACAAAGTGTAACAATTGATTTTTTTTTTTTTTTTTTTTTAAGGCCACATTTATAAAAGATGTTTTTGTAAATCTAATGCTAGCAATTCATTTAACTCTTGCAGAGTGAGATCTTTGTTACCAATGGTACATAGGCAGAGTATCACTTTTGCTGTAGCTCAATGTAAGGCATTTTCCAATTGACTACTTGTTGACCAATTCATTGTTAATGTATAGAAACCTTAGTAGGAGGCCCCACTGATTGTGTAATAGTTGTTTTGCAAAATATTATAATTAAAAGTGAGTGTTTTATTGTTTCCATAATCAAATTATCATGATTTGTTTGGGGTTTTATGTTTAATTGACATAGCTACTATTTTGCAATTTTTCTGAAAATAATTTCTCTATTCAACAAGGATTCAAAAAATTATCTGCCTGATAGATCGAATACTAACCAGAATATTAATGTTTCTTGTACTTCTTCTGACCCAAACTATTTAAGTGCATTAACCTATGAGAATTTATATTTACTAAGACAACTGACTCTAATCCTACGAGACAGGGATTTTTTGTTACCAACAACCTTTATGTAGTAGTGAACAAAATGTCTTTAAGATGTAAATTTTTTTCCCCAAAACTTTCACAGATCAATTGGCTGGGGCTGTAGAATACAACGATAGCATCTCTGCGGAGGGGTAAAGTTCATGACCACCAAAATATAGAAGGTCTGTTCGATTATGACGTGACGTCACAAAAGTCCATGAGGTTAGTGAAACAGTCAGCAATCATAATGTAATGAATTATTGTAAAAAAAAAATGGTTTTAGAAAACTTTAGAAAATTCATTTAAAAAAAGAAAGAAACGGGGTTGGGTTTTATACAGAACTTTATTTGATAACAATTTGTTAAAAAATAATTGATACAAAAAAAATGTTACTGAATGCTACGTTAAAGTAAAATAAACTAAAGATCATGTTACATCTCAGTAAATTTTAAAGAGTGAAATCCATTCATTTTATTTGCTACAAATTTGAAAACTTTTTTTTAAAATCATCACATTGTTTTAATTAGAATTGTTTTAATTTGCTTGTTTTTATTTTAATTTCAATGATTATTCTGTAAAGTTACAATATCGTAATTATTAAGTGATTATTATTCTTATACACTATATAGCAACAACTGAATTATGAATTAGAGAACTAACAAAAATAATTGCATGAATAAACAAATAACAAGTAAATGATAAAATATAAATAAGAATCTATAAGATTAAATTCAAACAAGCAAATAGATTTGATACAAACAATAAAGAGATTTAAAAATCAAATATAATACTATACTAATATAATAAATAGGTTACATATAGAAAATTTTAAGACTGAAAATCGTTAATAATTTTGTTTCAAATTTGAAAACAATTTTTAATAAATCATAATCAGCATTGTTTTAATTTGTATGTTTTTATTTCAATTGTAATAGTTATTCTGTAAAGTTACAATTTTGTAATCATTGAGTGATTATTACTCAAATACAGCAACAACTGAATTAGGAAACAAACAATAACTAAGGAAACAAACAAATTACAAGTAAATGATGAATAAATAAAACAATTAAATATAAATAAGAAACAAATAAATTAAATACAAACAATTAAGAGATTTAAAAATCAAACAATACTTAAAGAAAAATAGGTTACAGATACAAAATTTACCTGAATGTTTTAAGTTTTTTTTTTTTTTTTGCTTAACTTGTTATTTTTAATATTATTTCTTTAGGTACAAAAATTATTTAAAAGAGCAATTATAGAGCCCCCAACAAACATTCTTTGTATTTTTTCTATATTGTGACCCTCATCACAAATGTCAACATTAAAAAAAAGCTCATAATCTACCAAAACATTCAATGTTAGATGCAAGGCTAATTTCCTTTGATTTACTGAATGAAGAAAAGAATGATGTTTTATCAGCTTATCAATAACTACATAATTACATATCACGAAATTTGTAGTTGTAGTATTAGGATATAAGGGAGAACCTCTATTAATCCCCTGAAAATAGTTTCAGGTATTTCTTCCACATTATCTCTTCCAGATATTAAATCTTTGCAATTATTGGATTTGATTTTCTTAAAAACTAAATAACAGCAATTATGACAATATTGGTCGATGGCGGTACGTGAGGGGTTAACCAAAAAGTTGAGTAGCCAAATATAATTGCCAAGAAGTGTAAAATTGAAATGTCTGGGAAAAAGAATTGAAAATTCTGAAAAAGAATTTTTGACAATAGTCAAAACAGAAAAAGGAAAGATGTTGACAGGTAATGGGGGTGACCAAGTCGGTTACAAGTAAAATCGCGGATAGAGGAGGAAAGAAAAAATATATTGTTTTAGGATATCATGAACAATTCCCAAGCCTGAAAGAAAAAAAAAAAAATGAAAATTAGAAATTTGACAATTAGGGAGGATAAACCGTGACCTGGGTCTCTCGCCTGATTGCAGTGACAGGGAGAAAAGGTGTTGAAAGGTGAACAAGGGAATCTTTGTTGATGGTGTGAAGGCTGTCTGGCATGATGATGTCATAAGCAGTAAAATGAGAGAAACTATGTTGGTAGGAGGAAAGCTATCCTCCCGTAGTCCTCACTGCAAGGGTAGTGAGAGGGACGACACTGTGGAAGTAGTGAAAAGAGGGTTGGACCCTTTCTGATGACGTTATGGAGATCACCCCTGCCTCAGTCAAAACCTACCCCAGAATATTGGCAATTATTATATAAACAAGCTGATTTTCAAACTCACCAGTTGGTGGCAGGAGAGCGAAGCCGTTTGGTTCCGGACGTAACAGACGAAGACCAGACAGGGACCAACAGATTGGAATTGTGCTTTGCGCTGCCAACTCATATATCGCCAGTCCGCCGCTGGAATAAACTGTCGTTAAGAAAACTTAGACCTTTGTAAGTTGGTGGCAGGAGAGCGAAGCCGTTCGGTTCCAGACGTAACAGACGAAGACCAGACAGGGACCAACAGATTGGAATTGTGCTTTGCGCTGCCAACTCATATATCGCCAGTCCACCGCTGGGACAATTTGTTGCTAAGAGAACTTAACCCTCGTCAGGCCGCCGCCTTAGACCATTATACGTCACACCCGCAGATTTTTGTTGCCATTTGTAACTTTAAAGTTTTATAAAATCTTTTTTTTTTATTGTCTACTGCAGAAATCGGAGTTATTTTTTTTTGTTCTGCAATATATGTACCCTTCGGAGTCCAGTCTTCAGCTGCCAGTAACCCCTCTTCCTTTCAGACGTGGCCATCGGCCTTACTTTTAAAGAATCACAACGTGGGGCAGGGCAGTGCATGGTCACTTTCCTGGAAGGAACTTTTGATCTGTTTTTTTTCCCGCGCTGTAGCAGAGAGATTGGAGGGAGGCGGACAAGGTTGTGGCAAAGAGATACCATAATTGGTATATTTGGCGCCGTGACTGGAGATTGGGGTCGGGAGGTTTGGTATATTTGGTGTCGTGACTGACGATTCGACCCTGAAGAGCCATATCAGGGAAACAGAAAGGAAAAAAAAAGGGAAAAACAAGAACCAGCAACAGACAGATTCGAACCAGGACCCAAGCCGCAAGCTGCAAAAGAACTTGACCGGAGAGACAACCCAGAGCAGGAACCAGGGACAAGACAGTCAGCAGTTCAGGTAGGACACTTTTTCGGTTCTCCCCATTTGTATTATTGTTTCTTGGAGAGTGCTCGCCGTGTTGGGTGATTGTAGATAAGGAAAAAAAAACAAACATCATGAATAGAGAAGGGTCAGTAGGTTCGGACGCCACGGGTGTGATGGAAGAGACTCATATAGAGGGCGTCAGTAAGCAATTCGTGTCCCTACTCTTAAATATAAGGATAAAACCCTTTGGGGGGGATCCCCTTGAATTGAATGAATGGATGAAAGCCATTGAGAAAAAGAAGCTAATATATGGGCTAACAGATAAGGAGATCATCCTGTTGGCCTTTGAAACAGCGATAAGAGCCCCCTCGGACTTTATACAGAAAAAAATGTTGGAAGGTCCGGGACTGACATGGGCTCAAATGAGGGAAGAGTTGCAGGTGGAATAAGCAGGTGAACCATCAGCATTAGAGGCTATGAGGAGCCTAGCTGAGGTGAGACAGAAGGAAGATGAGACCCTCGTAAAACTAGGAGAAAGAATAAGGGGGTTGTCGTTACTAGCTTATCCCCAGGAGGACATCAGATCAACGCCAGTCTTGCAGGCGCAGTTGGCAGATTGTTATATCGATGCCTTACGGGACGAAGAGATAAAGAAAGAAGTTGTGAAAGCTGAGCCAGAAGATGTAACCAGAACGATACACCTGGCCAGGAGAAATAAGAATTTCTTAGAAAGGGTCAGAAAAAGACATAGAGGGCAGAAGCAAGAAAGGATAAGTCAGCCCACTAGAAGAAACCCAGAACCGGGTTGGGGGTGCAGACGACGGGAGGACTGGTCGGCAGAGGCTGACCCTAGGTGGCAGGACTGGTCGATATGGAAAGGGTTTCATGATTCCCCCCGTGAGAACTTAGGGGTGACATGTTGGTCGTGTCGAAAGGAGGGTCACTACTCGACGGAGTGCCCTTCTCGGAGCGACATGAGGAGGGAAAGGAGAGAGAGACCTCGAGGAAGAATGAGGGAGTCCTCTCCAGCGAAGCCCCCTCCTACGTCAGGGAGTCAGGGAAACGCCGAAGGGCCGCCCCCAGAGAAGTAAAAGGGAGGGTGGCCTGTTGTGTAATAGCGAGGAAATGTTGGTCATGTGGTCAGAGGGACCACGTAGCTAGGGATTGTCAAAGGAGGAGATGTTGGCAATGCCGTAGATATGGCCACATGAAGAAGGATTGCCAGGGGGACAGATATAGAAGGGAGTTTTTGTTACCAGCTCCCCTGTCAGCAAGTGAGAACAAAATAATTAAAAATAGGGCTAGAGTCTGTTCAATGTTATCAGAGATAGGTGAATTAAGTTGCGAAGCCTATGTGAAGGCAGTAAGGACGAATGCTCTAATTGATACAGGAGCGGCAGTTTCACTGATAAGTAGCGAAATTGTGAGGAAAATGAAGGATAAGCCAGCCCTTTTGGAGGCTGATTTGATTATTAGTCAGGCTGACGGTAGCCAAATGGAGATCGAAGGAAAAATAAGGTGCCCAATAAAAGTAGGTGGTGTACAGGCAAACCACACCTTATATGTAGCTCCAGAGTTATGCACAGAACTAATCTTAGGGGAAGATTGGTTAAAGGCAAGAAGGGCTTGCCTTAAGTTTGAACCAGCTAAGCTGATTCTAGGAGAAATAGAGGTTCCTCTGGGAGGACAAGGAAAGGATAAGTTGATAGTGGTAGTGAAAGAGGATATTCAGATACCCCCGAGAAAAGCAGTATCCTGTGAAGGAAGGATATTGAATATGGAAGTGGAGGGGGAGATCCATCAAGTAGCACTTGTAAAGAAATATGAGGATAGCGAAGAAGGGATAACGCTATGTGAGTCAGTGGTGCAAAGGAAAGAAATAATCCCTGTGTTGATTGCGAACACGTCTAGTAAGACAGTGAAAATACAGAAGGGTGAAGAGATGGGACATGCCTTCCCTTTGCGTAGTGTTGATCAGGTACGATTAGACCAAAAAGTGAAAGAAAACCCTGGTAAATTAAGGGAGGAAGAAATGATAGTGCCTGACAAATATAGAAGAGACATAAGAAAATTACTAAGAGACAATAAAGATAGAATAGCAAATGAAGATAAGGAATTGGGACAGACGCAAACTGTCTCAATGAAGATAGATACTGGTGATCACCCACCAATAAGGTTGAGACCCTATAGGACTCCTGTTCATAAGAGGGGAGTGGTGGAGGAAGCTGTAAGAGATATGCTAGAGGCAGGTATAATTGAGAGGTCCAAGTCATCTTGGAGCTTCCCAATAGTAATAGTCGAAAAGAAAGATGGCGGACACAGGTTTTGTGTGGACTTTAGAAAGTTGAACGCCATCACTAAGCCTATGGCAGTTCCGCTGCCCTTAATTGATGACAATTTTGGCGTTGTTGGGCGGGTCTGCCTGTTTCTCAACTTTGGATTTGAGATCAGGTTATTGGCAAGTAGCCTTGGATAGAATGGACTGGGAAAAGGCAGCTTTTACCTCTCATGTAGGTCTGTTTAACTTCCGGGTGATGCCGTTCGGACTGTCCAACGCTCCAAGAGTGTTTTCGCAACTAATGTCTATGGTGTTGGAAGGGTTGGAGGGATTTGCCATAGCTTACCTTGACAACGTGTTAGTGTTCTCGAAGACCCTGAAGAACACTTAGCCCACTAACAGCAAGTGATGGATAGGTTAAGGGAGCATAACCTAAAGATAAAATTGCCTAAATGTCAATTCATGAAGGAAGAGACTAAATATTTAGGATTTATCATCGATAAGAAAGGCATAAAGCCAGACCTTGACAAGGTAGAAGTGATTCAAGCAATGCCTGAACCCTGAAGTGTTAGAGAAGTAAGGGGGTTCATAGGCGCCATAGGATATTACAGAAGGTTCATTCCAGCATTTTCGAGGTTGGCAGGACCTATGATAGCGCTAACAAAAAAGTATGCCAGATTGAAGTGGACAGAGGACTGTCAGCGAGCTTTTGATTGCCTTAAGGAACAGTTAACGGCAATACCTCTGCTAGCCTACCCAGACCTGGGGAGGCCCTTGATATTATACACTAATGCGAGTGATAAATGTGTAGGTGCTGTGTTGACACAGCCCTGTCCGGAAAGGGATGGGCCTGTGCTGAATATACCAGAGGAGGTACCTGTGTATTTTTTGTCACACCGTCTCTCTGAAACTCAGCAGAGATGGCCAGTGATAGAGAAAGAAGCATACGCCATTATGTATGCAGTGCAAAAGCTGGACTATTACCTAAATGGAGCTGTGTTTACGATCAAAACTGATCACAAACCCTTAAAATACCTGCTGGAGGCAGAGTGGACTAATAAAAAAATCCAGCAGTGGGCACTAAAACTAAGTGGGTACAATTGTAGAATCGAGTATCTAGCAGGTAAGGATAATACGTGTGCAGACTTATTGTCAAGAATACCAGAACAGCTAGAGGCGGAATCGATACATTTGGAGCCTGGGGTAGATGATAGGGCTTACCAGGTAAATGTATTAGATGCGCATACCTTGAAGAACAGACCTAGCCTAGAAGAAGATAAAGCAGAAGAGCTTGTGATTCTCAGTGATCCACACTGGAGGGAGGTGATAGAGAGTGGTCAGAAGGATGAGGAATTATTGGATTTGAGAAAGAAAGTAGAGGCTGGAAAGGCGCCAAAGTATTTAATATATGAAGACATATTATATTACTTGTCTGGTGCAGATGAAGAGCCTAGAATGAGGATGTTTGTCCTGAAAGCTCTTAGAACAGAAATTCTAGAGCAGTGTCATGAGAAGATGGGACATATGGGCATTGATAAGACCCATGAGTTGATAGGCCGACGATATTATTGGCCAAAACTATATGCTGAGATTACAGCATATGTGGGTAGTTGTAGGGTGTGTCAAACTCAGAGTAGGAGACAAAAATTGGCCCCCTTGATGGAAACCGATATACCCAACTTTCCTTTCGAGAAAGTAAGTATGGACATATCAGGTCCGTATGGTGAGACACCGAGAGGAAATCAGTATATTGTGAGTTTCGTGGATTCGTTAACTAATTGGCCTGAGGCTTATGCGATCCCAGATAAAAAGGCACAGACAGTGTCTGAATTGATCTTGACAGAGATCTTCCCTCGCTATGGATCCCCGGTACAGTTGGTCACAGATAATGGACCTGAGAATGTAAATCGCATAATGAAAGAAGCTCTAGAAAGTTTAAGTGTTAACCACGTGATCACTTCTCTATATCACCCACAGAGTAATGCTAAGGTAGAAAGGTTTCATAAAACCTTAGCAGATATATTATCTAAATTGGTAAGAGATAATGAAGAAAACTGGGACTTGTTTTTGACCCAGGCGTTGGCTGCAGTGAGGTTCTGTGAAAATGAGACCTCAAAGTTCTCCCCATATTATATGATATTCGGGTGAGATGTGGTGTTGCTGGTGGATAATTTATTAAAACCCCGTAGAAAATATATGGGTGAGGACCACCATAAGCTGATAATTGAGAGGCAACATAAGATATTCACCCAGGCGAGGTGAAGAATCGCTCGAGCGCAGAAGAGGCGAAATGAGAGAATTAATAAAGAGAGAGAAGAAGTAAGTCTAGGGTTAGGAGACCCAGTCTATTATAAAGTAAACTTGAGGAAAGGCAAGTTGAGTCCAAGGTGGGAACCCTACTACAGAATCGTAGAGCAGAGGGGACCAGCGACCTTTTTAATATGGGACCAGGTTTCAGGGAAGGTGAAACGAGCCCATGCGAATGAGTTGAAATTGGCTGAGGTAGATACTTGGGAAGGTCCTGAACCCAAGCCTAAGAGAAGAAGAATGCGAAAAGTCACTATGGCAGATTCTGAAGAGGAAGAATCAGCTGCAGAGAGTGATGTGAGTGACAGAATCAGAGCGCCAGTGATTCTGGAGGATAGTGGTGACGAGGTAAGGTTACCTGAAAACCCGAAGGTAAGGGTGAGATCTGATGACAGGCCACCACCAAGCACTGGAGAAGAAACCAGTGGGAGTGAGTGGGAGACAGAGGATGAGATACCCCTCTCCCAGCTTCGTGAACGTTGGCAGAGGCAGGAAGATACTTCAGAAAGGATGGAGTTGCCTATAAAGTTGAGATTAAGGGGAGCCAGGCAGGCTGAACCCCAAAAGTAAATTGATTAACCCGAGAATAAAGATAGATACTTGGGAAGGTCGGGGAATAGTGGTGTTCATGCGACCGGTGTGGAGAAGGGGCCCCTCCGTGCATTGGGCGTAGAATATTGCGACCCCTGCTTAACCCTTGGTTGATATCTTGAGTTATTAAATGCATAAATGCATTGAGGAATTGGGGTTAATGAAGAAAAGTGTTATTGCTACGCATAGCTGAGAGAAATTATTCTTGCATCTTGTTGCAGGAATGGAGCGGAGAATAATAGTGGTGATTATGATCATAATGTGCACAGTGGAGGCGTGGAAGAATGAGAAAAATATCATATTCAAAAAGACCAGTGAGGTGATTATAACCAGGTCGAAATGGTTGATAACAATGGTGGTTGATCTTGCCTCATATAGGATATTGTTGGATAGATTGAAGAGTGAGATAATCACCTTGAGGAGAGCCAGAAATCAAGTGGCAGAGAATTATGTACACCAAGAAGGGTACATTAAGTTACTCTATTCCTTAGAACAGGAATCCAGAGTGATGGAGTCTCAGTGGAAGGAGATGAATCTATATCTCAGAGGGATAGGATTGTTACAGTCCAGACCAAGAAGGGCGGTAATTCCTATAGTAGGAAAGGCCCTGAGTGTGTTATTTGGTACAGTGTCTGAAGAGGATGTAAGAGTTATCCGGAGAAAGTTGACGGATGTAGAAAGGAATCAGAAAACAATAGCTCAGGTGGCTAGGGAGAGTCTGTCGATATTAAACATTACTAGGGTAGAGTTATCTAAAAATAGAGTGAGCATTGACTGGTTGACAAGGAATTTGCATGACTTGCAGGAGGAGGTATCGAACATTACGGAGTCGGTAAGAGCGGAATTGCAAGAATTGGATAATTTTATACAACAATATTTTCAGTTATTGTCCATAATAGCTGGGGTGCGACAAACGAGTCAGTCGTTAATGACCTTGTTAGAACATGTCAGAGCCCAGCTGGATTCACTATCATTAGGACATTTGTCTCCTAGTATAATGACACCGAATTATTTGAGAGAGATTTTAACTAGAATACAAACCGAACTACCCCATCATTTACGGTTGCCTGTAGACCCCACGGAGGAATTATGGAGATACTACAGTGCATTGGGTTGTGTTACCCTGATGGAGGGTGATAAGCTATTGATACTGATGTCTGTTCCATTGTTAGATAGGGACAGTACATTTGAAATCTATCAGGTGATAAATCTGCCTATCCCTTATCCTAGAGCAGACCGGAAGGTGGGAGCTGTGGCCAGATATAGGTTAGAGACAGAGTATATAGCATTAAATCTAGCAAGAAATAAGTTTATGATGTTGCCAGAGGGAGAAGCTAACAAATGTAAGACCGATGCTTTGAGGACTTGTACTTCCATAAGTCCCACATACGTAACGGGCAATTATAATCTCTGTGTGTTGGAATTGTTCAAGGGAGATAAAGGAGGCATAAGAAGATATTGTTGAGTAGAAATTTTAGCCGACGTAGTATTGCCCCAGGCAATAAGCATATCTGATGGAGTCTGGGCAGTGGCTACCCAGAGAGAAATAGACCTATCAATGGTCTGTGAAGGAAAAACTACTCAACCAATAAAGGTAATACCCCCGTTAACAATGGTAGAATTGCCACTGGGTTGTTCCGCATTTGGAATATCGATGTCTCTTCCACCTTACTATCAGGCTGAAGAAAAAATTGAAAAGAAAAAGTCATTTTCGAAATTAATGGAGAATAATTTGAGCAATTGGGCAGAATTGTGGGAACCAATAGTTAAACGATTTCCTACTGTAACATTGAAGAAAATTCCTGAGTTATTAAAACCCATAGAAAAGATAGGGTTCGAACAGCTGAAGGCTAAGTTAGACACTGTGAGGGAAACTGGTACCGAGTGGGTGACTGGTACCCAGTTGCTGATGAATTGGTCAGCAGTTATCGGAACGTTAATTATTCTAGCCATGATAACATTAGTGGTACGGGCACTAATGAGGCATAGAAAATTGGAGTTGAGAAATAAGGCAATGGCAAGCGCTCTCCTGGGTGAGACTGGGGAGCCGATGGGTGTTCTATTTGAAAAGAATGCTGAAGAGACAGTTGAAGTTGAACCTTTGGGGGGAAGTGTAACTACCACCGAACCACCCATTCTGGCTGAGAGAAAGGCCGTGACGAAAAAGGAGAGAAAATAAATGACGAACTTATTAATTGGTAAGAGGTGTTGCAAGCCTCTATATGGTGCATGGATTGAAAATAAATAACAAATTTATTAATTAGTAAGAGGTGTTGCGAGCCTCTATATGATGCATGGATGGAACTAATAACGGAATTATAAATTGGTAAGAGGTGTTGCGAACCTCCGGTTGCATGAGAAATCATTTGATAATTCTAATTATTGCATGAGATATAATATTGTGATGGAACCGTTAATTGGTAAAAGGTGTTGTGAGCCTTGATTATGAAAAAAAAATGGACAGAGGACTCTGGTGTATTGACAATATTGTCAGATCGATTTTGGTGCCAATTATGGCTAATTGACAAAAATGATAGGGAGTAATATGACAATATTGGTCGATGGCGGTACGTGAGGGGTTAACCAAAAAGTTGAGTAGCCAAATATAATTGCCAAGAAGTGTAAAATTGAAATGTCTGGGAAAAAGAATTGAAAATTCTGAAAAAGAATTTTTGACAATAGTCAAAACAGAAAATGGAAAGATGTTGACAGGTAATGGGGGTGACCAATTCGGTTACAAGTAAAATCGCGGATAGAGGAGGAAAGAAAAAATATATTGTTTTAGGATATCATGAACAATTCCCAAGCCTGAAAGAAAAAAAAATTCCCAAGCCTGAAAGAAAAAAAAAAATGAAAATTAGAAATTTGACAATCAGGGAGGATAAACCGTGACCTGGGTCTCTCGCCTGATTGCAGTGACAGGGAGAAAAGGTGTTGAAAGGTGAACAAGGGAATCTTTGTTGATGGTGTGAAGGCTGTCTGGCATGATGATGTCATAAGCAGTAAAATGAGAGAAACTATGTTGGTAGGAGGAAAGCTATCCTCCCGTAGTCCTCACTATGAGGGTAGTGAGAGGGACGACACTGTGGAAGTAGTGAAAAGAGGGTTGGACCCTTTCTGATGACGCTATGGAGATCACCCCTGCCTCAGTCAGAACCTACCCCAGAATATTGGCAATTATTATATAAACAGGCTGATTTTCAAACTCAGCAGTTGGTGGCAGGAGAGCGAAGCCGTTCGGTTCCAGACATAACAGACGAAGACCAGACAGGGACCAACAGATTGGAATTGTGCTTTGCGCTGCCAACTCATATATCGCCAGTCCGCCGCTGGGACAATTTGTTGCTAAGAGAACTTAACCCTCGTCAGGCCGCCGCCTTAGACCATTATACGTCACACCCGCAGATTTTTGTCGCCATTTGTAACTTTAAAGTTTTATAAAATCTTTTTTTTTTATTGTCTACTGCAGAAATCGGAGTTATTTTTTTTTGTTCTGCAATATATGTACCCTTCGGAGTCCAGTCTTCAGCTGCCAGTAACCCCTCTTCCTTTCAGACGTGGCCATTGGCCTTACTTTTAAAGAATCACAACGTGGGACAGGGCAGTGCATGGTCACTTTCCTGGAAGGAACTTTTGATCTGTTTTTTTTCCCACGCTGTAGCAGAGAGATTGGAGGGAGGCGGACAAGGTTGTGGCAAAGAGATACCATAATTGGTATATTTGGCGCCGTGACTGGGGATTGGGGTCGGGAGGTTTGGTATACAATAACCTGCTAAGTATAGTATTACAGAAAGAACTTCTCTACATTTATTAATATCATCTTCTTTAACATCAATTCTAAATTTGTACACATTTTGCTCCTCTGTCATTTCATCCCAGTTTGGTTCTTGTAAATTTTTTAATCAATTTTAATGTATTTCTGATTAAATGGTAAGTTAATTTTTAAAGCTGATAGCATTCTAATTTTTCTTTCACACTCAAACAGTTGTTGTATCGAGATATTATACTGATCCCCACTAGGTTGCCTGTATTGACCAAACCTGGTCTTTAAGTGATCAGTTTGAACTTTGCCAGGTAATATGTATTGCATTTTCAATTATTCTATGTAATACTTGGCCAGTTCTAGAAATGCATAGGTTGTATGATGCAAAGCAGTGAAGGTTTCCTTTGTTAATTTACCATTTCTTCCAGAAATGCTATTCCAAGATTCTATCCAGTCACAGAATACAGAGATAAATCTAAAATTTTCTTTATTCATTCTAAATGGATTACAGTATTTATTTCTAAGCCAACAACCCTTATGTGTTTGTTGTTTTTTTTAATATTCATTATTGTCCACCAAATATAAAATATGTTTATATGTTTTGCAACTTCTTCAAAATTAGGCAAACATTTCTGTTTTCCTAGGGTCAATAATTCCTGAACAGTGTATTCATTAAAAATTTGCAGAACTAAATCAACATTTTGCCTTTCTAGATTAGTAGGAGAAAGTGCCTTTGAGGTTAATTTATAACAATATTTCAAAATTGACTGAGATTCAAGGGCATGAAGTTTCTATAAGGTACAAAATGGGGTACTTTGGGTACTATCTAACTCATGATTTCCATTATGACAAAATTTTGAAAATAGCATGCATTTATTTGCATCTTTTTCACCAATCCAATTGTTTCTAATGCATTTTGATATATGGACTGAGTCGAAGAGAAAGAAGAGAGGTTGAGACTTTATAACTGGGTGTGGATATACACTGGAAAGCTTTAGGAGACTGCAAAAGAAAGATATAGCTTTTTTATTTATAGCATTATTATCTGTTATGATTGATAATACTGTAAAGCCTATCTCCTCTAAACCAATTATTATACATTTAACTGTGTCAAAAATAAATTCTCAGCTTTAAGACATTTAATTGGCATAAAATGCACACCATCATTACACTGTGAGAATACACTGCTAAGCATAAAAGCAAAAGCACTTGTAGCTTCATTACTGTTGTCAGATAAGCCAAAAATATTACCACCCTTATAATCAGTATAAGGTTTTAGGTGAATTTCATCAACAAGTAAAGATACTGTGGTGTCCTTCTGCACTAGTAACTTGAATTTATTTTTAATATACATAAGAAAATTGTTATCATGTTGCTTAATCAAAGGATTCACTTATATTGATAAGGTTAGTCTTTTAATGGTTGAATAGCTAGGTAAAATTATATTTTTGCTGTTTCTTAACAATTTGTACCCTTTAGAGGAGCAGTTATATAACAACAAAGAAAATATCATTTCTGTTGAATAATCAAACTTATTCTGTGTCATTAGGTTTAGCTGCTCATATATAAATTTTATTGAATTAAAATGTTTGTTTGATTCTTGTTGCACCAATAATAGAAATGACATTACCAATTTTAATATAAAAATCATATTCTGAGGTTCAGTTTGCTGTTGTTCGGTGTCCATTTTCTTCATACTTTCTATCAGAATTTTAAGAGAATTTTGATCAGTTACATGTTTAGAAATTTTATGGTCCCCTATTTTATTAATTTCCACATCTCTACAAAATACATGTACTTCAAAATCAGATTCAATTACAAGAGACAGATTGATTTTTGGACATGGAGATTTGATGATGCTGCATATAAGTGTTTCTTGCTGCCAAACAACACTTCAGTAATTTCTATCAAGAAAATTTAACTTTCCTTCTAGATCATTCATACTATGGAATTTCTTCTGCTTTTTATACGCAAAGTCATCTGTAATACTTTGATTTAAAGCACGTTTATGGGCAGAATTCTGTCAGAATTTAGTGACTCTCTTGAGGTTTTCAATGAAGACATATGAGGGACAGTTAGGTAAAATTCTAAGGATAGCACCATCACAAAGATATGCTTTTTGAAGTTTAACTTCAACTGTGACATCTGTTTTTTCATCAAAAGTTGACAATTCTCTCCTTATGTCCTCCAGTCAAAAATGTAGTTCACATACCTAATAAGATTTTAAAAACCAAACCTATTTTAAATTTTTGTGAAAATCTAAAAAAATCAGTCAACAAAAATCTACAATATGAGCATTTTTCTCATAATTCTAGGAAAAGTGAAGAGAGTGTTGTGATATTTTCAAGGAACATAATTCATTAATTCAACAAAAGATAATTAGTGACAAAGCTATGTACAAATAAAGAGAGAATTTTTAACGTTTACTGATTTTTTTAAAATTAATATGAAAAATGAAAAAATATTTTTTATGAATAAAACTCTAAAAAATTATTAAATTATTAGAATTATTTTTTATGCCTATAAAGATATTCTTTTATGAATTTATATTGAAAATTTCTTTAAAGTTTATTTTTAAAAAAGTAAGATTTTCAGCTTTTAAAAACTTTTGTAACTTTTTTTTTAATGTGTTGTGAATTACAAAAACATGAAATTAACTTAATCCTTAGAGTTTCAATTGAATTTAGTAGCTTTTTAAAACAAAACTTTGTTTTAATATATTGTAAATTACAAAAATATGAAATTAATTCAATTAAAGTTTTATTCATAAAACAATTCTAAAAGAATGTTAGAATTATTAGAATTATTTTTTACACATATTAAAATTATTCCTAAATAAATTTATATAACAAATTTCTTTAAAGTTTAGTTTTTTAAATGAGGTTTTAGCTTTTAAAAACAATGCAAATGATAAATATATCTTAACTTTCTCACTAGAGTTAACTTTATGTTGTGAATTACAAAGTGATGAAATTAATCTAATCATTAAAGTTTCAATTGAATTTACTTATTTTTTGATACAAAAAAAAAAAAAAAAATTACTCACTCTGATGAATTTAGTAGGTGAAAAATTCTCTTTTCATTGTACAAATCCAAACATCAGATAATTCTTTATCTTGTAGCAGAAAGAATTCTGAATTTTTGTTTGGCGCAGAAATTAATTTGACCATTGTGGTCTTGTCACATATTTTCACCTAATAGGGATGACTTATCCCATCCTGCCTGGAGGACTTTTCCGGGTAACATAAAACACAGTGAAAGTGTGCGAAACTTTCTCTCCTCGGCCATCTTTTGAGCAGGATGGACCTGTCCTCTCTTTCTCCCCAGCAGCAGAACAATTCACCATGAGGAGAGCACATTTAATTTATGGACTGTTGTGCCTAGGAGATCAATCCTTCATGATTCATTCAACCCTCCTAGACCAACGGCTCCCAGATGATTTAAATTAGGTGTTAAATTCCACCTCTGACTACAGCAATTCGATAACTCATGAAGGTTGATATGTCATTAAATAAAAGAAACCAAACCAGAAGGTATTGGAGGGAGAGAATTTTTTTCTCCTGAAAAACCTAACAAGGACTTATAGCCAGTGAACATTGTGAAAGAAAGTAATTGTAAAATTTTTTAAAGACTAAACACTATGCAAGTGCCTCTTTTTCTAATTTGAGATAGTTCTTTTCAGTTTTAGTCAGAGCTCTAGTATACCAAACTCCAGACTCCAATCCTCGGTCACGGCGCCAATTATACCAGGTCCGTACCCGGTCCTCGATTACGGCACCAAATATAACCCCTCAGGGTCACAACCTGGTTTAAACGATACCAATTATGGTACCCCTTTGCTACAACCTTGTCCGCCTCCCTCCAGTCTCTCTACTACAGCGCGGAAGAACAGATCGAAAGCTCCCTCCAGGAAAGTGACCATACACTGCCCTGCTCCACGTTGTGATTCTTTAAAAGAAAGGCTGATGACCACGTCTGAAAGGAAGAGGGTATACTGGCAGCTGAAGACTGAAATCCGAAGGGTATATGTTGTAAAACAAAAAAAAAACACAACTCCGATTTCTGCAGTAAAACCTTTTTATTATTACCTACTGCAGACTTCCGATGTAAAAGACTTTGCTTTAGTATGTCTTCAGCTTCAGGCAATGAATAATTCAAAGTCTACTTAGAATTCTATGATGATATATGTCAATTGGGGCTGAGCATCTTGATCAGTTCAAGTTAATCTTACCTGAAGATGTTGGGTTGATGTTGTGGGTAGAGAAGTATGCATTCAGGAAAACCAAGCTATCATACTTAGAATATCTCATTAAATGAAATTGTTTTTTCATCCAATTAAAGATAACTTGGTGGCTATAGTTGAGACTTCAAATAATTTACCTACTATAAATTTACTATTACTGGTGATGAATTTACTCAACATGGGTTTGTTGGTACATCTTGTATGAAAGAGTATGTAACTATATCTTAACTTGGTCAAAGACCTTGAGTCAATTTTTAGATGATGTTCATAATGTCTCAAACATAGCAAAACTCCTACTAAAACAGAGTTGCACCTCTGGGTATGGCCCAGCCAACCCTGACTAATGCATGGGGGAAAAATTCTACTTCTCCATCCGGGCCTGCTTTTCTCATATAGTTCAGACTATATATTTCCATAAATTTGAAAATTAGAAATAAATTTAAATGACAGGCCAAACACATCTCTACATAAATAAAAAGGAAAAGAAATTGAGTGATTGAGTTTTTAAAAAATAATAAAGAAACAATGAAACAAAGCAAATTAAAAATAATCAACAAATGTAAAGGATTGGTCACTCCCTTTCTGGTTTAATAACTGATATTCAACTTTCTTTACTAAATCCAATCACTTTTGCTAAATGATACTGGCACCCATGAAATGGTTTTAAAGTATTTGTTATGTATAAAAGGCTAATAAAGAATTTTTTTAACTATTTAAAAACCACAAATTAAGATTTAAAGTATAGACAAAAATAGTTCATTTCTAATATTCTATGATTGATATTCAATGGTTTGTTTTTACTACTATCCTCATCTGAAATATGTTTTCTTTCACATCTTGACCAGTTTATTGTGCAAAATCTATTGTTGATCTATGAATAAGAGAACTCTTCACAAGACAAAATTTTACTTGGAAAATGAACTGATATATCTATGGAAAAGAACAACAATGATAAAGATAATTTTAAAGAAATAAACATCTTAACTGGACATTGGCATGATGGTTAGAGTGTTCACCAATGGCCCAGGAGACTGGTGTTCAATCCCAGGTTGAGTCATACCAAAGACTCAAAAAATGGTACTTGATGCCTCCTTACTTAACACTCAGCATTATTTGGTATGGATAAAGTGGAGCAATCCAGGGAAAGGAGTAGCGCCCTCTCCTACACCTTGGTGTAGTAGCTATCGAAAAGGGGGCCACCAGGTCATCCTCGACTACGGTTGCCAACTTTTTTTATATATCAACAATTGATCTTAAAATTTCATAAAGGAATTATACTTGTCTATCATGATCAAATTCATTGCGAATTCAAATTGATTCTTTAATAGTTG
This sequence comes from Sepioteuthis lessoniana, assembly GCA_963585895.1. Taxonomy (NCBI): domain Eukaryota; kingdom Metazoa; phylum Mollusca; class Cephalopoda; order Myopsida; family Loliginidae; genus Sepioteuthis; species Sepioteuthis lessoniana. The sequence goes on from OY757912.1 coordinate 2,580,081, forward strand.
TAAATTAGGAGGTAAAGATAAATGTGAGCAATGAAAAAACTCAAGAACAATTTCCGTATTACCCTGTTTATACAGAACTTGTTCAATTTAAGATTTTTAATTTCACCATCATTTAAAAAATTTATTTTAGTTATATCATCATCAAATTATTATTATTATGAACATTGTTTAATTGATGTACAAATTAGATTTTTTCAAAAAAATTGTGGATTTTTGTCTTATCTAATTAATTCTAAATCACTGCAAAGACAATGAACGTTGCTAAAATTAAATAAATTATGTCAGAAAATAGAAAGCTTACAGCAACAGCTGCGCTGCATGAAAATAGTGAAGAGGTAAGAAGAAAGGGAGATAAGAAATATGGTAACTACATAATTAATCTCTCAGCCAATCACACTTCTCTGAACGGTATCCAGATGGTTTCTTATTCTATTGTCAACATGAATATCGATAATGAAATGATGAACAACAGTCAAGAAATTCACGAAAATAGGAATGCACTCTAATTAACAGGTAGTCGCTTTCATATATAATAGTTTGATAATATTTATATGGCTTGCAGAAGCTAATAATTGCTCGGTAAAAGCCATTCCACCCTGTAAATTCTACAAACCATATCTTTAGTTGGAAATCGCCGCTTCTTCAGAGCCGTTTTTGTTTAACGAGTTAATATTTTGGTACACACATTAAAAGCAGATAATATTGATTTAAAGTTACTGGAACCGGTTTATTCATTTATTTTTTTATCCTGTTTATTTTGGAGCTGAGGTGTTTTCATGCTTCCTTTAATTCATCAAAGTTGTTTAAGTAAACAACTTAAATTTTGTTTGACATTCAGCGAGTATAAAGTACTTCATCTTAAGTAATTTTCTTCATTTATCCTTTTTATATCAATTTTTTATTCGATTCAGATATCGATGAATCAAATAAAATTTCGTGACTACGTGCATATTTACCTGCTCATTTTTAGACTATTTTATTTGTTTATTTATTTAGGAGGATAGAGCTGTACCTTTGCTGTAAATTTTAAAAGAATGCAAAAATACATTAAAATGTCTACTCCGTAATTCGCTGATGGAAGAAGGTAAAAAAAACTCTTTAAGTGTTAAAGAAAGAAATTAAAAAAGATTTTTTTAAAAATATGTTTTTTATTTAAAGTTCAGTAAACAAAAACCTTATATATATATATATATATATATATATATATATATATATATATATATATATATATATATTCTAAAATAATGATTTAGCAACAAAGAAAATAACTTTTTTGTTCCTTAAGTTTCAATTAACGTTTGCGTAGAAATTCTCTTAGGAAACTTGTCTCTTTAAAAAAAAAAAAAAAATTCTCTCTTGTTTACACCGGTTCGAAATAAAAATCGGCTGCTTGAGAGTAAAAAAATAAATAAATAAATGAAACTGAAAGCGACTTCTTGAAATTATAAAAATACACTTATTTGAATTGGGGTGTTTTTCTTTTGTTTTGTTTGTTTGTTTAGTTTGTTTGCTTGTTTTTGCTTTTTTAATCGTGGTTAATTTCTTTTGGTGATACATAAGCACTAAACACTAAATCAAAAATGTTTTTTATAATTTTTTGAAACCATCAAATAATAGAACTCTCTTTTACACTTCAAAATTAAAATTATAATTATACATGTTTTTTAAAAGATTATGATTTTTCGGAATATTTGTTTTTCATTGATATTCTAAAGGAAAAAAAAGTAAGTCTACTTTCATCCCTAGCTAACTTTTAAAAACTTATTTAAATTTTTTGCATTACCCATTAAGATATTCGCTTCGCCACCCTTCGTTATCGGATTAGTTGCTAGAGAAAGGTGGTTGTTGTTGATGATATTATTGTTATTATCAATATTATTATTCACCATAACGATTATGATCGCAAATATCCAAATCCTTCACCACAATGACTGATTTTCCATTCCTGTTAAAAATGTTTTGAATCCCAACGTTAGCGTAAAAATTTTTTTTTTTGTGTGTGCTTGTGGGATCCAATTTTAGTATTTGTACCGCCGAAACTAGTACCAAACAAAATCGAATATTTTCTTTTGCATTTAAAACGTGTTATTCTTTTCGGTTTTGGGGATTAAATTGTGACGTTGTTATTAAAATCATTTTAAAGTAAATTCACTTCTTGATTTTTGAGATTTTTACGTTTAATTGTTATTAATACTATTATAACTTTAACCCAAAACAAAACAGCTTAAATTGCAAAAGAAAAAAATAATAATAATAAAATAATAACAGTTAAAAGGAGAAAAGATAAATCGAAGTAAATTAACAAAAGAATTAAAAGAAAAAACTCCAATTAACTCTTTTCTTTTTTTAGATAAAGATGAAATATCAGTAATTTATTTTGATGGAGATCACACTATTGCAACAAACTTTTCAAAATAATATCTTACTTTTATTTGGCAAAATCTTGTCTGACGGACGAATTCGTCTTGTGATTTCGATCTTCACATGTGCATTGTACTGCGCTGAAGTCTTTTTCAGAGAACGTTTACTACTAAAAATAGAATAATGCTATATCATCTATGAAAGCAACACAAATAAGATTAATATTTTCTGGTTTTCTATCCAAAAAGTTTTACCGAAGTTCACTATATCGAGTAAAAAAAACTTACACCGATTCCTTTTTTTATTATTTTGGGAGCACACATGATTGGTTATTCAGAAATAATCAAATGTTGTGATAATCATCTTGCTACCAAGCTTTAAATAGTAAACGCCCTTCTGTGATTAAAAAAAATGTACATTGAATGAACATGACAAACTATTTTGATTTGAAGTAATACTAGTCATGAAAAAGAACATTTTGATGACAAGAATTAAAAAGAAAAAAAACACTTTAGTTTTACAATTACTTTTTGTATTTTTTCTAATTATTACAAATTGCAATTGTTCTTACTTTCTTGATAAATATGTCAAATATAGGAATTTATCCTTGTTGCCGGGTTGATATATCAATCCTGCAAACTTTTAGAAATGAGTGAAGTGACACAGAAAAGGCAAAGATGAAGAAGGCAAGTGAGTAAATTCAAAGCCTACTTTTATTTGGCAATAAATACAAAAGACAGTGTAAAAGAGAATTGATTAAGAGCAGTTTTGTGTGCTCTTGGACTGATGTGAAGCTAGCAGTTTGCAGGATAGGTAATGTGGCCAGAGTTGCTGGGCATAGCTGCTATGCTAATGAAGTCAATGGTAGTCCGAACGGTGTCATCTGCTCATGGACTGATAGGCTACTCTGTGTGGTCTCACTGTGTCTGGCTGGCTGTGAATTTGGCATCGTCCTCATGGTGTCGACCTTGGATGTAGTTGGCTACTCTGAAAGGGCAGTATTAGGAGATAAAACTTGTCCCCTTTAAAGAGCATTTAAAAAGAAAAGGCTGGACTTCTGTGTTCACTGCTTGCTGTTGGAAAAAGGAGGTGATAGCATCTGGTCGGCAGGAGGTGCTGGAAGTACCATACTCTGAAACTCTTTGCCTAAGGCCAAGCGAGCCTTTCTGATCAGTCTGAGTTTTTTTGGCCACTATTTATATAAGGATGGGGTTACAACTGTGCAGGGTTTTCTTTTTGCTAAACTTCTAGTTTCTAAGAATGTAGGAGTAGCTTTAGGCTATGACTTCCTTGTTACACAGATTTATTTGAACTATTCTCATCCTGAGACAGCAAAATAAGAATAGTCTACTCCTGTGGGTATGGATTGAATAGAGGATTCAATTTGAAATTCAATCAATATTACCAAAAATGACAGACATCTGAAGACCAGATGGTACAGTGCCAGAAAAATTGTGAATATAACAACCAAAATGAGAACAATAGTTTGAATGAATTCGTGAATAATTGAAATATTCATGAATATCTAACTCCTGTGCAACTTTACTTAGATTGATTATCTTTTTCAAATAAATTATAAAAATTTAGATTTTTTTTTCACATATCCTTCAGTGCAGAATTACCCTTCATTTGTATTTGATTTGATAATAACACTTTTCAAAATGCCATAGATTTTGAATCAAAAGTCTTACAAAGTTATTTGTTTAAAGTTGTTGTTGAAGAATTAACATGTTTCACTTGGTTAATAGAGAGGGGAAATACTAGAAAAAGAAAAGCATGTGTTTTTGATAAAGAAGAAAGCAGTTGTGAATGAACCCAATGGATTTTCAAAGATTAAATAATTTTGAATAAAGTTTATTGTACCAAATTGAAATAAGAATAAATTGTATGGATGATATTTCATTTGGCATTTCATGATCAATCTTTAAAAATATGATTAAGGTAACAAAAAAAGAAATTCCACTGTTTCTGAAATTATGCCATTACTCCTCTCTTTAGTTTAGAACAAATAATGTGAATTGGAAATTACTAAAATGCAAAAAATACATTAAAATGTCTACTCCGTAATTTGCTGATGGAAGAAGGTAAAAAACTCTTAAAGTGTTAAAGAAAGAAATTAAACAAGATTTTTTTTTTTTAATATTTTTAATTTAAAGTCCAGTAAACAAAAACCTTATATGTATTTCATTATTAATTTTGTATATATAACAATGTAAATAAATTCAGTTAACTTTCAAAGCAACAGATGATGATTTGTTGGAATTAAAGCTAAAACTGATGGATTCTTACTGTGTGTAACAACTGATTTAAGATCAGAATAAAATGTTTACAAAGTTCAAATATTAAGTACAAAGCCAAGCCAACTACTTATTACTCTTTATAATGAAATAAGAGTTATTTTTATTTATTTATTTTTGAATTTGAAGAGATTCATCCTGTATTTATAAATCTGAGTTTTAAAACTGGACCATTTGATATGAATGAACTGAAAACTACCAAAGACAAAATAGAAGAAGGAAAAACTGCTGATCCAAATGGTATTCCCCCTGAGGTACTCAAAAGTTGTGTTTTTGATAAAATTTTCTGAAGGTTCACAGACAAGCTTCTTACAAATTTGAAGACTCCAAACTAGTAGTGCAAAAGTAACCAGATACCAATTCCAAAAAAAGGCAACCTCAGAGAACTAACATCATCTTTTTTAACTTTCATTGTGATAAACAATGTTACTTGACCAAATTCTCAATCAGCCAGGTATTTGTAGTGCAATGGAAATGGAATTGGCAACCAGAGTTCAAATCCTGGATGAGGCTGTTTACATTCCATTTTACACTAATACACCTCTGGGAAAGGTATGCATCTGACTATTCTTGTTGTAGTAGTAGAGCACATTTGGTTCTTTAACCTTGGTGTGGCAACTGGTCTAAGAAAAGGAAAGCTCTGAATTCAAACCTGTTTAACTCCTCTTAAAAAAATAGACCTTGTGTTGCATCTTGCTTGTGCAGGGAGGCTAGGTAAATTGAATCACCACCCTGAGGCAAAATGAAAATGGTTTTAGGCTGATCAACATTGCATGTTGTCTCTGGCTAATAATCAAAGGTGGCAAGACCAGAACATTGCCTGTTAGCATCACCTTTGTTGATTTCAGTAAAACCTTTGATAGTATTCTATGCTCAAAATCCTACAAATAAATGGGTTATTGAAAGAGCTGGTTTTAACTATAAGAAAGACTTATGAAAATACCAGAATTAGACTACTCCCTGTAGACAAAGAAACTGAATTTTTCCAGATACTGCAAAGAGACACACTTGAAATTTTTTTTATACATCAAGCAATCAACAAGAGAGAGAGAGGAAAGTGCAGGATTCACCATAAAAATTATACAAAAAGTCAGCTATCTCTGATCTTGGTTTTGTTGATGATATTGTGCTAATATACAAGATCAGGCTACACACAAATGTGAAGAAAACTGAGTACATGATCTTCAAGCAGAATGTTGATGTTGAGAGCAATGAATGCCTCAAAGCTGAATGCATTTGAAGATTTCAGTTACCTTGTAGGTTGGGTGAACAGCTCTGATAACAATATCAAAATTAGAAAAGCTTAGGTATGGACTGCATGCCATAAACTGCCAAGAGGAACAAAGATATAGTTGTTCCTAGCTACTGTTGTATCAGTGCTCTTGTCTGATAGCAAGACATGGCTATTCATGAAAAGAATAGAAAAAAGTTTTTATCTCTGCTATGCAAGTATGCTGTGTTTGGCCCCTCAATGTAAAATTGCAGCAGCACATGATAAACAGTTGCTTGTATTGTGGCTCTAGTGTAAAATAGAGCCTTGAATAAAAGAAGTGACTTGAAAAAAAACTAGTTGTGAACTTTAATTGGGGAGATAAGTTAAATTGATCCCTGAAATTAACTTAGTTTTAACTGTGTAAGTTCTGTGGCAAGTTTAATAAACATGTGATGTTGAATTACTCTAACCTTCAAATTGCATTAATCCCTATAGTTCTGTAGTCAATTCCCCATGAACATCAATTTTTCAGGATTGGAGAGAATCTTTGGTAACTTCTGCATTGAGAAAAATCTTGTAAGTCATATCTAGAAGTTTCTTCTTTCTGCTACATACCTTACTGAAGTCTAAGTTGGAATTAAATAAAATCAGATTTGCATGTGTATCATGATATTGATTCTTTGTTGATAAATTTTGAGCCTTATCCACTGCAGGTTTGCCAAAAGAATGTGAAGCAACCCTACAAAGCATCAAAGTTTTACAATATTGAAACCTCCCAAAAGTAAGTGAGATCAGAGAACATTCACTCAATCAGGACATTGTGCACACCATTCTGAAAAGTTGATCCACAACATTGTGATGATTTTTCAGTTTTGACTATGAGGAAATATTTCTTTGTAAACATCTTTTCTTCTGATAAGATCTGTTAAAAGTTGTAATTCATTTATTATATCTATTCCTTCTCTGTAAAAAGGGGTAAATGGTTTTACTTATATTAAAAATCCAATTATCTTCAATTTTTTTTTTTTTCTTGGGTGTTTTCATTTTAAATAAGCTGTTTGCCTTAAATACAGTATTTTTTGTCAAGTGTTAACATGGTAAGTATACAATTTCTTGAATTTTGATTTTGATAGTTTTTTTTTTTTAAGTTGAAATTACTTGGTTATAAAAACATTTTCTGAAATTTTGTGCATAAACTACATATATGATCAGGTCACTTTACACAAATTTTTACATTTTTAATTGATTTGGTCAATAAACTCTTTGAGGCAAGTGGGCCCACCCTATCAAATTCTGTAATCAGGGGGAGGGGGGCTTTGGAATTCTTTTGTAAAAATCATTTCTCAGGTCTTAACCAAATTTGGTTTTCTTTCAGACTCCTGTGTTTGTTGAGTAAACAAACTGTATCCTAAATAGAACATCTTTTTAAATTGTGTTAATTTGGTATTTTTTCTTTAGTTATAGAAAAAGTCTTTGATTTTTTATTGATAGAGTTGACTGAAATGTTATATTCATATCTATGTATTCTGTTTTGTTTTTATTGACATTTGTTAATATTGTTTTTGCTGTTATTTTAGCTATTATTAGAGACAGACCACCGTTCTTGGGCTTTTATTCTATAAGTACGTATGCAATATGTATCTTCCTAAATCTTTGCTTCTTTTCTCTTTAACAGTCATGGTGCATACATACAAATGTGTAAGAGCTGTGAAATCTTTGCACCTAGTTGCACCAAAAATGACTTGAATGCAGCTATTTCCTGCATCAAGGTGAGAAAGAGAGAGAGCATGTGAAAAGTCTTCAAAGTAAAGGGAATTCCAAGAGGAACCCTTTACAACTATCTGGAACCTGCAGTGAAACATGGTCCATTAGTGGATATCCAAAATTGTTACCTATAGAAATCTAGCCCAGTATGTTTCATTTCTTGATGATTATGGATGCACCTTCAATAAATTTTACCTTGTGAAAAGCTTTTTAGACAAGGAAGCAAATGTATGATATGTATTTACTCAACCCCTCCACTATAAGCAGGATGTGACATAAGTTCAATTTTGTGAAGATCACAAGAGGGCAAACAAGGAAAAGCTGGTAAACAGCCATGAATTGCCTGCCTTTGTTGTTGCTATAGGTAACATATTAGGATATACAAATGAGATTCTCATGCAAAGGAGTGTCCCCAAAGTGTCGAGACAAGGCAGACACTCAGCATTCGGCAGGGTTGTCTCCAGCCAGTAGCTTGATATGCCATCAATAGAAGGTTCCTGTCCGTGTTATTACAAAGGTTTTGTTTATTGAATTATCCCCCTGCTTCTACAGATTACAAGAACTTGGATATCAGATTGTTCATCTTTTATAAATTTTTCAAATAGAGTACAACAGGTCTGAATTCAAAGTTTCTCTTCTCATAGACTGGTTTTCATACTAAAGTGAAAGAGTCCAGTCTTTCCTACTATTTTCACATGACAACAATATGCCAAATGTAGAATATATATAGTTGCAACTATAAATTGATCTGAAACATTTACCTTTTCGTTTATCTTTACCATTTCATACCAAAATGCACCTAGCTCTATACTTATTCAGTCTCAAACAAGGGAGATAATTCTCTCTTTTTAAATCTCCCTTTTATTGCATACAGGCACAACCTTATGAAAAATGGACAGTTCTTTAGGGCTCAAAATGTTATGTGCAAATAATCTGCACAGAGCCCAAGAAATTCTTGATAGCATGAGGTGTGAGTACCAAAGGCCTGATGAGGTATAAATGCCTTCCATGGGGTGTTCAACTGTTGCATGGCCATCATGTACTTATGCCACTCTGGAATAAGAGAGAGAATTCCCTTTTGTTCTTACTTCAAACAACAGAGTATGTCAGATATTTCATTACATAACATAAAGCCTTGATCAGCATATGCACCAGAACATAAGTTGTAAAAAGGCTGATGTTAGTGTTGAACAGCTGAACAAATTTTTTCAAAATTTAAAATTTAATGAACTTGACAGGATACCTCCAGAAAACATTAATTTTTGAACTAAACTTTTTTGATGATCTAAAAGGCATGTGATATTATTTAGGAGAGGCATAAAGAATCTTGAAAAAATCATGAAAACTTTAAAGAATAGTTTCTCTGTGATGCTTGCTGGCAGAGCCCCTGGTACTTGCACCATATGCTATGTACAAGTCAGAGCATCTTATTAACTATTGGATGTTGAATGCATTGAGTAATACAAGGTACAGCCAAACAAAATCCAGCTGTTTTATAAGTTTTCTTTCTGCATAGATTGGTTCAGAATTGTAGTGTTGCCTTTGTTACAGTATCATTGATAATGATTCTCTTAGAGTAATGAACAACCTAATGTTCCACATGTTAGCCACAAATGATTCAATTGAATGGAAGAAATAATATTAAATTCACTTAACTTCCTCCTAACAGGCCTCATCTCCTCCAACTTCTGGATGTGTCTATGGAACTATGAAAAAGATTTGGCAGAATGTTTTAATTGGATGGAAGCCTGGCTCAAAGAAACATTACAGCATGTTATTAAAGAAATGCTTATTATTGATGATTTACTTTACAAGTCATTTCAAACAACAGGCATTTATTCCTTCAACACGAATTGAATTGTTAACAAGGTGCATCATTCTGATACCCAGGAAATTATTCCTGTTAGAGACCTCATTAGTCTCAGGGTTATTGGTGATATTGAAAAACCAAAGAAGGTACATAGAAAGCTGGTTGGCAAAGATGAAAGATTCTTTTAGGATGACAAAAATTGAACTTCTCAAGTTATCAAGCTGGACCATTATAAGTGGCACTAAGTTTCACTGTGGGTAGCTATGAAAAAAAGAGACAACTTGAAACAAGTTTCATTTTCTCTCATTATCTTAGTGATATAGAACCTATCTGTATTAATCAGTCACAAGAAGAGATAATAGAAGATGTATTGGTACCAGAAGAGTTGGGTGAAAATAAATAAACAGGAACTGGGTGATTATGTCCTTGTCAAATTTATAAGTTAGAAGTACAGATTTCATTATGTAAGAAAATTAGAGCGACTTGATAATGATGTGACATAAATGATAAAGTATGCAGGAATTATTCTGATGATTCCTAGAATTTTATATTTGTAAATCCTAAGAATCCTGACAAAACACTAATTCAGATGATATTGTCATAAAGTTGCTTCAACTCATTTTTGTCAAAGATTAACTTTTATTTTATATATATATATATATATAATTAATTATCCATTGGGTCTGAAGAAGTCCTGTATTAATTTTTTTTCTTCATGTTTTTGGTTCACACCAGAAACTGAAAATACGGGATCGAAATAAATTTATAATCATGAATTAATCGGTCTTTGGTTTTTTTCTTAAAGAAATATATATATATATATATATAACTGGTATGATTGTATGCTAGGTAATGTAATGCTTTAGATATCTGTATTAAATCATATCAACCTATATTTATCCTCATCTCTGATCATAATGGAGTTCAATCCCAGGTCAAGTCATACCAAAGACTCAAAAACATGGTACTTGATACATTCTTGCTTAACACTCAGCATTATAAGGTACAGATCAAGGGTAAAGTGGAATAATCCAGGGAAAGGAGTAGCACCCTTCCCTACACCTTAGTATTGCAGCTATTGAAAAGAAGCCTTCAGGTCACCCTCGGCTACGGTTGCCAACTTCACTTATGATCATAATGTTGGTTTTTACTTCGCGTGGGCCCACTTACCTAATTTTTTAGTATTTTTATGATTTTTTTATCCCTCTTTGATTGTCTATATTCATTCAAAAACATAACTCATGTAAAAAAAAACCCGTAAAACATCACAAAAACTATTTTTATAGAACATTTGATTGTTGGGATTGCTATTTTTTTAATTGCAATATTTTTCAAGAAAGATTTAATTTTTGTTAGTTTTTATTGTTTTGGGATCATCTCAATTAAATGTGTTTTAATTGACATTTTAATCATTTTTTTTTCCAGAAATTTTGAGTGAATACCTTAATTAAAAACAATGGATGATAATACAAAAGTGATGCTTAAGTTAGCGACTCTTTTAGCTCAACAAAATAATGCTAGAGTAAATAATACACCTGGACAAAATCCTCTTACTGAATTAGCAACTCAATTACTAATGAACAGTGCTAATGAAACATTAGCAATACCTACTTCAATGCAATGCAATTCTGCAAAGCAGCAGCAGCAGCAGCAAGATAACCATAATTCAAATACGTATGCTACACAAGTTATGACAAATTCTCAAAATATAGACACTTCTAACCATATAGCAGATGCATATAATACTTCACACAATCAAAGAGTTGAAGTTAACATAAAACCAATTACCAACAAAACAACTGAAGATATATCGATAAATACTTCAGTTGCAAAAGATATAATTACATTGACACCACCCGTAAATAGAGATTCCTATGGAATTGTGTCTTCTGCCATTGGAAACAGAGAAAGTTTTTCTCCTGTAAATAGGGAGAATTTTTCTGTTCATTCACCTGTCCTCAAAGATAGTTTCAATGGCTCAGTTACAAATTCTTTGCTAAATACCTCAAATATGAACAGAGATATGTTTACTGTTGCTTCTTCAGGCTGCAGAGACTCATATACTACTACTTCTACAGTTAATAGAGGAAATGTTTTTCCTGTCACATCTTCTGCAAACAGAGATACATATACCACTTCTACTGTTGGCAATAATGCAACTCAACAATCTTTAATGCCAACAGTAAATAGAGACTCTTTCTCAACTTCTCTGAATAGAGATGGTTATTGTAATTCTGTTCTCAACAGGGATAATTTTAATTTAAGCAGAGATACCAATAATTCAGTGTGTCCTGATACTCGGGACTCATTCTCAACAAATTGTTCTGTTACCAGAGATTCTTTCACAGATAATTCACCAATTATTAGAGATTCTTTTCCTATAACTTCCCCCATAAATAGAGAAACTTATACAGGTACATCTATGACTTATCCTACTACTTCTGTGAACAGAGGTTCTTTTAGTTCACTTGGTACAGAAGAGCAAGAGTCTTTTACAATGAATTCTCCTAATAGAGTTCAAGAAGGAACCTCAATTAATACAGTGAATATGATGAGAAATGATATAACCAATAATTCCTCCTTAAATAGAGTTCAGGATGAAATGGCTATAAATCGTGTTGATGATGTTGTTGTAAGCAGTATAAGCAATATGAACACACCAATGTGTAGCATGTCTTCTATGACTCCTTCAAGTGAAATGCCAGTAAATTCAAATAATTGTGCATATTATAAGCGACCAATACAAGGAGAGAAAGGACGTTCATATCCTCAACCAGTAATTTTAAGATCTCGTCCTCGTCCTGCAAAAGAAAGATCTAAAAGAGGTCCCAAAGAGAAAGATTATTTCAGGACTGCTTTCTTTTGTTTACCAAGTGTGACTGCTCGGCTTCCAAGATTCACTTCTGCAGATCCAAGAGAACAAGAACTTGTCTATGAATACCAAAAGAAAGGATATGGTAAGATGTTACTGTTTCTTAGAATTTTCTAAAAATTATTCTCAGTGTGTGTGTGTGTGTATTGTAAATCTAAAAAAACAAAATTAGGATTTCTTAAGTCTGACTCTTGATGCTAGCCAAGCTTTAAAACAGGAATTCTTCCAAGCTGTAGCTATGTTGCACTACTTGGATTCTCATAAAACACATGCAGGTTTGATTTGGTTGATTTCTTTGTTTAATACCATATCAATCTTTGTGGGTTATTTAATGCCAAAGCCATCCCTAGAAGAACAGCAGTGATATTTGTAAAAAAGAAATGGACTTACCCCCGGAAAAACGTGCTCATGTGTGCCTAGCATGCAAAGGCGAAAATGTCTGCTCTAACATGTTTTAAGAACTCAAGATCTCTGATTCTCACAAGACCAACGAGACATGTGCAAAGGTCTAAGCTTAAGGAAGAAGATAAGAGGGATTTCGACCAGATGAAGGCTACAATATATTCAGCTTTTGCCGCAGATGGATTCATGGCATTTGATCAATTCGTCGAGCGATGGCTCCACCATGGGAAGTCGGTTGTTTATCTGGCAGAGTTGCGGAGGCTTTTGGAGGAATAAGTGACCAAGGCCTGGCATGGGCGTTTGTGCAAGAGTTGCCAGACCGAGTGAAAAGTCTTCTTCATGCCTCAACCTGCATGGATGGACTATTGATCAACCAAGTATTGGCTCAAGCACGAGCTAGCATGAAAGATAATACAATTGAGGCGGTGTTGGCTGTTGCAGCCATTCAAGTAACACGGGATGAGACTAAATCGCTTGACAGTGGGGACTTGTATGATTTCATAACATGTCACCGCTGCAACAGTCCCAATCACTTTGCGAAAGATTGTAAAAGACCGGGCACTGGAAAGTGGGCACCCCAGATACATTGCTACAAGTGTAAAGTCATATGTCCTGCAACTGCCCGGGAAATGAGCTAGGGGAATAGGCATTAGTGCCAGTCTGCTCCCCAAACCCCACATGAATGAGGCGCTACCTGCAGTCACCGTGCATATTAATGGATTTCAAAGATTCGCCTTACTAGACACGGACTGTTCACGGTCGCTCATAACTAGAGCACTTTGTCATTCTTGGGAGAAGAAGAAGTTGGACATATTCACTGTTGGTGAAGGAGCCCTAAGGTGCTGTGGCGTTGGGCGTGTTCAGCTTGACGTAGGCAGTGGGTGTCCTATTGATGTTGAGGTTCTGGTCGCAGACAGAAAGTTGTTGGGGTTCGACCTGCTGCTTGGTTTTGATATCATCAAGAAGCTTGGAGGAGTATACATGACCAGAGATGGGACGGTGAGTTTTCCACAACTTGACAGACCTGTGTGCGCAGCCATTACTATCAACAAACAGGATTTCCATGCAGAATTTGACCAGAATGAAAAGATTTGGGTTGTGTCATGGAAATGGTCTGAGAACCAAACGCCACCTGAGCTGGAAAATAAGGCCGCTGAGTACTTTGTACCTAAGCAACTTAGGACAGAGTTCAATAATGAGCTCCGAACTTGGATTGATAATGGCTGGATGATTCCATACCCAGAAGAATGTGGGCCCCCTAAGAGCCTGATTCCATTAATGGCCATGTTGCAAGCAAACAAACAAAAAGTCCGTCCAGTCATGGATTATCAGGAGCTCAATAAATATGTTAATGCACACACAGCTAATGCAGATGTTTGTGCACAAAAATTAAGAGAGTGGCGACAGAAAGGATCTAATGTCGCCGTGCTGGATTTGCGCTGGGCCTATTTGCAGGTCCACGTTGACAAGTTGTTGTGGCCCTTTCAAACAGTCAAGATAAAGGGGCAAAAATATTGCTTCACTTGTTTGGGATTTGGGCAAATGTGGCACCGATAATTATGCGATCCATTATAAATATGGTGATGACACAGGACAAAACTATTCAGGGGGCTACGTCTTCATATATTGACGATATATTTGTCAACGAGAGCGTGAGCACTGCTGCACGTGTGAGGGACCATCTCCTACAATTTGGATTGATATGCGATGATCTGGAGCGGCTGAAGGATGGTACTCATGTACTAGGTTTTTGTGTCATGGAGAAGCATGGAAAATTACAATGGTGTTGTGGGGGTGAGCTTCCAATGTTGCCTGACATACTCACTCGTCAGAGCATGTTTTCTCTGTGTGGGAAATTGATGGGACATCTTCCAGTGTGTGGCTGGCTCTGCATCGCAACTGCATTTGTGAGGCGGCGTACAAACTCTGTGACAGCAGGTTGTGATGACGCAACGTGAGACCCACCCCTGATTCAGATACTATAGGATATAATTGCGCGATTGGCGCAGAAGGATCCAGAGCAAGGTGATTGGAGCGTGGATGGCCATGAAGTCACTGTGTGGATTGATGTCAGCTCCTTGGCCACTGGCGTTGTTGTAGAAAGTGGTGAATCGCTTATCGAGAATGCATGTTGGTTGCGACCGGCACGTGAAAACAAACACATCAACTTGGCGGAGCTTGATGCAATGTTGAGGGGAATTTACCTGGCATTGCAATGAAAAGCGACTGTGTTTCGCTTGAAAACTGACTCTGTGTGTGTGCATCAATGGGTTTCTTATGCATTGTCTGGAAAGGCTAGAATTCGCACAAAAGCGGCGTCTGAAATGGTAATCAGATGACGGCTTAGCACTATCAAGGAACTGGTAGTGGAGCATGAACTAACAGTTGACATGAAGCTCATCAGATCCCAGGCGAACTGAGCTGATCAGCTCACTAGAGTGCCTTAACGATGGTTAGATGTACTTTAGAAGGAGACAGAACCAGTTTGTGCCACCTCCATGGAAGAGGAGGAATCCACTCGCATATGAGCCATTCATCAACATAGTGGGCATCCTGGTGTGAGGCAGACACTATATTCTGTTAGACAAGTCAGCCCTGCGGTTTCAAAGGCAGCAGTTTGGACAGTGGTCAGAGCATGTGAAAGGTGTCAGTCCATAGACCCAGCACCAGTACATTGGAAGGTCGGAAAATTGAATGTGCGCAACAATTAGAGGAGGGTGGGAATGGACATCACCCATTATGAGGACCAGCATTATTTGACCTTGATAGACTGTGGCCCTAGTAGGTTTTCCATTTGACGCCCATTGCAACATCAGAATGCTGCTAGCATCATACGACAACTGAAGTCGGTGTTTAGCGAGAGAGGACCATCTGCTGAGCTACTCACTGACAAGGGCGCAGTGTTTTGTGGAGAGGAATTCGAAAAGTTTGCCAAGAACTGGGGCATACAACTATGATTTTGGTGTGCCTATGTACCATCGGTTAATGGCATCATAGAGAGATGCCATCACACCATTAAATGTATTGCTGCTAGGACGCGTTGTTCCGTCATAGAAGCATTATATTGGTATAATGTAACGCCAAAAGATGACACAACAGCTTTGACAGTACCAGCTAATGCCATGTATAACTAATACATCTGGGTAAAGGGTACTGATACTGCACCACTGCTTGGGCACGTAGATTCTGGACCCTTCAATCTGGGAGATGCAGTTTGGGTAAAGTCCCCACACGGTCGGTGTTTGACACAATTCAAAAAAGGGAATGGTGATGGAGATTTACAGCCTGCATTCAGTTCTTTTATAATGGAATCCCGTGGCATATCAGAGACCTCCGCACAGATCAGTCACCTCGGAAGACAATGGCAGTAATAGTTCATCTGAAAGTGACTCAAGCACGCCATTGTAATATGGTGCAGAGCCAGGTGATTCTTCTACAGAACTAGAGGAAGCAGAGACGGACGATGATGATGCCGAAAACAGGAGAGGCCCACTGAACACAGTTACAGAAGAATCTCGTCCAATTTTATGTAGAAGCAGTCGTCGAAGACGACCACCATCTCTATGCCATTTATGTGATTGTGAGATCAGGCAGGAATGTAAAAGAGAAATGGACTTACCCCCGGAAAAACGTGCTAGTGTGTGCCTAGCATCCAAAAGTGAAAATGGCCACTCTAACGTGTTTTAAGAACTCAAGATCTCTGATTCTCACAAGACCGATGAGACATGTGCAAAGGTCTAAGCCTATAAAAAAGACAGACAGTCGCAGTGTTCGATGCAAACTCAAGCATTGCAGTTGGCAAGAGACGATATATCCAGCTGATTGCAAGAGACAATTCAGGAGACATTTCTAAGCTAGAGACGTTTGTGCTGGACAGTGATATGCAAAAAGTGTCCTGCATCAAGCTTTCTGACTGTTAAGCGACCCCTGATTACTACAATATTATTTAACTCCTAGCTGGGGAGGATAAGGGAGTTCATATCTTTCCCAAGGGGCATTAGTCTGAAAGTGAATGTAATAGCATGACAAGAGTTCAAACTCAAATACTTCCAGCACTTTAACTATTACGCTATGGTGACTCCTTTTGAAATGTGTGCAGTACTTATTGAAGTACCATATGGTAAAACAACAATCTATATATATCATGTAAATAAAAAACACGGAAAAGGCAGTCATGATAATTTTGAAAATACATTGTTCTTGCTAAAGAAATCTAGATTTGCCGAAAGGTTTTAAAGTCTTGAAATATTTTTAACTTGGTGAATATTAATTCCTAGATTTAATACTTTTATTCATTAAATAAAGATGGTGCTGGGCTTTTATTTTGTAGAGATGTCATTCATAGGTAAATCCATGTGGAAATTTATATCAGTTGTAAATTCTCTATATAAGTTTCAAAAGTGTGTGCTTGATAATAATGAGGACAACTCAGCAAGTTCTTGTGATACCCCACTACACTCCAGGATGTCCCCTTTGTGCAGTATTCGGCTTGGATTCAATTCAATCATGAAAGCAGCGAATATCTTCAGTCCCTCTTAACCAAATTGTTCCATATTTGCATCTCATCTACAGACAGGCCATACTCCCTGAGCATATTGAGCTGCTTCCTTATTAGCATCTTGCTCTCAATCTTGGTGTTTACTCTCACTTTACTGGTCATGGTGTCAGAGATCTAGTGATATACACATAAGCAGTCACTAAGTGCAGTAACACTACCCAACATTGAAATGTCAGGTTAATATCTTTTAATGTAGTATCAAGTTCAGCCAGTTTGATGTGCTATGCTTCAAGCACCAAACACAACAAAGACATGTATTTGATTACAGACCTGCTTGTTTCCAGTAAGACTCTTACCTTTCACACACTGTTCTCATGGAGGGTCATTTTACTGCACCTAGTTACTGTTTTAATCAGTGTATTTTAGGGTGATATCCTCCATTTTGTTATCCCAGCTCTTTGAGATAGAACTTAACCTATGTTTTACAAGCCTGTCACCACTCAAAGATACCAGCATACCACAAGCCTTCCATAAGATGTTTCATCAGATCTATGACTTTGCTTTTATGTCTCCAATGTAGAATGCCATACTCTCCTCAGACTTTCACACATAGCATTTAAGTATGATCCTCCAGTTCTTTGCTGATTAGTCTAAAAGCTGACAAGTGCTCCATTGTCAAAGCACTATATTGTCATTGACGTATGTGTCATCAATATATGCAAAATTACTTTCCAGATTAACCTGTGACAAAATAGACCTCATGATCAACAGCACCATGTTCAGACTGAACCCTATTCAGTACCTCCTTCCTTTAAACCTTTACTAGCTGAAATGGCCACTGACTCAATGATGTGGACCTGCAAGTACGCTCTCTAAAGATCTAATCTGGATGCATTTGGGCCTTACTGTCACTCCTTAATAACTTATTCACACAGATATTTGCATTTGCAGTTAACAAAATGTGTTCATTGAGCTCCCCATAATTCATTATCAGATGTATCTTGGTTTTGTTCTGTACAACAGTCACCAGCAGGACCAGATCCCTGGGAGGCTCAAATCTCTTGTCAGAATAAGACAGTAGCCAGTCATTGTACACATGAATCTCCTGCTTATACTTGCTCCCTATTTGCTCTGACATAGCGTACTCTGTTTCTTCTGCAATTTTTATGGTGCCCAATTATTCTGCAATCTTCATAATACAGTTCAGATTTTTTGTTCTTGATCAAACTATGCTGAAATTGGGTTCATTGATCTAAATGGCTCAGCACTCAGCAGTATCTGATGCTGGAGAAATTCCTGAGTTTCCTCATTACAGAAATGGAACATTTAATATAATAGAATTCCTTTGAGATTTGTACAGCAGATAAGTTTATTTGCTTACCATAGAAATTAACTTAAAAAACAAATCCAATCATAAAATTGATTTGATTTGGAAATTCTATTGAATTTTTACTGTATTTTCTTCTGAAAAATATTGCCTTTTTACTTTTTCTATTTCAAAAACTATTTAGATTATTTATCACTATGCATCAATTCATTTTATAGATGTAAGATGTTGAAAATTTCTTGTGTACATTATGTAATTTAAGGAAATTTCCAGAAGTGCGATATTCGAACAAGAAATAATACACCTGCTTTTCTACCCATACAGCATAAACTAAACTTCAAATTCTATTAAATGAGTTTTTACCTAAAAATATATATATCATTATTATTATACAAAGCCTGTAAAATATTCAAATTAAATACATTGGTAATGAAGAATACAAAGAATTTCTTTTTGCAATTCATCTCTTTTTATCCTGCCAACTTATTAAGCATGGATATAGAAACACAGGTGTTAACTGTATATTAAATCATAAAATGGTACATAAAAAAAAAGTTTAAACAAGCCATAAAAATTTGTATACATAAAATGCTAAAAAGTGCATATTTTGGCTGCCAATTATTGTTTATTCAAGAACTTTGCTTTTTTTTATGATTTTATATTTTCTCTTGCTTTCTTACTAGTTCCTTTGTATCAGAATCCAATTGATAGAAAAATTGCCCTAGATTCTGCTCTCAAACACTTTCAATCATATTGTTTAAGTTTAAATATTGGTACAATATTTATTTTGTTAGAAGAGTTTATTATTGGTAGAGGTGCTTTGGTTATTTAAAGCAATATTTTACAAAGAACTCATTTATATAAAATAAACCCTAGTTAATAGTATTTTACCCTATAAACTTGTTGATAGCAAGTAAAACTATTTTCATACCATTCACCAAAATAATAAAAACAATATCAACACTATTCATTTATATTACAAGAATCAAATATACAAAAGTTATAAATTTGAACAAGCAATAACCAACATTATACACAGACACATGAAACCTAATGAAAACCCAAAATAAATTAAACTATGCCAAATTTAAAACATTATATCTCATCATTAAAAATAATATAAACCTTTCTAAATCCTACCAAAATCAAACTAATATAGTTTACAAATTCACATGTCCATTACAGGAGTATCACTTTACAAACTCCTAATACCTACATTAGCAACTACCTTTTCTCATCACCTTACATACCACGTTGCTGATACTAGTGCTATCAAATAACATAACGACAACACATAGTAATAACACAGATAAATTCACATGTGCTGTGACTAACTAAAGCACCCCCCCACCAATAATAAACCCTTCTAACAAAATAAATTATTCACCCAAACTAAACATAAACAAAAGACCTACAATTCCTCTGAAGATGATCGGTTGATATGATTAAAAGTGATTGGGAGCAGAAACTCAGGTGACTTCTCTATCAATTTGGACCCTGATACAAAGAAATCAATAAGAAAGTAAGAAAAAAAAACATAAGATCATAAAAAAGGAAAGTTCTGTGGTCTTTTAACCAAATTTGTGTTAACATAAAATACAAAAGCCTATAAATTAACAATATTTCAAAACCAAAAATTCTGATACAAATCATTCAAAATGTAAGACCCTTGCTCACAAATCACAAATATTGATTTTTTTGGTTGGAATATATTGGGTACACAGCAGCAGTAGCAATATTAACAACAAAGGGTCAGTAATTCATGTCATAGCTTCTTCAGGCAACTGATACTCCAGAATATTTATTTCATAAAATTTTTCCCCAGTCAGCTGGGGCTGTAGAATACACCGGCTGCTTCTCTGCAAATGATTAAGACCCTCCCCACCCCCAATGAGTATCCAGGATCTGACACTAAACAATCTGATGGTGAGGTTCCAGTAATGCTGGAGCTTTGGGGAATGTGGAGTACCCCTTCATTGCCATTGCTCCCAGGTTCACTCTGGCCCTGGAGTGGTAGCACCTGATAGGGTCCTATCTATGAGTCAAATAGATTTAAACTCCTTACTTATGTGAAACTGAATTCTTTGAATTAGAACTGTTTGACTAAAATAGGACTTTTAACATTTTATGAATGTGTCACCTGGCCGGCTCACTTAAAGTCAACCTGGTCACGGCAACCAAATGTGAATTTTTATCACATCTCTCCTCATTTCTCCTCCCCAGTGAGCCTCTACATAAATCTCAGTTACTTGGGCCTGGATGACCCCCCCTCTCTCTCAAGTCATCAGGGTACGCCAAGGCTGCTAACCTACTCAATCACTCTTCTAATTCTGTAACATCCTCCCCCTTCCAGCTGTTCCAATCTCATGAAGACCCTCATGACCTCAATAGCAGTTTGCTCACTAGCTGACTGCCTTACTAGGGCTCTTCTTAACTCCTCCCAAATTATTTGGGGGGAGGGGATTCTGTTCACATAGGCCCCCAATAAATTTTGATGCTGGCCCTGCTCACCTGTCATAGGCCAGCAGTACTAATTCTTTATCTAATAGCCCTAGTATTAAGTGCTTCTTCTGCAAGGCTTCTAACCAGTCTTGCAGAGATGAGGAGTCCTCTTTAAACACCTGTAGGTTCTGCAATGCCCCCATCAGTCTGAAACCTCTCTGTACTGGTTAATCTCTCCACAGCTTGGGCTCCTTCATTCCCAACCCCAATTTTTGATACTGTATCCTCATCCTCTATTATTTGTCTATTTTTTTTCTATCTTGAAACTCCGGTTACTTATATTCAACTCCTACCAGCTGGACACGGATATAGAAGGACAGAGGAAAATCGAACTGTTCTCACTTAGCTGTCTCACTCTTCTTTTTCATCTCAAGTTTGCATCTTCTGGGACACTAAGGGTTCTTTAAGGTTGCTCTAGGTTCTTTGGGGTTGCTTTGGGTTCTGAAGGTCACTTCTGGCTTCTTCAACATTCTTTAGCTTCACTGCTCGCTTTGGGTTGGTTCCTGCATCCAGCCGATGTCAGGTTGTGGAATTCACACAGGGTCTATCCTGGTCAAAGCACCACTTATAAATGTATCACCTGACCGGCTCACTCAAGGTCAACCTAGTCACAGCAACCAAATAGGAATGTATCGGTTGTGGATTTCACTCGACCACTTGATGTCTGACCATCCCAAGTGGGAGATCAAATCTCACCCAAATCAGTTGTCTGCTCACATTTTTAATTTTAGATCCAAACAACTAGATTCAGTGTTTACGCCAAAAACCAAAGTAACCGGACCGGCTGATCATTCAGTAATAAGAAGAAAAAAAATTGAAGTCCAGAGAATGAACAAACATGGGGTTGAATAATGAATTAATAATGTTTTTAGTCAGAAAAAGTAAAATTAACAATCACGAAATAATGGTTATTATTTTGATGTTTCCTGTAAATACAAGCAGAATGTCTCGGATTCTACCCCTATCTTGCAGCAGTCAGTCTAAGTCCACAGTTGGTCTTTCTCTCTTAGACTCACTAAGTATTCTCAATGCATTATATTGATCTTATCTTCAGCTTGTTGAAACAACAGATGTGAGAGGATCTGGTTATCTTCAAGTCTGGTGCAAGGCTCTTTCGATAGGAGCCTCAAGTCAACTCTGCAAGATCTCTTCTTGCACTGCCAACTTTTGGCAAAACTCCGGTTTATATAATTGTTTATTCTGTTTCCAAGTGGGCGTATTCCACCAACTGCCCTCTCTTTAATTAAATCTGCAACAATTAATTCCATTCACTGTTGTTTTCTGCTACCCCAACAGTGAATCTCTGTGCCTGCTACTAGGAGGGGAAAGTTGGTTGCCTCTATACAACCTCTGGTTCGACTGCTACAATAGGGCTTCATCTCCCTCCTCTCATCATGCTTCTTTCTATCCTCTTCTCTGCAAAGGGACATCCCTTTTCTCCTCATGTGATTCATACTTCATCAAAATTTACATACTTCTAAAATTAGGACAAAATTTTCCATTTCTTACAGTTTGATTTTTTTTTTTTCAGACCAGCAGCTTGCACCTGAGCTGACCCCTCTGTAACTTTTTATTTCCTGCTCATCATTTGTTTTGACTTGTGGTTTCTCTGATTTTAGCTTTTCTTTCTTTCTTTCCTTCTCTGGTTAGAAAAATCAATTTCAATGTTTTTGTAATTTTTCTGTTAGCCAAAAATTAAACAATATCTCTCTCTCTCTTCCTTCTCATGGTGACAATATATCGCATCACTCTTTTAAAAAAAAACAATGTACTGATTTTATTCTTCTAAAATCCACACTGCTTATTGCTCCTTGCTTTTCAGAAATAAAACAACATCTCTGACTCTCTAGAAAAACATTCCACCTTTCCCATCTTCCATTATTTTGAATAATAAAAACATTCCTTCTCGATTGGTCAGTGTACTGCCCTAATCTTCTAAAATCCACACCGAATAGTATTTCTAGCAGGCTAGACTCCACTGCCCCCAATCTGCTCTGTTATATTCAAACTGCGTACTTATGCTAAACTGAACTATTTGAAATAGAACTGTTTTGACATTTAAATGTTTGTAAACAAAAAATATACTAAACTGAATTATTTAAAATTTAATTTGGTGTTAAATGACCCGAAAAGGGTTGATATGCTGTAAAACAAAACAAAACAACCAACCTTATAAAATTTACATAAATTTACCTCAAAATTGCAACAAGGGAGTGGAAAGACTGGTTATCATTATCTTAACTTTAACTTAACTAGTTCCAATTACTGACATAAAACATACTATAATAATAATTATTTCACCATGACATCACATTTATTTTAATCTTTCACACTACAGACACCAAAACATACCAGTCACTCCATGAGTGTCTAATTTAACCCCCCTATAGTGAGGCAAAGGGGGGTTATGACTGAATTTTTTTTTTACAAGAAAAAGAAATCCCCAATCAAAATACAATTGAATAAAAATAAATTCTTATACAATTTGATAAAAATGAAATGGTTGTTAGTACTCCCCCACTTTTCTCTCTCATTTTATTTTGAAAATGGCCAAAAATCTAGTTCAACAGTCAAAATAGTGCTGCAGTAGGAGAAAAAAAACATAATTCCTCACGCCAATGGAAAACTCAAATTTGGGGCCAGTGAGTTTACATACTCTAATTAAAATTCCTTTTTAAAAAAAAACGAGGAAAAACCCAGTCTTACTTAGGATAATTTGGCAAAGAATTTTCAAAAGACCCCAAATCCTTTGTTAACCTGTAATATCTAATAAGAATTTAAGGTCAGTCTTTTCACTCAACACAAATGTACAACTTTTATCCACCTTTTACCAAATTCCAATGAAGAGAGTCTTTGTCTCTCAGCCTTAATTTTTATTTCAATTTGGTGTTTGTAAAATGCCACCAGTGTCTGAGATGATAAGGACTTATCTTTGTAAAATCCCTTTTATTGCATTATCCAAATCATGACTCTCATAATTACAAGTCAGCGTAGAGACACATAAAGTTTCTCTCAATCCAGTAAGAGAATCACATTGTCACACACACAGAACTGACTTCCAGGACAAAGAACTTTCTATACTGCATGTGAACCATGAAGCCTTCAAAAAGCATACACAACAGCCATACAGCTGAGCAGTGAAAGAAGGTATGTATGATCAACTCCTCTACATGACCACACCAGATGCATTCTGCACTGTGCAAAGCTAACCTAGAGGGCATTACAAGATATCATTCACCTGATACTCTACCAACCAAGAAGATTATATACACAGCTTTAATAGAGCTCCAAGGTAGAACTCACTCCCAACAAGTAGAGTTGCCAAGCTATCATAAAGCTTGATAGGTTGTTACATGTATATGTTATATAGTATTGCAGATTTGAATTTCTTCAACTGTATTAGCTTCCACATTTATCATAATTTCTTACTTGTTTCCAATCCAAAACATTATGTTCATGTTGCTCTTTTTTTTTTTTTTTCTTTTTTTTTTTTGCAACACTGCCAAAACCTATCTATCTTTTCTATTAAAGATAAAAACAACAATATTGGAATTAGTTTCTAAACACTTTCTTGCTCATTCTAATTTCAAATTTATTCCAGCACTGGACAATATGGAACAAAATTGGAGAACACATTTTAATTGGGAAATTCAAAGTTAGGTTTCTATTTTGAACCAACAGCTAATGAGAATGTCTAGCTCATTTATTTGAATTACAAACAGCATTAAAGGAAGTTTGATTATAGAATTTTTTTTTTTTTTAAAACTAAAATATTGATTCTACTGCATATTTTTACTCTGCACAATTTTTATTCCTTTTTTTAATTATCTTACTTCACTTAACAGTTGAAAGTCATTTATTTTCTTTTTTTTTTTTTTCTTTTTTTTTTTTGTGAAGTTTAAAATTTAAACAAAATTGTTTTGAATGTTAAATGTTATCTAATTTCTTAAAATCATGAATCCAATTTCGTTTCATCGATTTTTTTTTTTTCTCTATTTACTTTTATTGATAAATAACAAAGATTGATTATTTCGTCTAAGAAACTCCCATTCATATTCTCTAATTTTAATTGTAGGATTCCCTGCAAAAGATTTCTTTGAAGGAAAACCACAGAAAACTTATATTCGCCTTAGTCATGACGAGGAAAGTTTTCGCTGTTTTCTTTTGAGTATCTATCCTAAACTGGAAGGAAAGTATTATGAACTTTATAGAATTGATCGACAAAGAAACTTAGTGCGCATTGAAGCTAAAACACCACGCGGAATTAAAAATGCAAAATATCAAGGAACAATCATTATATTACCATATGTAAGTATATTCGAATAAAAATCTGTATTTATAAGAATTGCTAAATAATCTCTTAAATATTTCAAATATATAACATTATTTATACAATAAAAATGTATTTTTTTCTTTGCTGGTTATAAACTGTTTAGAACACTTTAAGAACAAGATCAATGTTAAAAACAATTAAAAATACTTAAAAAAAATGTAATTAAATTGGTAAATACAAGTAAGCATTACACTGTAAAACATTAGAATAAATTTAATTATTAGTAAATTATTAAAATTCTAAAATGAGCAATGTAAATAAAATGAAAGAATATGTTTATGAATAACAGACATTAGAAATTATTATTTAT
Source organism: Sepioteuthis lessoniana (assembly GCA_963585895.1). NCBI lineage: Eukaryota > Metazoa > Mollusca > Cephalopoda > Myopsida > Loliginidae > Sepioteuthis > Sepioteuthis lessoniana. Next base: position 2,605,770 of record OY757912.1, read on the forward strand.
TATTAATTTCTGATTATCTAATCTTGCTATTAGCAATCTAACCCTTCTAAACCATGCTTGTCCATATAAGGCAAGCCCCTATGATATGGGATGCCAGTCTCAACAGAAGCTACTTCTTTATTCTAATTTCACTATTTACTTCAATACTCAAGGACCAGATTGGTTAATTACATTGCAATAATAAAATTTTAAAGAACAGCAAGAGGAAACTTGTAAAAGGTTAATATGATACTTCATTTCAGAATTTAAAAAAAAAATTTGAGTGTATTACGCTTGATTTTCTTAATCCCTACTAAAAATAATATTTGAAAGTATCTTGTTAATAAGAAAAATGATAATTCAGAATATTGCTGAAATGGACTGAAATACATCTATTGATTCTTTTTTTAATTCCTTTAAATATTTCATTGATTCTTGCCATCTCTTCTTGCTTACAAAAAGGTACTTAAACACCTGAATGTAGGAAAATATTCCAACATCTGTAGTTTCCAATGATTACAAACTATGCTGCAAGATAGCTTGATAAAGCTGTCAATATGACAGTTGCCCAGTCAGCCGGGGCTGTAGAATACACTGACTGCACCTCTGCAGAGGGGTAAGACCCTCCCAATGAGTGTCCTAGATATGACACTAAACTATCTGATGGTGAGGTTCCAGTAATGCTGGGGCTTTGGGGAATACGGAGCACCCCATCATTGCCATTGCTCCCAGGTCCACTCTGGCTTGGCATGGTAGCACTTGATAGGGCCCTATCTATGCGTTAAATAGAACTAACAGCATACTTATGCTAAACTAAATTGTTTGAAATAGAAATGTTTTTGACAATTAAACTGTACTTACATTTAAACTGCATGCTTATGCTGAACTGAATTATTTGAAATGGAACTGTTTTTTGACATTGAAACTGTACTTACATGAACTGATTTGTTTAATATAGAACTGTTTTGACATTTAACTGTGTGTAAACAAAATCTGTACTTATACTAAACTGAATTAGCTGAATTAGAACTGCTTGACTAAACTGAATAGCTTGAAATATAAATGTTTTTCACAATTAAACTGTACTTACATTTAAACTGTGTACTTATGCTAAATTGAATTATTTGAAATAGAACTATTTTCATAAAAATGGATTTGGCATTGAATAACCTATAAAAGTTGATATGCCATAAAACTTAAACAACCAACCAACCAACCAAATTAATGTGACAGAAAAGATGCAATGATAACAAAATATGTCAACACTGCCAATCCTTGAATCTGGAATATCCAACTCTCTCACAAACTGTGCTTCTCTCGACTGCAGAAATCTCTGTTATATGACTGTCTCACCTGAAATCCTTGTAGACCTTTCAGGGTCTTTGCCAATTACTGAGAAAGTCAAGTGGATTGCAGTAGAGAAGAAAAAAGAAGACTAGGGTGTCAAAATGAGTAGATACCGAAATAGACAAAGACTGTTCCTTCATTTAAACTACAAATCTTTAAAAACTATAACATTTTTTAATTAAAAATTCACCATCCTATTATTTTGGGCCTATTATCATCTTCAAAATAATTAAAATATAAAATCTATTAGTAGTATCACTGATGCTACTGCCAGTAGATGTAATGTTTAATAAAGAATACCAGAAGGCATTGATTAAGAACATTATATTTAATGATACATTTTTTTTTTTTAACTAATCACTAGCATTTCTGTTTCAGCCTGAAGCATCTAATCCTCCTTCTGCTGTGGTTCATAATCCGAGTAGCTTAGGGGAATTTCCAAATCGACTTATTGAAGAAAGTATCGAAGATATTGAGGATATTGAAGATGAAGAAGATGAAAGCATAATCCAATCACCAAGTATCAGTGGTTCTACACCTCAACAATCACCTGCTGTATTGCAAACAAGTGAAATTGGAGCATATAATCAAGAGGTGAGCAGCATCGTATCAATAATTTAAAAAATTCATCTTGGTTTTTATTCTATTTTCTTGTGAGTTAAAAATTTTGCAATGTTTTTGTAACTTAAGGCACAATTCAATAGCTTTGGATACTTTTTCCGAAGTCGTGAAGGTTACAAACCACACTGGACTGTGACATACCAGATTATCCTCTTTGACTTGGAGTAAGGCCTTTGAATCCATGGTTTTAGGCTTACCTTACTTTGCTTGATTGTCGAGGTTCTTAGAACCTGAGTGGAATTTCTTGAACCATCTGATTATTGTGCTGTGATCAACTTCACCTTTGACACAACAAATGTTTTTGGTTGCCTCCATTGTCTTATGGTCCAGTTTGTAACTCATCAAGCATAGATTCCCAAATTAGACTACATTGTACATTCATCTGTGAAGCTTTCAAATTACATATGGAGTGAAGCAGTGTACAACATGTCAGTGCACCAACTACTTTATGGTAGTTGGTGCATTGACATGTTGGACACTGACATGTTATGCATACTACCAACCACATCAGAACAAGTACCTTCTATATTTTAGACTGTTTCAGTCATATGTCATGCATGCTGTAAACTAGCACATACCAAAATATTGCAAAACTTTTGACTCACCTTAGTGTTTCTTGTAGATTTTTTCATCACTGTTGTTAACTATTGTTTATTATAATTGGTATAACCAGTTATCCCCGCCTCCACAACTTTATGGACTGTTCCTAGGAGTAGTAGTAATATTGTATTCCCTCCTAGCTAAATGGATTGAACTATTTGACACTATTTAAAGTGCTGTGATTTATCCCTGAACACTCCACCTTCATTTGCTTCAAAGCAGGCTCAACTGGCATTTATGCTGGAGGGGTTTCAGTGATTTGAATTCTTGGCACCTGAGGCACCCCAATAGAGGAATACTGATGGGATCAAACATTTATGAGACCAGCATCGTGTTGGGTGGGTGGCTGAAGATTGGTCTCAAGGTTTCATCCTCCTCAGTCTTTACCTGCTTTGAAGGACCAAGTTTATTGCTTGGCTCCTGAGGCACCCCAATAGGAGAATGCCAACAGAGCCAAGCTTTTTTAGGATCAGCTGCATATGAATCTCAATTTGTGCATGCCCTCCCCTCACTATAAAACAACCTTGTGTCATATATCACCTTGGTGGAGGTCAGTTAAATAGCTTCACTCTGTCATGGCAAGTGAATGAATAATGATTTCTTGGTTCTAGGGGGCCTTCCCCACTGACTTGTACCTGTTTTACGAGTCTGAGTTTATTGCTTGGCACCTGAGGTGCTTGAAAAGAGTTATGCTGTTTGGACCAAGCATTTTTTGGATTAGCCATATATGAGGCTCAATTTGTGTTTAGCTCCCAATTCTAAAATGACCTTGTGTTAAATTCTAACTTGGTGGGAAGTTGGTTAAATACCTTCACTCTGACTTGCCTAAAGGAGTTGTTGCATACCAGACCAGAACTTTTAACAGAGCATCAAAGATATGACCACTTATAAATATCCACCCACATTTGACAATAAAGACTTTTCACAATGGAAATTGGAAGTTGAGTTATGGCAAATGTTTATTGAAATAGATAAAACAAGACATGATATAGCACTGGCTCTGTCCTTAAAAGGAAACGCACAAGAAATTGCCATAGCTGTCGATAAATCTCTCCTAATGGCTGAAGATGGTGTTAAAATTTTTTTAACAGAGTTAGATAAATTATTTGAAAGGGAAAAGATATACCAAATGTATTGAAAAATTTAAGAAGACTGAGACAATGTCAGTGTTAGACTACATAGTAGAGTGTGAACTAATTACTGTGATGGTTACTTGTATTATTTCATTATCTAGTTTGGTCAGGCTACAAGTTGTTCAGTTAGCTGTTTAGTTGGCTAAAATCTTTGAGTGGAAATGTCAGTCAAATTTGAAAGGTCAAGCACATGCACCAGCATAGGAGACACCTGTCATCTCTACACAGGAAGACCAAATGTAAACAAGATAGATTCATGTCTTGTCATAAGTTTGAGTGAGGTAAGAATAAAAAATTGGAAAGTGAGGGAGACGTGTGATAATCATGATGAGATGACATTACATTAATGATATACTAAATTTAGAATATATAAAAATTAGCAAATTTTGAAAGTTGAGTCAGTTGGTGGCAGTTGGGGCAGTGAGAAGTTGGGAGTCAGTTATCAGTTGAGTTGAGATCCATAGAGCCCTTCAAGGCAGTGATGAGGCTGGGGAGAATCTGTGTAGCAGCAAGCACATGTCTGTTCATGGACCCTTACAAGCTCTCTCTCTCTCTCTCGTATTTCAATATCTGCATAACAATGAACACCCTCATATCTGGATAATAAAGTGACAATTTCTATAATTATATTGGAAATATTATTTTTACACCAATACATTCCAATAAATGATTGTTAATTGTAAACAGAGAGCTCTTCTTGTCTTTGAGTTGCCAACACCCAGGAACTTGCTCCAATAAACTACCCCGACTATCAGAAGTTCTGGATGGATTTTTTCATTCCTTATCTGTAGATCTTTCAAACACGACGTGGGCACAGAGAGGATTGATAAACAAACTACCTGGAACTGAATATAGTAATCATGGAATCCAGGCTACATTTAGTGCCATTACCAGTCATATTACATTTGGTGCTGTTACCAAGGATAGTATAGTGATCATGATAGCATTAAAAGAGTTTGAACAGTTAAATAAGAAATGTTCCAATTTAAAAATTGATACTGATGCATTATTGTCCTTAAAATTACTATACAGTGCAAATCTTAGTGCAGAACAAAAAGCTTTAATGTTACGCTACCTAATGAAGTATGAAACCACAAAAAATGAACTGATTGGATATTTACTATTGCCAAAACAGGAGTGCAGATCAATTATAAAGTGAAGATAAAAGAAGCAGCAATGGTAAGAGAAAATTATGGAACCATTTTGAGGATCTATGTATGGAAGAGCAAGATATAAAAGATGTAATGGAAGTACAACTGAAAGAATGAATCCTGTATTTAATGGAATTATATCAAGATGTCTGAATTAACACATCACTGGGCAAAAGACTGTCCATGTGCTTTCAATGATGTTGGTATGACAGAAAATATGAATAAAAAGAAACATTCAGAAAAGACCATTCATGACTTTAATGACAGAAGCTAGACTGTTGAAAAAAAATATCAAATCAAGATTTTTTGGTAATGGAAGCTCAAAATGCAGCAATTGTAGACACTGCATGTACCAAAACTGTTTGTGGTAATGAATGGTTACAATACATGCTTGATTCACTATCTTTTGTAGAGTTAAAGTCTGTCAAAAATGAGAAAAACTGTGCCATTAAAATTTAGAGATAGAAAGATAGTTAATTCATGTCAACTATTATTTTGCCTGCAAAAATTGACAATTGCTTATGCAATATAAAAACAGAAGTTGTACAGTGTAAAATCCCACAGCTGTTAAGGTAGGAGTGGTGATTGACATGTAATGATGTTTGGTCAAAAACATTTAAATCGCATCAATGGGACATATTGTGGGAACATCATGAGAAATGATAAGGAAAATACTGAAGAACAAAGTGTTGTTCTCATAGTTGATAGCAATGTTGAAAAAAGTGATGAAATAGATACACTTTTAAAATTACATAAGCAATTTGGTCCTGCTTCACAAGAGAAACAGTTAAATTTTATTAAAAAGTTCAGGAAACTGAAGATTACAAGAAATGTGTTATTTGCCACAAATATATACATCCTAAGATGAAACCAATAGTTGGTTTTAATCTAGCAAATGATTCTAATCAAGTAATTGCCCTTGATCTTCTTGAACTTGGCCCTGGTTTCTGGTATTTACATATGATTGACTTATTTAGTAGATTAAGCATGACTGTTATAACTGCACAAAGTCCAGGCGAGTGTCATTTTAGATAAGTTTATACAGTATTGGGTTGCTATTTATGGTGCACCTGAAATTGGATAATGGTCTTGAGTTCAACAACAGGCCTTTTCAAGAAATGGCTGAAAAGTTGAATCATTCAAAACAACTGCAGCCTATTCCCCATGGTCAAATAATGGTATTGTTGAATTCCATAATGTGATCCTGACAAAAATCATTAAGGCCCACATGGCATTCATGCCAGAGGGATAGTTGAAGATTGAATGCTCAGTCTCAGGGTTCCTTGCCCCAGGCTATACCTGCTTTGCAGGGTTGTGTTTTTTACATAATGAAGACATAATAAAGAAAAAAAATTAATGTTTTTTTTATTTCACTTAAGCACTTGGCAGCATTGTCTTTACAGTAATAATACACTGACAGCATTAACAACAATATAGTAACAATATTGTAGGGGGAGAGTCCCTGTGGCATAGTAGCTAACATTCTTGACTGTGATATTGTACTATTATGTTCACTTTTGAGCTAATGCCCCCCTTGGGGATGGTATGAAACCCCTTTATCCTCCTCCCAACTATGGGTTAAAATTGTACCACAACTGATCTTCGACAACGATGGCTTTGGCATTAAACCACAAAGGTTGATATGACATTAAATTAAAAAACCAAACCAAACAATATTCACCCTGTTGACTTGGGCTGTAGAATACTCTGACTGTATCTCTGCTAAGGGGTAAGACCTCCTCCACCAACAAGTTGGTTATAGGTGGTAACCCATAATGCTTGTAGACAAGATCTTGGTGGATGAATTATCCTTGACCTGGATGTTAAAGTGGTCATGTGACCTGCAACATTCCTCTTTGGCTCTTACTGGGCTAGATGGGTGGGCAGAGAGGCTCAATCTGTTCAATCAGATGGTCATGTCAAACCCTAGCGCCTATATAATTAAGTCCTAACCATATTCTTCATATTGATCTTTTGGCAAACAAATACCCAACCCTTTTTATCTTAAAGGTGCTTGAAGACAGTGGCTAAGGGTCAATCACATTAAAAAAAAGAAGCAAGACTTTGACCACAGTTAAAATTTAGGGTACTAAGTATTGGGTACGGAAAGTCTTAAGTTGGCTGAGGTTCAAAATCCCACTCCCAATATGAATATACTGGTAGATAGAATTCCATGGGATTCATTAGCAGTAAGTGAAAACAAGATAATCAAAAAAGGATCCTTACTTCATTAGAGAAACCCAACAAATACAAATATGCCAAATCTTACAAAAGTTCAGAGAGAACTAACACATATGAAAAAGAACAATTAGAATACATTCAAGATCAAATTAATAAAATCAGAAATTCAGTTAAAGATAGACAATCATAAATAGCATGACAGACAGTAAAGAAAGTGAGCAAAGGGAAAAGCACAAAATTTCCTGTAATTTTTTTTCTTAGGTTCTTGGGAAGTGCAGAAAAGCTTAAGTGACATTCAAAATTAAAGAGAATGTAATACCTATTTTCAGACTGAAAAGAAAAGTACCTTTTGCTGCTGAAGCCTCCATAAGAAAAGAATTAGACTGATTAGAATGAATAGGTGTGTTGACCAAAATGGACTATAGTGAATTGGCTTGTCCTACTGTTTATGTGAGAAAGAAAAATAATAAAATTAGGGCCTACACAGATTTTTTATGGGATTGAATGAATGTTTCAAAATATACAATTACCTTCTGCCAAGTCTTGAAGACATATTTGTCAAGTTAAATGGTGGCACAGTATTCTCAAACCTGGATTTGTTTGAAGTATACTTCCAAATTCCTGTCGACGTGGAATGTGCAAAGTATTTAACTATAAATGCACTTAAAGGTCTGTATAAATTTAACAGATTGCTATTTGGGATAAAAATTGCCCCAGGCATTTTTCAACAAATCATAGATATGCTATTGAATGATGTAAACTTTCAAATAGCATACCTGGATGACATTTTAATTAAGAGTGAAAGCCAAGAATAGCATGCCAAACATGTCAAAGAAGTTTTTGAAAAAATAAAGCAATATAACTGGAAACTTAGTTTGAATTTTTTTATCTAAAATTAAGTATTTGGGACAGATGATTGATGCAAAAGGCAGAAAGCCAGTCCCATCAAGGTCAAATGTTATAAAGAACATGCAAAAAGCTCCTCTAAATAAATTATTGCAAAAAGATTCAAAATGGAGCTGGAGTACCGAATGTCAGCATGCTTTTGAGGAAATAAAAAAATATTAATGTCAGACTTGAGTCAGGCACATTACAATCCAAAGAAGGATATTATTATTGCAAGTGATGCTAGCAGTTTGAGTTTAGGAGCCGTAATATTGCACAAAGAAAGCAACAGACAAGTAAAAGCAGTTGTGCACGCATTGAGAAACTTATTGCCAGCTGAAAAAGAGTACAGTTCAATCAAAAAAGTGGCTTTAGGGATTATTCTTGCAGTAAAAAAAGTTCTGTAGATTCATTCATGGAAAAAGTTTTATGCTCTAAACAGACCACCAACCATTACTGTCTATTTTTGGTTCCAAAAAAGAGATTCCTACACATACTGCAAATTGACTGCAGAGATGGGGAACAATATTGCTAAATTATAATTTCAAGATAGAGTTCTTACAGTCAAAGAGGTTAGGCCATGAGGATGGGCTATCCACATTAATCCCTAAACCATATAAACCATTAGAGAAAACTGTGATATCTACCCTAAGATTAGAAATCAAAATATAAAGCATCCTTTGAAATACCATATGAGAATTACCAATGACAATCAAAGTGATTAGGAACAAAGCAGAAATAGTCAAATATATCACTGAGAAAAAGAAATAAATTAATGACCAACAGTACAAAAAGATTGATGGTGAAAAGATTTTTCTATTTGTGATGGAATATTGATGTACAGCAAACAAGTGGTAATACCAGGATCATTGAAAAAAAGAATATTAAGCCTTTCATACCAGTCATCCTGGTACAGTGAAGATGAAAGCTTTAATGAAAAGCAGTTTTTTTGGCCAAATATGGACAAAAAAATAGAAGAAAATGTAAAATCCTGCAGAGGTTGTGCAATAGCAGTAATGGTACCACCAGTGAAATTTACCCCTTGGCTAAAGACGGACAAATTTTGCAGGTTTAATGGAGGGATAATATTATTTAATTGTGGTTGACAGTTTCTCAAAATGGCCTGAGGTTATGAAATGTAAAAACCCTATGTGCAGTGGTACAATTAGATTTTGCATGAACTCTTTATTAGATTTGGTATTCCTGATACAATTGTGTCAGATAATAGGACACAATTCACTGCATCAGTGTTCAAAGATTTTTGTAAAGCTTTTTTGATTGTACACATAACTACTGCACCACATCATCCACAATTTAATGGACAGGCAGAAAGATTTGTTGACACTTTTGAGCAAGCCTTAAAAAAGTCAGATGGAAATGAATCCACAGACAATATTCTACAATTTTTAAGGGTATATCACATGACACTGAACCCAGGTACTAGTTCAGGATTGTCACCAGCGGAGTTAATGTTTGTGAGAAAAATAAGATCTGTGTTTGACCAACTATTGCCAAAAGAAAATAAATAAAAATGATAAGGGAAGAAACAGACACAAAAATATATATACCAAGAGAAAGCATCTTCTTTAAAGAGTACAGATACAGGAAAGAAATCTTGAAGCCTGGTGTCATTAATAAACGTATCGAGAGATTAATGTATATAATCAAAGACCTGAAAAGACTATCAAGAGACATCATAACCCAATCACAGAAAGGTACTTGAAGGACATAAGTAACCAGAAGGAAGAACCGATGAAGGTTATTTATGACTTATTCAATGTACCGATGCCTTTTGTAGTCCCTGAGGAAAGACATTCAAGTGAATGGAAAAAGACATTTTCAGGGACTATGGAGATAACCCAAAAAGAAAAAAGAAAACTTCCAGAGGAAGTAGTGAATTCAAAAAAGGGATGTTATGGAGTGACTGGAACTCCCCACAGAATAGACTGGTCTGAGGACTCTTTAGAGCAGAGCTCGCTCTAGTCAGAAGTAAGTGAGTAAGTCTGTCTGTCTGACAACAAAATGACTAAGTTTGCTTACATTTGTCTGCAAACTGTATTTTTCTCTGTAATCAAGTATCTCTTATCTTACATATGTATCAACTCTTAAAACTCACAACACAACAAACTCAAGAGGAAGGAAACAAGCTTTGCCCCAGAACTAGCATCTTTGTCCACCAAGTTAGTCCTAACACATTTAGAGATAGAATACAGAATCCTTAAGACTTCATTGTTTTTCTATAGTCATTTCCAAATTTCAGTAAAGGAACACTGAAGAATAAATTTCTAAAAAGAAATCATCACAAGTTCAAATGTTTATTATGAATAGTGAACATGACAAAAAGCAATAAATTTGAATGATATCACTTCCTGGATAAAATCAAGCATTCTATTCACATGAATGTATATATCTTATTATGATGGAGATTGTCTGTTGGTAAGCAAAATTACATCACCACCTGTATCACAATTCCCTTAGTTATTTATGTTGTATTTTTAATGATTATTTAATTATCATCATTTAATCATAATTAGCATCTTATTTATTAACAATGTCTCTATTAAAGTCTAGTGGAGTTAGATTTGCCTCAAAACAGTCCATGTTATTAATGTGTTTAAAATCTTGTGATGTGTGTCTTATATATCATTAATAAATAAAGGTTTATATAGTATATGGTGTGGATAATTTGCATTCTGGTTTTAACAAATAATTACTGGGGGTTATTGATTTCTAAGAATAAAATATAGCATTCTATTCAAAATTCAATTAACATTATTTGGTGCAGCAACTAGAAAGAAGGCTGAAACATTGTGATAAAATCAAGTCTTAACAGAAATCAGATTAAATCATTCATGTATATTTATCTTGTTGATTATTAAATTATGTTAACCAATATCTTTTCTTTGTATTTTGTTTTACCACTCTTTATTGTGACTATAATAATAACATGATCAAATTTTCAAATGTTACATTTAATTTTTGAAAATGTTTTTTTTTGAAAAGGAAAATTGTCAGAACTCCCCACCATCTCCTGAACGAGATATCAAGCCATTTCAAAGATTTGAATCAGGTAGTTTTTCTTTTTCTTATGAAGTGTGATGTGATTATAATGCACCAGTTCTGTAAAGCATCAATTTCTACCTATTTATATATTAACTAAATTTCCTCTTTCAGTTGGATTAATGTATTGGAAGATGTGTGTGTGTGTTATTTATATTATATCCTTTTCTATTTTTGAAGATTGTTATTATTGTAAAAAAGAAATAGAGATAAAAAGTCCTTGAGATGTACTTAGCAACAGGCAAGGCCAGATTTACCAATAAGCATAGTAGGCCATCAACCATCTGGGGGCCCACTCAAACTAATTTGTCATGTGGCATGCCAGATTATATCCTCATTTCAAGTGTACACCAGATACTTCATTATATGATGTATTCAAAACCATAAAAGCCCCTGTACAATAAGTATAGAGCCCCACCTTGAGTATAAGGCCCCCTATACAATTGTATAGGGCTTGGTGTGGAGTATAAGGCCCCTGTACAATAGGTATAGGGCCTGGCCTGGAGTATAAGGCCCTTGTACCATAAAATCCCAACACTTCTATAAATTTGTGGCCCACTGATGAGTTTGACCTAAAGCTCACAAATTAGTAAATTCTATTACCCTAACAGCAGGAATTTTGTATATTAAAGTTTGAAAATAGTCAAATGTATATAATATTATATATCTTTATCTCATGTATTAGTTTGGCCAAAAAGTTCATTCTGCTTTTGCTGTTAGATTATATAAAGAACATTTATTTTTAACATCATTCATATTCATTTTTTATAAAAATTGTCAAAATTAGTTTCCTTTTATTTATTAATATAGATGAAAATAAATATGCAACATTTTTGGCATAGAGCTTCTTGCAAATAGATCTGCTCAAGCTGAACCTCTGTAACATAGCCTGGAGCAGGCAGCAAGAGACATTGGTCTCTACGTAAACTCTATATGTTTTAATCATTAAATAACAACTCTTTGAAATGAGTACACCAGTTCATGTACCTTGGTAGCAATATCTCATCTACTAAAAGCAATGTTAACTTACACATTGTGTGACAAGGAAACCTGACATCCTGATACATTTGGCAGTCAGCGGACAATAGTAGTAAATGAGAATTACAAGATATGGAGATGGGAGAGAATATCTCTCCTTCACCCTCTCTATTAATACAAGTAGATGTGGGCATGGAAGAACCTCACTCCCTATTAGCCCTGTATGTGTATAGCGGAGAGGTAGACCTCTCAACCATATTTGGTATTGAGGAAGAAAACGGCAAAGAAAATCAACTCATAATTTATTTAAAAACTACGAAAAGTTAGTGGCCATTTTTTTTATCATCGGGTGAAGACGCAAAAGTCCAGAATAATGCTGCGCAGAGAATGTAGAGAAAAGAAGAGGCTTGTCATTTGATTAAACTCGGCATTCCGAGTTATGGTAAGTCTCCTTAAACGAATATTTTAATGGAAGCTCCTCTGAGAGTATAGAAAGACTTTCTCGCTCCTGACCTCTTCCGGAATTGTCTTGTTTTCATTGTTTCTTTCTTTTATGCAATAAAAGAATTTCATTATTAATCTCATTAATCCAAACACAGCGGTTCAGAGTCATTCTTTTATTGTGAAGAATTGTATTTGTCGAAGACCTTATATTTGAGGGGGAAAGGCTAGCCAGTTAGCTCTGTTGATTATTAATACTTCACTTATAACTTGCCCAGTAGCTTTAAAATGTGGTTCTGCTCGGGAGTTAGTGGTATCTGTGACATTAAATAGTGGTTGGCAAACCACAGCCAACGTCGGTGTCCGACATTAACTGGTGGACTTAGTGGGAATGAACAGCACCCGGCATGCCCGCTGGACACATGGCAGTGTAACAATAGGTAAAGCATGGACTGCCATTGATCGGTTAATGATTATAAGGAAATATGGTCTCTCTGATAAAATAATGCAGGCATTTTTCCTAGCTGTAACCTTGTCAGTACTTCTGCATAGTTGCACCACTTGAACTTTAATGAAATGTCTGAAGATGAAAAACTAGATGGAAACTACACAAGGATGCTGTGTGGTGTTTTGAACAAATCCTGGAAGCAGCACCCTACCAAACTTACCTCCCATCTCAAAAGCCATCCAAGTAAGAAGAGCAATAGCTGTTGAGCAAGTGAGGACAAATGTATAAATGATGTTCTCCTAGAGATTCCTTCACATGGACACACTAATGTTGGCCAACTGGTAAAAACTTACATTTATCAGCTCTGTGTGAATACTGGATGCTATCTAGATGATCTACGAAGAGCGATGGCCAAAAAGGACAGATAAGAGAGAGTCAAGGAAATCTGTGCTGCTAACATATCTTGATGATGTCAAAAATGCAAATCAAAACTCAAAAATGATTGAACATATCAAAATTTTCACATCACAGTTGGGTTGATCAGTTGAGACTGCTAAATAAAATGTTTCTTCAAGCATTACAGATGAATTAGTTGTAAACAAACTTTTTGTCCAATCTTATAGCATGGAATACTTTCTATGGTTGCAATCTTTAAGTATAAATATTACTTATATTTAAAAATCATAAGATTAATGTCAAATTGAGACAAATGATTATTGAAATGTTTTTAAAATGTAAAATTTATTCAGTAACTTTAAATATTTTTATGAATTAGAAATATTCTGAATATTTACCTATTCAGACTTTGATTATATTATTTCATTTTATGCTTTCAGAACATTCAGAGTTTTTTCAAAGGATTTCTCTCATCAAACAAACGCTTTCAGAAACAAGGAACTTGAAAATGGACAAACGTTCTATTGTTGGCAATCTCTTAGAATTGTATCGTTGTGAACAAACTATTTGTAACTATGACATTCGAGTAACATTCAATAATGATCCTAATTTAAGTTCATCAAATGATCCTGCATTTCAAACACGGCACATGTTCTGTATTTTTTGGAAAAAAATATTTGATAAAAATTTTGTTGGTAATATGGAATTTTACCCAGTTATCAATCCAGAAGCAGATGAGGATATGTTTGAAGTTCTTGGTCGTATTTTAGCCCATGGACTAATTTTATGCAATTATTGGCCAATTCAGTTTGCTTTGGCTTCAGCCACATTCATGTTGAGTCATGAGTGCTCAAATGAATTGACTGTAAAATCCTTTATCAACTGTCTCAGTGGATTTGAACAAAGAGTTGTGGAATGTGCTATACAAGAATCTCAATCCCAAATTACTGAACCCTATTTTTCTCTTGATCTCAAAAAAGATTTATCTGCTTTCTTGTGGATGCACGGCTGTGAGATAGACAAATCCAGACAATTTCCAGATGTTCTTCTCTGTATTGCAAAAAGTTTACTCATTTATCAGCCCTATTGGGCTCTTGTGAAACTCAAAGAAGGAATGGATCACTGCTGTAGTAGAATTTTTATGGCTTGTTCTGAAAGCGATGTTGAAGCCTTATACCAAGCATTAACACCTGAAGCGTCACGGATATGTAAATTAATAAAGTACGAATATAGTCTTGATGATAATAATAAAGAAATAGAAAAGGTATTACAAACATATCTGGAGAAATTACTGTGGGAATTATCTTCAATTGAACTTTCAAATCTGCTGCAGCAGTGGACTGGTGTAAACTGCATGTCACAACAGACTTTATTTGTGAAATTTGTAAGCAGTATGGAACAGATGCAGTTTGAGAATCACAAGTGCCTATTACGCATTCCACGAAAATCTATAACATTCGAAGAGTTTACAAAATTTATCAAATTACTTCTTGATAATACATAATAAAATGTTCATTTTTCACTCTTTGAAATTCAGGAATTATTATTAGTTCAGTTTTTCTTTTTAATAATTTCTCTCATTTTGATTGACAATGAATAATTCTTCTCTCAAATGATATTTATGACATTTGACAAAAAATCTAAAAATTATTTTTGTACATCTATGCAGGTCACTTCAAATCCTTTTAATACTCATTTTCAGTTGAATTGTAAACTAAATTGCCATGTAGCAAAAATTTTACAAAATCAACTATGGAAGAGCAGGCATCACATTATTAGAAAATAAAAAGAACAGTTTCATATTTCTGATGATATTGATAAACATTAATGTCTAAAACCAAGATAATTAGTTAAAGAACTATTTTTAATGATAAGTATCATGATTATTTTGATACTTGACATTTCTATTATATGATTTTCATTTTTAACTATTTAAAACAAATTAAAAATGTAATTTTTTTTTCTAGAATGAATAAATTTTAAATTTCTGTTTAAGAAAAAAAGAATAACCCAATTTCATTCATTATAATGTAAAATGGGTAATTTTAAAACTTATTGTTTTTGTCTACTTTCATTGGCAACGTCATATTTGATTACAGATTATATTCCTCCCTTCAATTCTAAGAGTATACATCAAATATGTACTGAAAAATTCATACTTTTATGCATTGTTAATTTGCATTAAAATTTTTGTCTAAAAAAATCCATTAAAATAAGGGTAAAAACTAAACGTAATAGGTTCAATTAAAAATCAGAATCATCCTATGAGAAACGGGTAACCCCAAAGCATTGTGAGATTTATATAGAAAGAAATTGGTAAAAGTAGATGATTTTATCAGACTTGTTAATTTTTTTGTTTTTGGATGAATAACAGCAGCCACAGAAAGAAACCATACAATTAAAAAGTTTGCAGACTTTTTTACGAACAATATCATACAACACAAAACCACAAACAAAAAATATAAATTTATTAAAAAACAATAATTGCTGTAAATATTTCTTCCTCATATCAGTTATATTTATTTATTCAGTATTTTTACATTTAGATATAATTTCAGTACAAAACAATTTAGTTAAAGAATTTAAACAAAAAATGTCAAATAAATCTAAAAAGTTACCTAAAACAGCAATATTTACTTTGTTTCTTGTTTTTAAACCTCCAAAAATATGACGTCTGTTTGAACACTAGTATTTTGTTTTAAAAAGGTAAATAAAATTTATTTTTTCATTGAATTATCTTTTTAAAAATATAAACATCATTGTTGAATGCCTTTTAATTTAAAAAAATATTTAAATTAAAGTAGGTGGGGGCAGGGTCATACATGAAAAAATGTTGCTTCCAAAATTTTGAGTATAAAGTTCTTTTTAAAAAACATTCATATTTTATTACATAAGTACCAACAATTTTTATTAGAATCTGATAATTAGTCAATTTGGAAGGAATTTAAAAAAAAATCTTTTTTATGTGTGTCTGTAAGAGTGTCTAAGCACATACCTAAAGTTTAGGAAAGTTATCAGTTTTTACTCATATGTATTGAAAGTAAATGGCTATATTTTTTTTACTTATATCCCTAATCATTTCTCAGCTTTCACTAACATTCCATTCCTAATTGAGTTAGGAAAAATTATTCTGTGAATTTATAATCTTCAGAAAACTTCCTTTTCTCTTCCAAGATTTTAATTGTTTTCATTTTGTAAATGATCTTCAAATTTAAGAATAAAAAGCTATTGAACGTTTTTGATTTCAACTAAAAACAATTTTTCATAGTTAATTTCTGAGATTAAGCATAATAAACTATTATTTAGAGATGAACAAAAAAAATTATACAAAATCAAAAAAAAAAAAAATGTATGACTCTTTTTTTCATGGTTCATAAAAACTTCAAATTAATAGTGACATTTTTTTCTAAAGGATTTTAATAAAGTTAAATATAAAAGCTAATGCTGTAGATTTTTTTCTATTGAGCTGTAACATAGTTCAAGAAATCAATTAAACATTAAATGAAATCAATTTTTATGAACTAAAATGAAAAATAACAAGTTTCCATGATTATAAACATGAAATTTAACTTTTAACATGGAGGTGTGTAACATTTTTTTTTTTTTGATACAAAATTAAAAACATATAGACTTGCTCACAGTTTTATAAAATCTTCAATACCCAACTTTAAAAGCATAATTAAAATTTTTCGAAAATATTGGGGTTTTTTTTGTTTTGTTTTGTTTTGTTTTTTTAAAAAAAAGAACAATATTTTTGTCTAAATAAACAATTTTTCTTTAATTACACCACAGAGCTAAAATCTAATAAAGTTAGTATTTACTTTTACAGGCAAAATCAGTCATTTCAGTGATATTTTGAAAGTGAAATTTTCTTTCTTTCCAATAGAAACTAAAACAATATATTAAAAATCAATTATCCTTCCAATAAAGATGATTTGATTACTTACAAATAGTAACTTTATTTCATTGATCAATAAAACAAGTCCATATGTAGAGTATAACAGATCAATAGCAGTAACACGTCATAAATATGGAACTCAATACCTTCAGTAATGTAATAGCAAATAAGACACCTGTTAATACTCTTATTTCTTTCATTACTTGGAATTTCCATGCTGCCACCAGATATGGACTTAGTAGCAGCTATGATCAGTGTGTGTGTGTGTGTATAAATATACATAGTTGTCCTGAATATCCCACCAAGAAAATTGCTGTAGTAATGTACAAAAAGATTACACAGAAATATAATACTTCTATTCACTATTCAGATAAAAATTTCAGTTATTTGCTTTACTTATTCTTTTTACTGAATATTTATATTTAAAAACCATGTCTTCAACTCTATATGATTCACCCACCCTCTATATTTCTTTACTCTTTCCCTCTTCCAAGATGGCAACTTATGACTAATTGCTGATATATAGTTTTGGGGGGACTAAAATATAACTGTTTAGTAAAAAAAAAATCAAATGACTAAAATTCACTCTTATATGGACAGTGAATTTAAGTTTTACATTTCTATATAATTTTTTGGTATATTTCTTCATTGAGATATTCTGGACAAGTACCTACCAACCTATATATATATATGAGGATCATTAAATAAGTTTCCAGACTTTTTTCGTATGGGCACTTTTATTGATAGTACACACATGAAACTCTAGTCCCCTTCGAAGTAATCCCCTCCAGCTGCAATGCACTTGTTGTACCATTCCAACAACTTCTAGAAGGCCCCATGAAAGTCCGCTTGTGTGAGCATGTCAATGACCTTTATCACAGCCTCTTTCATTTCCTCAATTGTCTCATAATGACAGCCTCTGAGCTTAGGGAATAACCAAAAGTTACAAGGAGCAAGGTCTGGACTATAGGAAGGGTGAGGAACTGTGTTGATGCCCATCTTGGTCAAATAGCCTGCGACAAGGATGGAATTGTGGACTGGTGCATTGTCCTAGTGGAAATGCCACTGACCCGATTTGAAGAGGGCTGGCCTCTTCCGATGGAATCTCTTCCTGAACTCCCTTAAAACCTCAACATAGTAATCCTAACCCTTTGGCCAATCAACTCTGGTGTATTGACTTCCTTACTCCTCTCCTTCCACACCTCTCATCATCCCTTACAGACTGCCTGCCTTCCTTGAATCTCTTATGCCACTCAAAAACTGATGCTTGATTCATGCAAGATGGTCCAAAAGCAGTGTGAAGCATTCCATACGTTTCTGTGGCATTTTTTCTAAGTTTAAAACAGAATTTTATTGCATATCGTTCTTCTAAAGTGTCCTCACGTCCAGATTGCATTTTTGAAATTCACCAGCTGTGACAATCAGGCTTTAGTTGGGTGCATTCCAATTGCTGCTGTAGCTGTTCATTTGAAGCTGAAATCATAAAAATTGGTCAATCACCTCATAAGATGTATAGCAATAACATACTGAATTTTCAAGCATCTACGACAATTTTAAATGCCTGTTCAAAAAATATGGAAACTTATTGAATGCACCATATATATATATATATATATATATATATATATAGCCAATTATTGTGAATTCAACAATAATGCTGCCAACAATACTTTTTGAAATCACCAACCTTTGTTGATTCTCCATTAAAATGTGAAAACATCAGAATCCCTGCAGAAACAGCCTTTGTCTAATTTTCAGTCTTTTAAATTAGCTAAATCAGAAATGCTGAGGTTGAGTTGATGATAAAACTTTGACATTCCATCAAAAGGAAATATTCATTGTCCAACCTTTCTTCATACAAATCTTCACATTTTTCCAGTTTATGGACATGAATCGGTCAATATTTTCTCAAACCATTTTTTAACAAAATAGATGACAATGTCAGAATGCTAAGAAGTTAATGTGATCTCTGATTCATTCCAGAGCTCATTTTCTATAGCCTTGTGCTTATCTCTCTATATACAATACACAGTCTGTTATGAAAAATCAGTTGGATTTGATTGTTGCTTAGTTATTCCATAGATTTTTTTAATATTCTAATACTGTTTATGTATTTATCTCGGAAATATAAGCAAAGGATATCATAAAAATTGAATGTTTGTGTTTTGTGTTTTATCAATCACTTTGAATATTAATAAGGATTAACTATTTCATGTAGTTTGAGTTTTCTTTAGTATTATTAACCAGCAAAAGTGGAAAAGCTATGATGTTACTTTACAAACTTAAATATATATTTAAACAAATGGAAATCAGAAGATTTTTTTATTTATTATTCACATTAATCATTTGTAAACTGTTGAGGAACTGTTAGATAATTCTTTTCATCCTGTCCATTTTGCTGCTCCCATTCACTCATCTTTGAAGAACAAGTCAATGAAAACTTGATAATATTCAAATTAATATTAAAAAAGAAATCTATTTTTTCCTAATTTGATTTTGCTAAAACAAACTTTATGGAATGTTTGTTCAAAAAGTATCAAGACTGAAATTGTATTTACCATAACAGAAATGAACAATGAATAAAACATTAATTTTCTTCAAAGTAGTCCCTTTGTCATTCAACAGTTTTCCCTGTTTTTCATTAGTTGAAGCACTTTTGAAATTCTTCTTTTGATTTGGTGTAAAACTGCACCATTTTATTTAATGTCCTCTACATCCTTAAATCTTCTCAGTGAGAAGAATTTTCAATTTAAACAAAATGTCACAGAGCTGAAGGTCTGATGGAAGGTGTTACATTTGCACAATCCCATGTTTTGCTAAAAATATTTTCTTTGAAAACAAGACTGGCTTCTAGATATCATCTCTCTATTAAATAAAGCTATTAATGTATTTTTTTTTAATCTTAAAGCTTCAGTCTCAAGATTTTTTTTATCACAATGGACCAAATAGTTCTTTTAAATTCTTTCAATGAAATTACAGATGCAGGCATAAATTTCAATGAAACCAAAAAAGAAAGTTTCTCCAGGAGGAAAATCATAGTTTGTTTACCTTAAAGAAAAGATATACAAATAAACTAAAACGTTATCATTTTATCCTTTTAGTCAGATATTCTTTCCTATGATTAAAAAATGCTTTTTTTCCTTATGAATTGGAAAACAGTGTAAATGTTTCAAGTGTTTATTTAAAATAAAGGTCGTTTGTAATTTATTTCTGGATAAAAACACAATCTTTAAATAGTTGTTTTAATCTCTGGTTAAAATTTTGTTTTTATTTATACTTTCTTATTCATAAAAAGATTTTAAAAAACTAAAACATTTTTTGTTATCAGTAACTAAAGAAAGATTTTATACTACATTTAAATTTTGTTTTTATTTGTTATTTCATTTAACATCTTTATTAATGATTGGGCAGAGTTTCATTTGTCTTTCCTTTACTAAAGCTGGGCAATTGCCCTGGGGGTCCACAAGTATAATGGACCATTTACCTTTTTATTCCAGTGAGTGCCTGTGTAGGTAGGGGCCCCAATGCACTGCCTTATTCTCTAGGGACCAAAAATGTTGTTGAGATGACCTTGTCCTCTGACAAACAATTTCATGGAGAGTCACTAAATTTGGTCAGTATACTTTATGGACTTAAGGGAAGATTTTATCATAAAGAATTCCTCATAGGAGGAGATAGGGTTCTCATTGAGGACAGTCTCTAACAATAATCAGTGGAAGGCCATGTTACTGTACAAGATATAAATAATACAGAATTTAAATTTCAAAAGCAAAAAATGAATTTTTACTATCATTATAACCAGCTGAGATCCAAGTTGTGACCTAATCTGGTTTAGATAGAAACTTCAAATGAAATGAAAAATTCAGTTTTTCCATTCAAGTTTTTTTTTTTTAATGTACAAAAAAAAACCTTAAAGGAATATTTAATGTCAACTTTTCTTGAAAAAAACTAAAAAAAATCCTTCATTAAACAAAAACCGAGTAATTTAGATTATTTTATGGACAATACTTAAAAAATGAAACATTCTAGATTTGTTAGATTTTCAAAATATACTAATAAACAAAAACTCAATAGGAGACTAAAGTTAAAAGTTGAAGGCCAAAGTTAATTATTATCAAATGACAATTCACTGACCTTTTGGTTATCTTTTTCTGAAAATTAATTGCTTTGCCACATTGTAAATATGTACATAATATTACAATTATATGTAAAATAATTAACTGAATATTTATATATAAGACCAGAATTTGAAACAATCCATTTTCCCCAAAATAATATGAGGTTATTCTCAGATGAGTTTCTTTCAAAGAGTGTTGCTTAAAACCAAACAAAACATTTCTGCTGTTTCTTGCAACTACAGAAATCTGTTTCTCTTTAGTCTGTCAATAATATTTTAACATCGCTATAATTGTGCAACTCTTAATAGATGAGATACATTCTGTAAAATGTGACATCGATAATAAATGTTAGTGTTAAATAGTAACTTACAGTTATGTATGATGTGAATCCTCCTTAGAGTTTAAATCCTTCATATACTGGATTTTAACAAGGACATACAGATAACTCTAGCTTGCATTTTGATAAGACTAACAACACAGAAATTATTGACAAGAATTTAAAAATGAATATTCCATTTTAGGATATGTCAGATTATTTTGCATGTTGATAATGTTAGCCAATTGTTCTTTCCTAAATTCACTAATGTAGCAAATTATATATATATATATATATACTACCATCAACCTATTTTTCATGCTCCACCAATCCTTAATCTTTCTCCTTCAACTATCTCAGTCACTCCTCTCTTCAAATTGTCTTTTTTTTTTTTCTTTTTTGGCTGGGACTTCCTCTCTTTATGTTGAAGTTGAAAGCTGTTTATCAGTAGGTGACAACTATTAGGTCTCAATGTGGACTCAAATGATAAAGTTGTCGGTGTAGAGTAATGTTCTAAAGTTTCACTATTGCCATTGGGAAAATAGTTGCTTAGTAGAGCACTCTCTCAGAAT